>CM053613.1:51617316-51638267 GCA_028646535.1 Procyon lotor | reverse complement strand
AGGCACTGTATTTTCTTCATATGATTTACTTCATCTTGCAAGGTAAGAATTAGCAAACCCATTTTATAGATAAAGCAACCCATTTTACAGTGAATTCATGGCAAAACCAGGGTTTATTTTTTTTTAAAGATTTTATTTATTTATTTGACAGAAAGATCACAAGTAGACAGAGAGGTAGGCAGAGAGAGAAGGGGAAGCAGTCTCCCCACTGAGCAGAGAGCCTGATGCGGGGCTCGATCCCAGGACCCTGAGATCATGACCTGAGCCGAAGGCAGAGGCTTTAACCCACTGAGCCATCCAGGTGCCCCCAAAACCAGGGTTTAAACACAGTTTGTTTGGTCCCAAAATCTAAGATCTTTTTCTAATTTCTACTAACGATCATAATAAATAAATCTCCTCCCTTTGCTCATCTGCCTCTGAGAATTGAGTAGCAAACACTGCCTATATTTAAGAGTGTGGGCTCTGCAACCAGGCTGCGTGGAGTCAATTCCAGCCCTGCCCCTGAGCAGCTGTGATCCCGCTTGAATTTGTTAACCTCTCTGAGTGTCAGTGTTCTCATCTGCCATATGTTGTTCACGATAGCTAATACCTACCTCATCAGGGTGTTTTGAAGATTAGAGTCTAAGCACCTAGAACACTGCCTGACACGTAAGAAGGGCTCAGCAGTAGCTCTTAGAATCAAAAACATGTTTTCCGGTGCTGATAGTCAGTGACTACAAAGAGGTAGTAGTGACCTTGTCAGGGAGGAAGCCAACAGCTCAGGCACTGCTCTGCTCCTCCCCACAGCCCGCATAATGATGATTTGGGGTCAGTCAATGATACTGTTACCGATTTCTGCATGTCTTCTCATCTCCAGGGCTGCCATGCTCTAGAGGTAGCACAATAGGACAGAAGAGCGCTGTTCTTGACATCAGAAGACCGGGGTTGGGGTTCAGGCCCAAATCACACTTGGAAACTGTGGGATCGGGGCAAGTCTCTCTATCTTTCTGGCCACGGGTTCCCCATCTGCACAGCAAGCTGGTTGAACTCCCTCATGGCCAGGGTTCCTTGAACCCCTGGATTTTGGTGAACATCCAGCACAATCCCTTAACTTCCCTGAGCCCTGGTGGCTCCTTTATACTCGAGTGCTCCACCTCTCCTGGTTCCTGAGAGGCTCAGAGAGAGTGACGGGCTCTGCAAACGTGAGGGCTGATCTGTACAGAACTAGGAGGAGAATTAACCCTGAATGCTATGGCCCGCTAGGCATGCGTTTGAGATGCAGGGGCTTTTTGCATTTTGCCATCCTTGCCTACCCCCCGCTGGGTTGGGTGGATCCACCTTAACAAGGTGTGGGGGAACGCCAGTGGAGGGTAGGGGCGCAGTAGTGATGGTGGGAAAGCATCTTATTGGTTAATGCTGGTACATCCCAGGCACCAATTACTGTCACTGCTCCTAAAGCTGATATATTTATCAGGATGAGTTACAAGGAAATGTATGTACCCAGGGAACGAGAATGCTGCGTGGTCACCCCCTGTGATGTGAAATATAAGAGTCTAGGAGGGGCTGTTTTATAATTCATCAGGTTTCGCTAGTGAGTTCCGTCGGAGTCTTAGTTATAAAGGCAAGTGTGAACCGGACGGCAGACAGGAGAACCTGGCACCAAGGAGACAGAGAAGCTGCCTGTGGTGCCTCCTGCCTCCTCCCTGCTTTGTTCCAATAATTTTGTGCTCGGTAAGTTCCCTGGCTTTGCAGCTAATCGTTGTTGTTGAATACGCTTGGCAAATGAATGTGTAGTTTGGAATATGCACTTGCTGTCAGAAGTGTGTGTCAGTGTTTGGGCTTCTGACAAATTCCACAGTTCCCTTTAATGAGCAAAAGAGCTTAAAAGATGAAACGAGACCCGACAAATCAATTATTCACCTTGATCCTTGGAAGGCTGCTTTCTTTGGTTGCTAAAGTTTCTCAGGTTTCATTCTGTCAGTTTCATTTGTTGGAGGAGCTTTGAAAAGAGCAAGTCTCTTTGTCACGAAAATTATTTTTCTTAGCTGCCAAAAGGAGGTATGTACAGGGTGGTTTGTCCATCCCCACCCCCAGCTTACTCTCCCCAGCAATCGGTAAATCTTAAAACAGACCGTTTGCCTGGTAACCAGCTCCAGCAGAGCTGAACCTGTGCAAAGCAAGATTCAAATGGCAATCTTTTGTGTGAACAGAACCGAGGGGCTGTGAATAATTGTCATTGTGGAGATGACTGTGAAACTCGCTATGGTGGTAGTCCCTGCATTTTGCCGGGATGGGATCAGAGTCCGGAGGAGATTTGCATTTGGCATGCCTGTTGATGATGTGGAAAAGGGAGTGAAAGAAAAGCCTGGTTCGTATAGAATGAGCCGTACAACACACCCGTAGGACAAACAAATGCACACGGCATGGCTGTTGAATTTGCGTAACTTGTAATTGTTTTCTCTCGTGTCCTATTCCCATTAAGAATTACCTGAAGCTGCGTTTTGATCCTCAGCTGGGTATTCTCCAGGTCCTCGTTCTGGGTCCTGGCGAGGGGCAGGGTGCGCACTAACTCCTGGTCAGCTAGCCACAGGAAGTCATTTCCTCCTCCTCTGAAGGAAAGAAGCGAAAGCTGTACCTTCCCGGACTCCTTTCTGCTGTGTTCTTCTGTCTCTGTCCAAATCTCATGGAAACTATAACAGCTTGACGTACTTTTTTTTTCTTTCTTTTTCTTTTTTTTTTTTTTTTGGCAGTAGCAGATTTAACTGTGGTGTCATATGGCATATTATATATGGAGAGGAATAGCAAGACATTTTCTGAATGTTTTAGTGCGTCTGGCTTGTTGACATTTGCTTTATTTCCCCAGCAAGGAGCTACTGTCTTCTGAACCTATACATGTTTGTATGTCCAAAGTGTTTACCTTACGCATAATTGCACTTTCTCTTGGCATGTAGAATCTGTAGATCTGACAAGAACATCCTCTCTATCCCCAAGGAAACAACTTGTTTTAGCATCTCTTTGAAAAGAATGATGCATTTATTTTTCACCAGGGGCTTAGCTTGCTCTCTGCTTCTTCCTGATAAAAATGTTGGTCATCAGTACTGCTATGCTTCCGATAAAGTTATTTCTCCTTTCCTGGTATACTTTCTGATTGCGCCAAAACTTGGCAGATTTGGAATGTGGAATATATCTTTTGGCAGGAACACATTTTTCAGGCATATTTCTTTTGTCCATAAATAGCTTTTCCATATTTTCCATTTCTCTGAAGAAGTTCTGTTTAAAAGACCAGAGGAGTGATGTATTGTGGTTGGCACTTAGGGGTGTGTAACCTGAGACTTGGTTTCTAATCTCCAAAGGGCTGCCCCACATGGGGTCTGTAAAATGTCTTTTCTTCCGTTCAGCTCAAAGCCTCCGGGCTCCAGCGCTAATGATTAAGGTAGCAAATTCAGCAGATCCTTGCAGGTATAAACAAACATCTGCATCTGATGTTCTGACCAGCCTGGGAGCCTTTGTAAAGCTCGGGACACATAGCTGAAGGTTACTGAAAATGTTAATATATTTTAATGCCAAGAACAATCTAGTTGTAAAGTACTTTTGCGAGGTATCGTACATTAGATTTTATTGTGTCACATTTTTTTAAATCGCACGCCAGAGCCCATGGTTTATTTTGTGCAGTATCTGGGTTTTGATCCAGCGTGGTTTTATCGAGAAATAAACCAGCGTACTGATCTCAGTAAACTGAGTTTCTTCTTATTCGGTGGTGGTTTTTTCATCTTCTCCACCCACCAAGAATAAGATCTATTTATAGTAAGGAAAGAAAATTTAGCATGAGTTATTCTCAATTAAATTTACAGCAAGACAAACATGAACTGTGACAAGAACCTTCTGAGAAAGCACATACACACAAAAATATGTCTCTTGACAAAGGATTAAAAGCCAAAGAGGCATTAACATTTTGCCTATGTGACACGTATCATTTTCTTTGAGAGAGGTTGGGAAGGGTGAAAGGGGGAGAGGTTTAAAGGAGCAATTCAGAGCCGGGCTTCAGCCAGGTGGGAGTGAAAAGGGCAGTGGCTTTGTGCGGCCATGGTCCGCACCTCACTCTCCTTATCTGTCAGATGGGGGAGGGGAGAGTTAGGATGATGACTCCAGAGAGATGTTGTATGTGAAGCACCTGGTACCCTGTGTGGCACAAAGGGGTCCCAGTAGAACTTAGTCATTCTTGTTACGTGTCGAATTTCACAAAACAGGTTAACAAAGTCTGATGTTGGTTTTGAAAGAACTGTACACAGATTAAAAGGTTATAAAAATTTTTCTTGTAGGTAAGTTCCGATAGCTAGATAATCTGTTTTTGTTTTGTTTTGGAAACCTAGTAAAGATGGTGTTACTACCTTTCAGTGTACTTTTAATTAATTCTTAGAATGGCATCCAAAGTCCTTAAGTTATTCAAAGAACAAACTTGGTTTCAAATGGGGAGCATGGAAGCAAACTGATGCCAAATAATATGCTAGCCTTCTAAGTTTTTTGCTCAGCAAAGGTTAGGTCATAATTCCGACCGTAACACTGCATTAAAGTACCTGATTATTATTATAAATATATTATTAATGTAAATATTTATTTATAATGCAGAGTACTCAATGTCTTACCTTTATTTTCTCACTTAGTCCTCAACACTCTCCTACTAGGTAGGGTCTCTCTTGCTTCCCATTACCAGATGAGGAAATGAGATTAGCAAAAATGTCATTTAAATACTACTAATTTAGTGGTGCCTGGGTGGCTCAGTGGGTTAAAGCCTCTGCCTTCGGCTCAGGTCATGATCTCAGGGTCCTGGGATCGAGCCCCACATCGGGCTCTCTGCTCAGCGGGGAGCCTGCTTCCCCCTCTCTCTCTGCCTGCCTCTTTGCCTACTTGTGATCTCTCTGTCAAATAAATAAAGTCTTTAAAAAAAATACTACTAATTTAAATTGGGGTATGGCACCACAAGAATTTGAACTCATACCTGTCTGACTAGAATTTACACTACACCTACAATACACTGGATTTATCCAATAGGATTTGCCCAGCTCTGCATGTTTCCATTTTGGAAATCTGGCCCTATATTCTGCTTTGATTCTTCTCCCCACATATTTAACCTCTATTAATTTAGGGGGTATAAAAAAATAATGTTGAAGATTTCCTTTTCTTTTGCTCACATTTTTGGTCTATGCCAATCGAGATCACATTTTCCTGAGCTTTCTTTATAATTCTCACCAAAATATAATACTTACTCTAAAAAGATATAAAAATTTAAGAGATTATAAATCTACCGAATTTAAGGTAAGGTCTAAAGGTTACCATGAATCACTACTGCCCTTTGACCTGGACTGCCTTCCTCTGCACCTCTGATTTTAGAGGAGTCTGTTTGCCAAGAAGTGGACCCATTTGGATCTTGCTCCATAGACCAGATTCTGGATAAATAGAGCCTCAGAATTTCTTCCCCAAACAACCGTGAATCCACTTCCGGGAACTGTACACTGTACCCACCCCTGGGTGTGAAGGAAAACCAACAGGCTACTATTTGCCTGGGAGGGGGTATAAGGCTAAGGGACGGGAATTTGTTGATCAGAGCTTGGACTCATTAGTTAGGATGTTCACACATTGACCTGAAAGTCCTTTTGTGGTGCAAGAAGAAGAAACAGTGGCAAAGAAGAGGAGCTGGCCCAGGTTTGGGGACCTCTACTTGTGTTCTTGCTTTGGACCCCAAAAGTGTCAGGGACAGCCCTACCCTGTGCTGAAGAATGTTTGCTTATATTGCAGAACAGTGAAGCTAAAATTCCAGTGGGTTGGTTTTGTGGGGCTTTTGTTTGTTTTTGCTTTTTTGACCTTTATCCCTATTAAGCCAACAGAAATCACTTGAACAAGAAAGTGGCCGAAGCTAGGAAGATCTGAGACTAAAAGCTTTTTAAGTTCCATTTTGGAACTGACAGCAACATGATCCATCGAGGCTAGACACTGGCCTTTCTTCCAGGTCAGAGGCATAGATTGACTTTGGAAGGTGACTGTAGGGTCAGCTGGATTAAAACTCCCTGCCCTTTTTCTTTTTATGCCTTTTGAAAATACAGTTGCTCAGATAGACTGTCGTTAATTTCAGGTGCCCTTTTCTTATGTCTAGTTTCAAATTATGGTTGTAACCCTTTGTGGTATGGACGAATGGAAGGCTGCCTGAAGCATCCATGTGGGACCCGGCCTTACAGGCTGTTTTGAAAAGCAGCAGTGGCATGGAATGGCTTTGTACGGCCTTCAGTCCTTATCACCGCCCCTTCTTCTGTCCAGGCCTCATGCCCCCCAAGGCTCCTTTTCATCTTCTGTTGTATTGTATACAAAGACCCAGCTAAGAAGAACTAACAGCCAGGAGTTCCAGGCAGCAAAATTTCTAATTATTACAAATCTTAAGGATTTAGGGTTGTTGTTGTTGTTTGGTTTTTAATGCAGGAGAATCTGTGAAGCAGTGAAGAGTGATTTTTGGTTTTGGTTTTGTTACTCTTCCTAAAGTAGTTTCTAGATGGAAAGGCAGAATACATCTTGGGAAGTATTCCTTACTCCCAAATCTTACAACCTGGCTTTCCTTATCTGTAAAACAAGTATAGTAATTCCTGTCACAAGGCTGTTGGAAGATATAAGTGAGAAAACTCATAACCCAATAAACAGCTCTTCCCTCAGCCACGTGGAAACATCTGGCACAGCAGATATTTTGCATCTAGTGTGACTGCAGTAAATGTTGGCTCAGTCTGAAAGTAAAGCAATTAGGGGCACCTGGGTGACTCAGTCATTTGAGCATCCAACTCTTGCTTTCGGCTGAGGTCATGACCTCAGGGTCGTGAGATCAAGCCCCATGTAGGGCTCTGCACTCAGTGCACAGTCTGCTTGTCCTTCTCCCTCTGCTCCTCCCCCTGCTCTCTCTCTCTCTCTCTCTCTCTTTCTTTTTTTCTCTCTCAAATAAATAAGTAAAATCCTAAGAAGAAAAAGAAAAGAGGACACAGCAGTTAAGCTGACGACTCTGTGAGACCAAGGTGTACACCACATTTATTTTGCCCAGGAGAGGTAGTAGTAGGAATGGTCCAGGGAGATAAAACAAAAACAAAAACAAACAAAACAAAATTTATCATTTAGCCTCTGCATGGACAGCTCCTGACAGTGTCCATGTTGGTGGGTGATACTGCCACTGATTTTTACTTTCTTTTTTGATGCTTTATGTATCTTTCAGAACTTTGTAATGAGCATACATTGTTTATATGATTGGGAGGGAAAAAGGAGAAAAAACATTTTTAGGGACTTGGATTAAAGTGGGAAAGGGTGATGGAGAGATTGTGAAAGATCTCTAACTCTATGGGAAAGTCAAGTCAAATATAAAAAAAAAATTCAGAAAAAAAATATTCAGGATGCTTGGGAAAGAGATGTTTTCTGGTCTGACTAATCCAGATTAGCTTACTTTATTTACTTGTTTGGTTTTTTGTCTCTTATTAATAATTTATTAGGCATAGACTAGTGCCAAATGTTCTGCACGGTGCTAAGATTACAAAGATGAAAAATTAGGATCTTTGAACTCAAGGAGTTTATAATCCAAGGGAAATGAACACGTGAGTCCACAATTCAAACACAGTGCGAGTCTCACTGTGCCATCAAAGGAGCGGGGAGGTTTGCCCTCTAGTACAAATAACAGAAACCATGACTCGAACTGGCTTGCTCAGTAAAGGGAATGGATTGATAATCATAACCTAGAAGTACAGCAGTAAAGCCTACTTTAAGAAATCTGATTCTGTGGCTCATGAGATTGTTAAAAAATCAATTTCTTTTAGTTTTGTCACACTGCCTCTTATGGTATTGGCTGCGCCCTAAAACTAAATGCCCTCGTGATCTCAGGACAGTTGTCAAAGGCTCCTGGGCAACTTGTTTTCTTAGTCTTATCTTTCCTGAGAGAGATGGTGAGAGTGGCCCATAAAATTTCTTTGAATGGACTGGCTTACCCACGAACGTAAAACCTAGTCACTAGCCTCATTCTGGAGCTCAGACAGAATAAAGACAGCCTCTCTGTGATGTTAGGAGTTCCTAAACAAAATCTGGCACCTGTTGCTATTAGGAGGGGATGGTGGGGGTGATGGACGCTGACCCAGCATCCAAAAGTTATCTTCAACTTGTGATTTATACAACACCTCATTTACAATTAGAATTAACATGTAGCATAGAATTAGCATGTAGCATGTAACCCTAGAATTAACAAGTAGCATAATGGAAAGAAAGCCACGCGTACGATGGTGCATTTCCTTAGATTGATTTCCATGTTGCGTAGGGGTTTGCCAAGGGATAAGAAACACAGAAAGACTTCAAGGTAGAGAACAAAACTCTCTGCAGTAACAAAAACTAGCCAGGTAATTGTTTAACTCTCTCCTTATCTTTACATTGGCACTGTTGCAAAAATTACCAGCCAAAAGCTATCTGCCCAGTGGTAAAATTAACAGAAAACCTGATGTATCAGTTTCACCAAAACATGCTGTTGGATGATGGCAGTTGGGTTGTAAGCTAAACTGCAGTCAAATGTTCTTATTTTTTATAGTGTGACTACAGATTTGGTCAATTCAGTGTGAACCTTAAAATTTATGTCCCCTGGCTCAAAATTACAGTACTTTAGAGCTAGACCATATCACCGTCATCTTTTTTTTCTCCTTTTTTGCTTCTGACGGAACCTGTTCAAGAAGGCTAATGACTCACCCAGTGCCTCAAATTTATTTGGATTTTGATATCATGAAATTTGTGGTGCTAAAAAATAGGGATCCTTCTGACAAAGATGTGCCTGCCAGTTGTATATATGTCACACTGAGAATGAGATAGACTAGAATAAAATATTTGTTAGTCAAATGTCAATGCTTTATGGCAAAATTAGACTTTGGTAAGTGTGTGATTCACAGTTTATATAATTTATCAATCCTTCAGTTCTTCAGCCTTGGGCAATACTCATCATTTACTTGAGGAAGTAAAAATGTTTCCTGAATAAGATTGTAGTGGATGGGCTTGGGAACAGTTTCCACTAAAACTCCTGGATCCAAATTCAATGAGCTGTGTTTGGATTGTTTTCCAGCTTTGCAACGTAGAAAAGGAAGTGACAGGACTTACTTTCTATAGGAAGTATACTCATACTGTTGATGATTTTTCTTGCATCCAAACGTAATCATAAAACATTTTGTTTTGTTTTACTCACAAAGCTTGTCTCAGTATTGTCAACCTGCCTACTTAACAAGCTTGCACCTAAATATTCATTGGTCGAGCTTCTTTTCAAAGAACACTCAATAAAGGCGGGACATAAAATCAAAGTCTATTTCCTCTGGCCATTTGCTTCTGGTCTAGTAGATCTGTTCAGAAAACTTGCAGTCAGTCATGGGCAAGTGGTCCCAACCCAGCTGTGTCAGTGAGGAACCCAAGACATACTCGGAAGAAATATATGCTCCATGGGGCGCTGGTTTCTTCACCTTCAGATTAGACAGCTTTTCCATACAGAGAAAGAATCCACTAAAAGTAGTGAAAGGATGATAGGTTATGTTGATTTAAAAAGATATACGTCACCCAGGTATCAAAAGATGTCATGATACCATGACACAACTTTCCTTCCCCATAGCACAAACCAGATGAACTCTCTTGTGTTTCATTTTGAGATTTCATTGTACTGGTAAAGAAAGAGCAAGAGAAACTGTTTTTTAGCCATATTTCTTACCTCGTCAGTAAGTATTCCGAGTTTCTGACATATAGGGGTTGCCAAAGAGGTATCAGAGACCAGTGCTGATGTTCAGACTGTGTACGGTATTCCTGGTTCTTAAACCACTGAAATACTTACATTCTTGTTGGTATGAATGTAAGTCAAATGCTTCCACTCAGGGCCCTGTGAGCGCCTTCCTCCCAGCCGCTTTAGATCATTCCCCATTCCAGTCCCCTTCACTGGGCTTTCACACATCTCCATGATGGAGCAACCAAGGAGCTCATTGATGAACCGAAGATTCCCTAAGGAGTTGATGCTTAGCACAGCTAGTTGTTAAATATTTTGACATCACTGCCATATGAAATCCATCTTATTTTTTAAGAACTCCTGGCTACAGTTGAGAAGAGCATTCAGACACAGAAAGAACATATAATTTAGTGCTAAGATGTTTAAGACAGCCCTGTGTGTTTTTTTTTTAAAGAGTGATAAAGGAGATATTATTTGAGATTGTCTGGAAAAAATTGGTCAGGGATTTGGATAGGGCAGGAAGGACAAGAGCAGAACGTACAATTTATTTATTTATTTATTTATTTAACCAGTAATAACTAAATGCCCCATTTGTTTGCTACCACATTATCTTGTTTACCTCTCGTGATAGCACTATGAGAAGAGAGGAGAAAATAAGGCTTGAATCACATAGCCAGAAATGGTTGGAAAGCCTGTGCATTATCTATTCTTGTCCTTTATAACCAGGGCTTGGTATTAGGTTCTAGCATGGTAAATATGGAGATGTATTTTTTTTACTTGTAAGGGCCAAAAACAAAGCTAAGGAAATATTGGCAGCCCTTAAGTGAATGAAAGAATGTTCCTGGGTCTTCTGCAATCAAGAGCCTCATTTTAAAATATGACTGGGTAATACTTTTTTTTTTTAAATATTTTTTATTTATTTCTTAGAGAGAGAGATCACAAGGAGGCAGAGAGGCAGGCAGAGAGAGAGGGGGAAGCGAGCTCCCCACTGAGCAGAGAGCCCAATGCGGGGCTCGATCCCAGGACCCTGAGATCTTGACCTGAGCCGGAGGCAGAGGCTTTAACACTGAGCCACCCAAGCGCCCGGGTAATACATTTTTATACTGCTGGCTTCAGTTACTCCAGTAGTAATATAAAAAGTAGAAATGTGAACCCTAGGGAACTAGCTAAACTCAATATAACTTGATTATCTAATCTTTCAATATTAGTCCTTTTATAATCTTTCCATAGTGTGGGAACATTAGAAAAAGCAATAAAGCACACAACCTAAACATTTAATCTATTGACAAAGTTTTGCTTTCCATCTTTAAATGAAAACTGAACAAACAGGACTACTAATGATTTTATAGCAAACCTTTTTAATTCTGCTTTCCAATCTATTCCTTACATAACAATGAGCATGTCCCTGCTGCAACTTAATTATTTAGGAAAATGTACAATTTAGGGACCAGGGTTTGGCATCACCTCCTTTCTTCCAAACATATCTCACAGTGAGTTCCTTCAGGGCAGGGATTTGATTTCGTTTATCCTTGTGTGCCCAGCAACTAGCATGGTCAACTGATAGATACCAGGTAATACATTCTTCAAGGGGAGATGAAGACAGTGTGATATTGAGAAGTTGGGGAATAATTTCTAAAGCTGAGCCTTGGAGGTGATGCAGGAATTTACTACCTCTGCAGACAAGGGCATTGTATGGAGATTGTGCATACCGAGCAGTGTTTCCAAAATAAGAATGGTCACAAAGTTTGCACGTTTAAGGAAAGCGAGGAAGTGTCTCTGTAGTGTTTTTTGCTCTTGGCAACCTGTTTTTCTGGACTTATTTTCCTACTCCCATCTTCATCTTACCCTGGACTCTTTTTTTTTTTTTTTTTTTAAATTCAGGGGCACCTGGGTGGTGCGGTTGGTTAAACATCCAGTTCTTGGTTTTGGCTCAGGTCATGATCTCAGAATCCTGGAATCAAGCCCTGCATCAGACTCCACACTTAACATGGAGTTGATATTATCTCTCTGCCCTTCCTGCTCATGCTGTCTCTCTCTCTCTCTCTCAGATAAATAAACCTTTAAAAAACAAAAAAATAAAATTTAGACTTTTTCAACAAATAAGAAAGAAAAAAGGGACAGGGAGCCACTTAAAGGACAGACACATCAACTAATTGTAATCTGTTGAAACTTACTGGATCCTTATTCAAACAAACTGTAAAAAAAATTCATGACATTCATAAGACAGAGATTTGAATACCAACTAGATATTTGATGATAAGTTGTTGGTGATATTTTAGAGGTGATAATGGTACTGGGGTGATTTTCAAAATAGGTACTTATCTTTTAGAGATACACACTGACATATTCACAGATGAAATTATTTTTATCAGAATAAATGAAAAAGAAAATGAGTAGAGATACAGATAAAACAAATCAATAAGTAAATAAGCATTACTCATGAGTTGTTTTTTTTTCCATCTTCCTAGAAGATGTTTCTCTTCCTGCCCTCCCCACCAGTGGGGGGTTTCATTTTCTTGCTATATCCCAAATGCTCTAGGCATGTTTTATAATAATCTGTGTATGTGGATTGCCATCACCAGAAGGAGCTCATTAATAAGGACTGAGATTTTTCTTTGTCCTCCCATCGACTGGCTGATAGGAAGAGCTCAATAATGTTGGATAGAAAGTTGAAAAATAAATGAGTGGATACAGACCTCGAGGGTCTCCATCAGGGTGTGTGATTCAAGCAGTGGGCTCCTCTTCATTTCTCTTATTTCCCCCTGATTCTTAAAAAATAAATCTCAATTCATGTTCTATGTACAAAACAGTATTTGTTAATAAGAAAGCCAGGAATGCATCAGCCTAATTGAAATTAGATAATTCACACATTTGCATTTAATATTCATGAAATGCCATGTTGCAAGGCCATGTTCTTAATTAGTGTAAGATAGCATTGTTCCAAACCTATTTAGTTGTTATAGAGATAAGGAAAATATAAAGAAAACCATTTTCCTTTTATTTTAAATTTATTAATTAAATAATGGTTATCTGAAAGTTTTTTGCATATAAATTTAGAAGACTTCTGAGAAGACTTTTATCACTTTTGCCTTGTTAAAGTCTTGTGAGCACTCTTTTGGTCCATTTCAGGTACTTATTTTGTACTAGTGGAAATTGTGCCTCTGAAAAGTATGGGATGGAAAAACTGGAGGGGGCTTTGCCAGGGATTTAGTCGGTGCTCTTGACCTTGATCCAAACTATACTGAAGCAGCCAAGATAAACAAAAGTCATCCCCATTTCTATTGTTGTAAGAAGTTTTTAAACAAATTATTCATTGGTAGTATACTATTATTGGAAATATTAATTTACTTACTTATGTTGCCAAACTTTTTCTCATACATTTTGGGGCATATATATATATATACACATATATATGTTAACAATAGAAAGGAATCCATCTGTCCTTCCAAATTCTTAGTTACCCACCCAGAAGCAATCCAATGAGATGAATTTGTAACAACATGCATGATATCCCCTAGAGAAACCTGTTTCACAGACCAGATGGGATTTTCTATTTTTTTAATAAAATTTCTTCATCTATGACAACACAAACTTAGAATTTCATGAATATGTGCATGAGAGAGGTCCCAAAGGAATTTGTTCCTTCTGTGGTATACGTATAGTTTCTGATACAAATAAATTACAGACAAATGTGTATACCCATAATACCTATTATGGTGTCTGATAATAAGTACTGAATATCCATATATAGATCCTTTAGTGGAATATGTTATTTTTCTTTTTGTATGCCCAGAATCTAGCACAGGTCCTCAAAAATAAGCAAGAGCTCAGTAAATGTTGACCTTTCCTCCTGCTTTTACCTTCTCCCAGGGGCCTTATCACCCACCACCACAAACATCCACTTCATTTCTAATGCATAAAGCAAGCCCAGACATTATAAAAACACAGTGATGGAAGAAATAACTATAACTGGCAGGACTTTGAGGCATTATAGAAGTTAACTAGACATCTGTTTCCCTCTAATCTTCAGTGGAGCCCCTTGGACGTTAAATACCTGACTTCAACAGGATAAGCTGGTTGGGTTAGGTAGGTGGGATGCTGTACCCACCAAAATGCACACCACTGCCCTAAGGGTTGAGAACCCAAAGAATTTAAAGCACAGATGTAAGGTTTGGGGTCTTTTGTTTTTCTTTTTATCGTCTAGATAGAGTTCTTTCCACCATCTGGGTCAAGGTTTTGAACTGTCTTTCTCTTAGAAAGCCATAACCTCTTCCACTGGCTTGCCCTAATAAAGAAACCCATAATTGCAACTATTTGTTCTTTCATTCATGTATTCAGTTATTCATAAAATATTTATTTATTGCTTACTTTGTTTAGCCCCGTTCTGGTACTAGAAAATGTCTGAAAGCTTTTTGCATTGTTTGGTATTAATTTTTTGTTTCTTTATTTTCAAGTTTGGAACTGTTACCTGTCTTTCAGTTTCAGGACATAAATACACTTGTGAGGCCTTCACAGTGGAGTTTAAAAAAACAAAAGGACCAACACTAAAAGATTTGAACTTAAAAACCATAAGCTGTTATGTTAAAAGATACACCGCGCTCTGGGTTTAATTAAACAGGTCTTAGTTTGAAGGGCCAGGGGATCATGGGAATATACATGTACACAGAGATACATATATATGCACAAAGAAAGAGTACTCTTTGCAAGGGGCACAGAGGTATAGATAGAACGTTTCTTTGTAGATTTCTCACCTGAAGCATGCACTAACTGAATTGATTTTATGCATGGCCTTCTGAATTGAGAAGTTATCCTGGAGGCAAAAATATTATTTTATAGTAAATTAATAGGAATGAGTAATTTGAGTGAGTTTGAACAAGAGGAGGAGTGGGTGTGCAAGCGATAGGGCCGTATCTGTTTTGTCTACCACTCCCAGGACCTAACAACCTGCCTGGCTCAGGTTAAGCATTCAGTGAATAAGCAGATTAATTAATGTGAGCTCAGGATTGGGAAAATATTCTAAAAAGCACTTTGATGGGCCAGGGAATTCTTTGTCCAGAAAATGAAGAAATTTTGCTTACTGCTGGTTCAATTAAACTCAGCAAACATGTATTATCTTCTGCGTTCTTCCAGGGCCTGGAGACGGAGTGCTGAGTAAGACAGGTCCCTGAGCATTAGAAGCTCACAGTCTAGCAGAAAGACAAATACGTGTACAATTTTACTGCTATTCCATTATCACTTAAATTATCATATCAGGGCATGAATGCAATTATATTAGTGTTAACAAAATACAGAGGCCACTCAGGGGAAGGAATAATTATCTCTACTTAGAGAGATGAGGGAAAGCGTCTCTGAAAGGGACATCTCCACAGTGTTTTAAAGAACTGAAGGACCAAGGATATCCCAGGTGGAATGAGTTGCATCTGCAAAGGCCAGAGACAAGAAACAGCAGGGTGTTTTTTGGGCTCTGTATCGTTTTTTTGGTTTGGTTTTGTTTGTTTGTGTTTTATTACTAGCCTATAAAATGTGTTGTCAGCACAGAGAAAAGTAGTAGGTGAGGATGGAGAGAAAGGATTGAAAATGGATTTTCTATCCCTGCATTTTTACGCCCTGACAATTAGATGCTGTAATGCATGAGTCAGAGGCCTTTCACTCTACCCTCTTTCTGTGAAAATCCTACCCTGCCTGAGTGCCCAGCACATCTGTACTGGCAGATGTGACTGTGCTGTCCATTTAAATCTCTTCTTCTTGCCTGGGTTTCAGCTTGAGCTCTATCTTTTGGTTTTGCATGTTACCTCCCCAGGGGATTATAAGGCAAGCGAAAGACAGGGATCGTGCTTACCCCTCTTGATCTCTGCACATGCCTGGTACTGGACCCTGGACTACCTAGAAGGAGATTAGCTACATCTGGAAAAAACATCTCTAATTTCTCCAGCATAGACCCTAAAATTTTCGCCCGTGTAGTTGCATTTCTGGACCAACTGCCATGCTGTCAACTCTATTTTTCTGTAATAAATATTTGTGAAGACCGCATGGAAATGCCTGTTTTAAGATTATGTGCTAGGGCCTGGGAAACTAAAATTCAATCTAAACCTCAGGATTGACAAAAATGAAAACATAATTGTTTACAGGTGAATTAGAAAATGTATTAGCCTCACACCCGCCCCACGTCTACCATCCTCCAGCAACATATGCCAATCCGAATGTCACATCCTTAGACAGCTTTAGCTCTCATAACTGTAGGTAGAACAGAGTTCGCTTATCACCTTTAAATGGCAATAATTCCACTTCAAAGGGCAAATGAATGAAAAATGTGCTTGAAAACTCATGGAACGCACTGAGAAAAGGTTACCATTTTTAGTGTAGACAAAAGACAAAAGCTTATTTTAAGAAATGCTTTCTTTCTTTTTTTTTTTAGATTTTATTTATTTATTTGACAGAGAGAGAGAGAGAGAGAGATCACAAGTAGGCAGAGAGGCGGCAGAGAGAGAGGGGGAAACAGACTCCCCGCTGAGCAGAGAACCCAATGCAGGGCTCGATCCCAGGACCTGAGATCATGACCTGAGCCGAAGGCAGAGGCTTTAACCCCCTGAGCCACCCAGGCACCCCAAGAAATGCTTTCTTGAAATTTCCTTTATTCCTGTTTTTCTCTTTCGTTCTCTTGATTTGTGCCTACAAATGCAGGCAGCTTTAATGATCAAAAGGTAGATGTGCCGAAGGAAATCTACAAGGGCGACCACACATTCCAGGTTGCCCGGGCCAGTTCCAGTGTATACCCTGGATTTGGAAGAAGATTATTGGCCATAGGCAGACAAGGCTAGGGTGAGGTTATTGTGTTGTTTAAGATCTGGTTGGAGAGGAAATTAGAGGGACTTCATTCCTCATTCAGATTTATGGGCTTGAATGAGAACTGGCATAGAAGGCTGAAGCCCTGGCTTTGTATTGTGTCCATCCCACTGGGCAACAGTGAGATTTTGGGGAAGTCACGATCCTCTCTTGGGTATCAGTTCTTCTCAGCCCTTGCTGGAGTCTGGTGCTCAGCACCGGGGTTACTTTATTACAGAGTTATATTTAGGCTTTTTTTTTTTTTTTTAAAGATTTTGTTTATCTATTTGACAGAGAGAGAGATCACAAATAGGCAGAGAGGCAGGCAGAGAGAGAGAGGGAAGCAGGCTCCCTGCTGAGCAGAGAGCCCGATGCGGGGCTCGATCCCAGGACCCTGAGATCATGACCTGAGCGGAAGCCAGAGGCTTTAACCGGCTGAGCTACCCAGGCACCCCATATTTAAGCTATTTCTAGAGGTAACCACCTGGGGAACAAAAGTGTGGAACCTTTATCAGGTAAAGAGTAGTTGAAGAAACCACAGATGCTCAGATTCACGAATAAGAACAGCAAATACCACAACAACATTATTCAAATACAAGAGAGCCTCTCAAGGCTTATTTATTATTAAAATATAACTTATTTTATATAACTGTAGGGGGCAGAAGCAGGTCTCACAGAGGGGCAGTTAAGGGAGATTTCAGTTTTCGATAATGAGCATCTGTCTAGCAATGGCTAGGCTGATCTAAAAGATAGTGCTAACGAAAGCATGAAGCAGAGAACTGACGTACATGTTTAGAAAAATCATGTGGCAGGGCGCCTGGGTGGCTCAGTCGCTTGGTTAAGCGACTGCCTTCAGCTCAGGTCATGATCCTGGAGTCCCAGGATCGAGTCCCACATCGGGCTCCCAGCTCCATGGGGAGTCTGCTTCTTCCTTGGACCTTCTCCTCTCTCATGCTCTATCTCGCTCTCCCTCTCCCAAATAAATAAATGAAATATTAAAAAAAAAAAATCATGTGGCAGGTAGGGGGTCAAGCTGGGCATAAGAAAAATCCCAGTGGAATGTGATAGCATTTGACATGTCTCCCAAAACCCATGGACCCCTGTGTATGTCACCTTCTTGTCTTTTTCAGTCCTGAAGCCTATATAGCTGACAGAGAACTCCAACCCTGTTTCTATGGCAGCGCACGCCTCTTTTTCTGAAAAACAGCCAGAGAAACTCCAAAAGGGCTTATTCGTTTTCTTGTAGGGATGTTGGGTAGTGGTTGAACAAAGGCATGCCAGGTCTGGCTTTCTTTTGTCTAGGGCACGTGATGGTTTGAATATTTATTATTGTAGTTTGAACAACAAGTGCATTTAAAATATGGAAGAAAATGGTAAACTTTACAGTCTTGAAATTCTCTCTCTGATCTCTCCTTCTTCAAGCTTGTTTATGCCCTGAATCACAATGTCTGTCATATCCCTGTAGTCATCGTTGGCAGAGAGAGAGCACCCAAGAGCTAATCTCGTCTTTGGAAGTGTATCCCCTTTTGTACTCTCCTTTGCTCATAGCTGTGTGCCATGTTGTACCTCTTTCCTTGCTTTATCTCTGCGGCACAATGTCAAGTCCTTAGCAGATACTGTGCCTGACCTATTGTGTCCGCATTGCCTAACACAGTACTTGACAGAAGCACGTGATCCAGGAGTGGCTGAGGAATGAAGAAGAGCCCATCTCTTCCCTCCTGGAACCAACTTTGCCAGCATCCTCCATCCAAAATTCTCCTTCATAGTCCAGATCTACTTTTATGAGCACTCAATGCCCTCCTTCGGATTCCTCAAAGTTTTGCCTTCTCCAGCCTGAGTGCCAGTCATTTCTGTGCACACATGTCATTTTTCAACACTCTTAAGGTTCGAAAGCATTCCATCTTTTTTTTTTCTCCTTCTCTGACAATACTTTAAAACTCGTTGACCAATCAAGCACAGTTTCTATTTATTGAAAGCTTCATGTAGCCAGGCACCCTGCTGGACATGGAAGAAATTTTGACCATGCAAGAAAATGTGGTTTTTGCCCTCAAAATCTAGTTGGAACTTAGGCGATGTAAGTAGGCACTCACAGTGCCTGCCATATCTCGGTGGGGTAAGAAATAAATATTAGTGCTGAGTGATGGGCTTTCAGAAGAAGACTTTTTCAAACTGAAAGAATATTTGGGAAGTACACTTAATTTCAGTTAGGTTTTGAAAGATAAGTTGAGACTAGATCATAAGAGAAATGGGACACAAGCCTTTTAAGGAATATTGATATACTTTCTCATCTGATATTTATTTATTAATTGAACAGATATTCACTGAGAACCTGCTGTGTGCCAAACAGAGTCTAGTACTATGAGTTTTCTCAGGTCAAGTGTGGTTTGGCTTTCCCTCAATTAATCCCAAACTATCCATGACCTCATTCATTGCTACAGCTTTAACTACTACCTCTTAGCATACAAAAGGCACCCAACTCTACCTGTCCACCCCCAGAATCTTCTAGTGAGTCTCATCTTGGATCTCATCTTAAGGGAAAGTGCGGTGTGACAATTACGCTCCACCCACTCTGTGCCAGCCTTTCCCACCCCAAAGACACCAGACACCATGTTGCCTACAGAAGTTACAAAATGCAGACACTTAATTCTTAGCAATTATATAATCTCTCTAGGTAGTATAATTATGAATGTGAAAAACATGTTTTTAAGTGTCCCTCTACACCACCGCTGCCTGTTGGGGACTGGGGAACCGTGGAGTAATATGGACCAACCCATGGATGCCAGCCTGTGTATCAGCAAACCTTTCCTCATTATTAGTGATGGCACTACTATTTTCACTCACTGAATGCATGCCATTGGTCAGATGCTGTGCTAGGTGCTTTCTGTCTGCTGTAGCTCATCCTTCCAGTAGCTCTAGAAGCACCTGGAGAAACATAGATGAGAATATTGAGGTCCCAGAAACAATTTGCCCAAGATTTCAGGTCTGGTAAGCAGCAGGAATTAGGATGAGAACCCAGATCTGCATTGTTTTTGCTACTCCATTATGACAGACATAGGTTAATAGTTTTCAGCGCCTCAGTCTTATATTTGGAAAGTAGGGATGAATTCTTGTCCCTAGCAGCCTCGGAATTACAATGCTCTTGACAACTGAGTTTTCTTGAGGAAAATCAACAGCCTAAGAGACATTTTTACTGGGCTGAACAATGAATGGGATCCAGGCCCTAAGATTAATGGAATTACCGTCCTGCCAGTGGTTTATGACCCAAGTGACCCCTGAATCACAGCATGCAATCTTTAGAGGAACCTCTGGCCAAGCAAAATCTGAAAGCTTTCATTCACTTACTTACACACTCACTAAGTACTTTGCAAGCTTCTACTGGACCACACACTTGGTATCTGCACTGATAATGCAAATACATTGTCCCTTTTTAACAGGGTGTCCTTCCAGGTCTAATACATATTTTTAGACAGACTGTCTTGGGAACTGATGTACTCTTTCAATTTATGAGGAAGTTTCCAGAAACCTGGAGCATGAGAAACAATGAAGAAAATAGCTCTTAACCTCTGAGATAAGATTTTGGCAGCAACACAGTATGCTGTACCCACTGAGCAAAAGTACTTTGGCATTAGATAGTCTGGGGCTCAACCCTCAGTTCTGATGTTTAAGACTATGCTTTGGGGTTTTTTTGTTTTGTTTTTTTTTTTGTTTGTTTGTGTGGTTTTTTTTTTAAGAATATGCTTTGTAATCTTGAATTATTTCATCTCTCAGAGCCGCAGTCCTACAACTGCAAGGTAGAGGTGCTGCCCATTGAACTGGTTGTTTTTTTCACTCAGTTTAACAAATATTTATGGAGCTAAATTAGGAAAAGAGACAGCATGTTACATATTTTAAGCAGAAAGGGATATAACTTAAAGTATTAATGTGCTTAGTAATTATTGGAAGAGTTGAAGGAATGATAATTAGGGGGTAGGGGTAGCTATATCCCAACGGGGAATATTCAAGAAGGCATTTCCTGATTCATAGTTTCTTGCTGGAGAGTAACAGTGAACTCTGTGGTCTGAGGAAACTGCAAGAAGCCAGAGCAGCAGCAGTAATGCAGAGTCCCCTGCCGGTCTGCCTCCGCCTTTCCACATCCCTGAATTCATGCAAATTCTCCAATTGGAAGACTATAAACTGGCACCCTGCTGACAGGAGATCCTGTCTATGGATTGTCAGGCTTCTAGCCCCTGAGATGCAGTAGAGAGTGTCCCGGTGGGGAAGTTAAGGATCGGTGCTGACGGCTCATAGAGAAGAGCTTGAACCAGCACCTCTTGTGGGCCAGGAATTATTCTGCAGACACAAGGGTGAATGAAGAGATGAAAATATCCCCTTCGTGGAGCTCACATTTAATTGTAGGAGACTA
>CM053613.1:51562631-51616816 GCA_028646535.1 Procyon lotor | reverse complement strand
TTTTTTTTTTTCTAAGTGTGAGCCCCTGTTTACCCATTAAAGCAATATTGTGTCTTGTCTTCTAAGATATACAACACTTATTTGTAAAAGCCTAATATCAGCCATCATAAGTCAAAATAGTAATAATACTTGCCAAAGTATTTTATTTGGTAACTTAATAGTTAATTCTTCTAAGGAACTTATAGTCTATCTGATAAGAAAAATAAGCAAAAGTCATTATCACCTTACTTTGTGCTGTTTTCAGGTTTAGTTTTGTGGGGCAGTATGGTGTAAAGAGAGCGCTTACAGATTCTAGGGGCAAATGTAGGTTTAAGTCCTGTCACTGTCCTTTGTCAGCCTCATGAATTTGGGCAACTCACTTCATTTGCGCCTCAGTTTACTCATCTATGAAATGGGAATAATAGCCCCTGCCTCATAGGATAATTATAGGGATTACATTAAATACTGTATGTGTGACCTTACACAATAAAAATTAAATGTTTCATTCTTTGGGGGGAAAAGGGCATCTCACTTTGTCTCACTTCTTTGACCACATGACTGTACATAGGAAGTAGGGCTGTATATTTGATTTTCTAAAGCAGAAATAACAATCATCTGGTATGTGTGGAGAAACAGAAAACTTTTCCATATTTGAATAATTATGTAGGCCAAACTTAGAAAAACGAAGTGGAATGTGAATGCTTGTTATATAGTCCTGGTTTTTGTTACTAGTAGTATCTTGAGTATTAGGCCTTTACGCAAATACCAAGAGCTGATCCTGCTGAGAATCTTCACCTAGGAGATGCATGGTCCGTGGTGCCTTCAGAGAGGTTGGCGGAAGTATGAGTTCAGTCTGACCATGCTGAGACGTCCAAAGGAAATCCAGAAGGAGACACACAGCCAAGTTAGGAGAGGCAGTGGAGGTGATCGATGGGAGAGCAGAGTGCTCAGGGAAACATTTATGGAGCAAGGAGAGAGTGAGGAATGGAAGATTTCTTTTAGCCTTTGAAAAACTCCTCCTGTGGCCTGAAGTTACAGGGATTTTCTGCCTCTGCTTGAGTAGACATTCCATTCTGGGACGGGCCTCCGATTTAGGACTCAGCAAGTAATAGTAAGTCTAGCATTGGAGAAAGGCATTCTAAGGTCCCCAGAAGGAAACGGAATGGCACTATCTCTTCACAGTTTACAACAAAATAAGTCTCATATTAGGAAGAATTTAGGAATTCAGTTTAGTATGAGGATAAGCCACATATTAGGAATTAGAAATTCAATTTAGTATGAGACCAACACAATACTGTTTAGGATGGGATCACATTTATCAACGGCAGGTACTGAGAATTTGACAAAGGGAGAAAGTGATTCATCCATGTCTTGTAGTGTGTGGATTAAAGCCAGGCTCTGTAGCCAGATTGTCTACTATCAAATCCCAGACGAACTGCTTGCTTAGCCTGTCTGCTACCCAGCTTCCTCCTCTGTAAAGTGAAGGTAATCCCCAATGTGCAAGGTTGTTGTATACAAAGAGAGACAGTCAGAGTCTTATTGGCAGGCCACACAAGTGAGTGCGTTTGTGAGGAGATAACCAAACCCTATTGGCCTGCCAGCAAATAGCCCTTCATCACCTGGGGAAATAGTTACTGAGAGAAAGATTGAAGAGTAGAGTCAAAAAGGGAAAGGAATAAACCCAAGAAAGTAGGGCTAAGAGTATACACTTTACATCTTAGTAAAGAGGATATTTGGGCTCCTGCAGATCCACTAGTTTGGGTGTAGAACAAGGATAGATAAGGAGTAAGAGATTACAATTTACTTTCTCATTTTCTGTCTTGCTCAGTCTCGTTGATCAATCCCCATATGCCTCACTTCTGTCGTCTGTAAAAGGAAGTAATAGTACCTACCTTATAGACTTGTTAAGGTTGAATGAGTTTACACATGGAAAGCTCTCAGAATGTTATCTGACACAAATGTTCACAACATGTTGGATATTATTTTTTTTTAATTAAGTAGGCTCCACACCCAGGATGGAACTCAACATGGGGCTTGAACTCATGATCCTGAGATCAAGACCTGAGCTGAGATCAAGAATCGGATGCTCAAACGACTGAGCCACCCAGGCACCCCCATATTGGCTATTATTATGACTATTACCCAAAATCATTTATTGTGTTCCTAATATAAATCACAAACTGTGACAGGCTGTATGATGTGGACAGGAAGAGAGTTATGGGCAGCCAAGGCAATACAGGATAGTAATCAAGAGGCAGCATCTGGATGCACGGACCTGGTTTCATATATGGGATCTATTTAGCTTCTTCCTGTAGAGCCTGGTATGAGGGTCTACTTCTGTAAACTGGGTGACGCTAACACACACCATAGGGTTGTTGGGGGAAGAAATAAGATGTATCTCCATGCAAGGATTTAGTATAGTCCTGGTAAATAGTAAGCTCTCAGTTCCGGAAAGACTAAAGAAACCATCACAGAGCTGGTTGACGGTGAAACTAGGTCCGTAAAAAGTAGAGAGCTCAGAAGATATGAAAATTCCAGGACTATCCAAGGGGGAAGATATTTTTCAAAGTTCTTTGTCGTATTTGTTAAGCAGTGTTGTCAAGCAGTAGAGCAAACGGTGAGTAAGAAGGAGGGTCACCTGAGCAAAAGTGAGTTCCGTTAAGCTAAAGGATCTGTTGTTTCAAACAAGAAGATATATTGCAAATCGCTTAGCTTACCAAAAATGAGAGTAAAATGGTGTCCATTACAATTGCAAAACATACTTTCGCTACTAAGAATAGCTGTGTTTATTATCATTATAATCCTGTGAAGTTGAGAACAGACTTAACCTTTGATCTCTTTGCTGGCAATTGGATAGAATTAACATAATTATGGTTGGTTGGACCGATTATTTTTGGCAAGAATTTTTTTCTTCTCTCATGTATCTGTACAAGATTTAGATTATCACAGTAAAGCCGCATTTTTCAGAAATAAGAAGGTCTCTATGTGTTTTCCCCCCAGCCTTCTTAAGAGTATAAGAACCATAAAGATCTTTCAAAAAGCACTTTAGACCCAGAAAGTGTCCAGTTTAAAATATGCAGGGAATTCACGATCAGCAAGACTAAGGAAATGCTATGCACCCAGATTATAATGGAGATTGCACAGATATAAGAAAAATAGGTAACTTGGGGGGCACTTCTTGCTTTTTTCCGGACCTTAGCTCTCACGCGCTGGTAATCATACAGTCTGGGTGGTTATGGCTACTATTCTTACTTCACAGAGGGTCAGTAACTTGCCCAGGGTCACACATCACAGTCCCATCTTCTTTCCTCTGCAGCCATGTTTTCCTAGGCGTATGTGTTCATGAAAAAAAAAACCTGGGTTTATTTCCTTCAGCAACTGCTCTTCCTAATGTCTTTGGAAGAGTAGACTATAGATGAGAGCATGGATACTATTGTGAGCAGTGTCACAAAGGCAAAGTCGACTAACAAGATAGACCAAGTAAACATCTGGTAAACCAAAGGCTAAACATGGTGTGAGATTAGCAGGAAATGTTAATGGTGGAGGTGAGATTAGAACCCAGGTCTCCTAAATCCTAGACAAACAACTGCCTAATAGACATCAGCCTTTCATCTTGAAAATGTCAGGGGCCTCCCTCCTGTGATTCCTCACTCCCTCTCTAATAGTGGAGTTAGAGAGCTAGAGAGAAACCAGATCAAGAGCTCTGTCCTTTTCTTAAGCTACCTAATTGACTCACCAGGCCAGGCACTAACAATAATGTTTAAGACCTTTCCACTGGAGTGATAGCAGCAAGAAATCAGGGCCAGAATGAGGCCAACACCAATCTAAATGTTACCACAAAGCTATGGGAATACAGGTGAAAGAGCAACTGTTGCTAACCCTTCCTCATGAAACGTTGACTAGAAGGGACGGCATTTGCACTGGGTCTTGGAGCATGGGTAGGATTAAGGAGACACTAACGGGGTAACCAGCAGGAGGGGCCTTGTAGAGAGAAGGCAGTGTAAAAATCTGAATATTGGAGGTTCTCCCTCTGGGGGAGTAAGGACAGGGGGAACAGGTGGTGGAAGGACAGATGTGGACTTCTGTGGCACCAAGTACAAAGCGGTTTGGGGTTCACGACCTAAGAATCATTATCCATTTGGTGTTGGGTACATCCGACCCTGGTGTCACATATCAATATGTTAATTCACCAATGGCTTCCAAAATACAACAAAATGTAGTTGTACCATTTGCATTGGGATCGGTGCATTCCATCAGGAAGGAGTTGGGGAGGGAGGGATAAAATGATTTTTCTGAAACAACAAATTGGTAATATAGCTGAAAAAATAAGAAGATAAATGAATTTTTACCCCAGAACAAATTCAGACCTGTAGAATAACAAGTTCCCTCTATCCCACCCCCACACATTCTTCTCTACTTGCCATAGCCCATCCCCCCCCCCACCCCCCACCTCTATTTTGCTAGGAGGGAAAGTAGGCAGAGGAGCAATGAGTGCTAGGAGAGGGAGGAAAGTTCAGACTGCTCCTCAGCTTCTCGTCCCGGCTGCAGAGGCTGCAGAGGCTAGAGAGGAGATCTGATCAGGTCTGTCCAAGAGGAAATGACAGCTGGAGGGTTCCTAAGGCTCCGAGAGAGTCCTCGTCATCTGCAGAGCTTCCACCAGGCCTGGCAGTATCGTACCCTGTAGTCTCTTTTGTTCAAGCAGACTGGCAGTTTTGGGAAAGTGATATTTCTTGGGAATGGGATTTTGCTGGAAATAGATTCCATGGTAACTCTTAATGAGTGTCGCCCTGCTGACTGTTCAGGGTTGTGTTCTTCATGCCATCTGTTAGCATTTCTGAGCTCTCCACACGGCCAGGAAACGCTGTGAGATGTTCCCCCAAACTGTGTAGTCTCAGACGTGCCGAGGCAGGGTGCGCTGGGTGCTGACCAGGATGCCTTGGTGGCAGAGCCCCTCCTGGAAGGCTTGGGCCGCATCTGCAGAATTTCTGTGGCGTTGCTTAGGTGTCTTTGAGGTGATGCCAGGACTTGGATAAGCACAACTTCCCCAGAGCACTCTGATGCCAGCAGCTCACTGCTGAGACAGTAAAACAGTATGGCACGGTAATTTAGCGAAAAAATGTAGATACCGGAGTGATGGACTAGATCTTTTTGGATTTGAAAGTGGGCAGTGAAACTTTGGCAATCTGGAAGGGGGAAGGTAGGCCAGAGTATAGGGGAGTGGGGAGCTATTACACACTCTCAGCTTTCTCTTTTCTTCAAAGCAGTTGAATGTGAATAACAAAATCAAATCTAAGACTTGAGGATTTTTATGTTAGAGCTTCTTTTAAACCCACACAGATGGATGCATACATGTATAAACCCTGAGGTCAAAGAGCAGTTGCAGGGGGTGGGTGGGTGGCACCTGGGTGGCTCAGTTGGTTAAGTATCTGCCTTTGGCTCAGGTCATGGTCTCAGGGTCCTAGGATTGAGCCCCCAGTCGGGCTCCCTGCTCAGCAGAGGGACTGCTTCTCCCTCTCCTTCTGCCTGCCGCTTCCACTGCTTATGTTCTCATTCTCTCTCTCTCTCTCTCTGGCAAATAAATAAAATCTTAAAAAAGAGAGAGCAATTGCTATGAGGTCTACGCAGGGGATGCCACTCCTCCATCTGGTCCAAAAGCATGTCCCAGCTGACCCAACATGAGCCCTCTGACAAAGCCTCTCCCCTGTAGCTTAGCTCTTTCTGAACAGGCAGTGCTGGGTAGATTGTGATGAAGCCAGTAGCAATGTCTAGCCCATCATGTTCATGATCTCTCCCTCTTCTGAAAAGCTTGGATGAATTGGAAACATCCACGTGCATTTTTATTTCCTTCTTCTTACATTCCTTCCTTCATGTATTCAGCAGACATGTATCAATCAATGCAGGGTTGATTTGGGGCTGGGTGCTCAACTGGGTGCTGAAGCTGTGTTTTCAGATGGCCCCAGTCCTTAGTAGTGAGGGACAGAGTAGTCACCATTACAGTGCAGTTTGGTGGGGAGTGCTAAAATAAGGGGAAGCACTGGGTATCTGTGTAGGAACACAGTGAACACAGAGGTACCTCCTTTATTAGACATCTATTTCAGGCTGAGGCACCTAGGCCTGAAGACCACCATCCATCCTCACATGGACTGGGCTCTCCCAACACCCTGCTCCACAATGTAGATGGGTTTGTCTGTGTTAATTGTTCCCCTTGTTCTAGGCCAGTCCCCGAGCCATCTCGTCCATGCCTCCCATCTCCAAGGGCTCCCAAGCTGACCACAGAAGCCAAATTCTGGGACCAAGAATCAACTGCCTCATGAATGTATTAACTAATAACTAGCGATACCCTGAGGGAATGCTTCCATACATTGAAATGATTTCTCTTATTTCAATATCTGTAGATAATTTTGAACACTCATTAGAAACAAAACTTTATGCTGGGGCATTAGGTGTTTCAAGTAGCTAGGACACGTATCCTGTTCTTGTCAAGTTGTGTCCTCAAGGAGGGAAGAGGAACACACATTTGATAATTAAATCCTAAGCCGGGCTTGGGTGTCATAGCAGAATGCTCTGTGAGTGTGCAGTGAATAAAGCTGCTTCCTTTTGACCAGAGGAATCAGGAGATATTTAGATGGCGAAGTGGTAATTTTTCTGAGTCATGAAGATTGGTTAGAATGCCATCAAAAAGAGAAGCAGCATTGTTAGAAGGGAAAGAAAAAGTAGAATTAAAAGAAATAATGGGAACATACCAAATATGCTCTGAATACTCTTGGTGTACTTGGAATGTTATCAGGGAGGGTTGTCAGTGGGAGTTAAGAAGAAGGAGAGGCCAAGGGCAAATCACAAGAGCCTTGAATACCAGATTAAAGGCATTTGAGGTACATTCTCTCATCTTCTTGTTCGAACCTAGAGACAGAGTCTAAAATGATCCTTTAACTTGAGTGCTAAAAATTGGTAAAAATTAGGATGAGTGGTACAATAAGGATGGAATTAAAAAAAAAAAAAAGAAACTGTTTCAGGATGTCTCAGTCCAGTGAGCACCCAATCTAATCCACAAAATACTATAAATTCAGCCTTCTAAAATTTAACATTTGCCAATTTAAAAAAAATCTCTGAGCCTTCCCACTCTCCATGGTTTATTTTCCTGCTTTTTGAATGTACTCTTGTTAACAGATAAAACATATTTATTCTTGTATAAAATATTCTTTGTGAAAATGCCCCCTTCCCGAAATTTCTCCTGTGATGGAAATGAAATGACTAATATTTTACTGGATTTTACGAGTGGATGTGACATGCATTGTGATAGTCACAAATCTAGGAATTCTCAGGTGGCCCAGGCTATGGCCTGCTTGGATTTATGAACAAAATATATTTAATTCAGGACTGAGAAAAAGCAGTAACATATATAGGAAAGATTTATGTTGATTAATTGGGTGTGGATACTTGGGAGGCAGAGAGGAGAGGCTGTCACTGGTATTGGAAGATGGTTCATTTGTAAGTTGGGTCTTCTGTCTCTGGAGGAGGTAAGGAGCAAGTGAGATTTGCTACAAACCCACGGACTTTACCATCCCCATGTCAGGGTGGTTTAGTTTGTATTTGCTGTGTTCAGATATGATGTAGCCTAAAATGAATGTTAATTCATTATAATAATTGGCCCTACAATAGAGTAGTTACCTTCTCCTCTTCGTTGTTTAGGTAGTTTCTCATGCTGACAATCAATTGAGTCTCATCCACACCTACAGTAGCTTACACGCCCTGGGAAGTTACTAGATTACAATTCGCCTCCGCCACCACCTCTTTCTAGCTGTGTGACTTTGGGCACATTCCATGACTTCTCTGAACCTCAGTTTCCAGTACGTACACTGGGATTAGACTATCACATGAGCTCCTGGAAGGATTAAAAGGGAACACCTACACAGTTTTAGTGGGATATGAAATCAAAAAGAACGAGGGGTGCCTGGATGGCTCAGTCAGCTAAGCATCTGACTCTTGATTTCAGCTCAGGTCATGATCCTGGGCTCCTAGGATTGAGCCCTGCGTTGGACTCCCTACTCTGGGGGGAGTCTGCTTGTCCCTCTGCCCCTCCCCCGGCTCCATACTCTCTTGCATGCGATCTCTGTCTCTCAAATAAATAAAATCTTTACAAAAAAATCTTTAAAAAATAAGGAAATAAAAAAGAATGATCCCAGGAAGGAGAACAAGAAGAGAGTTTATTAGTTCTTATCCAAGGGATATCAGCCTGGAAGGAAGTGGCAATCCACCCATGGTATGACCTACAGAAGGTCTGTCCTTAGGTGGCATTAATTTTTAATCAAATCATGACCATGTTAAGACAACACACTTAAAAAGCATACAATTACATTTAAAGTGTGCATCTGAACACTGTTCATCTTAATACTATTATTCCGAAGTAAATAATTAGCTTTTAAATCTTGATCCTCCCCCTCTTCAATAGCAGGCAGAGAAATAAAATAAGGGCAAGCTCTTGCCAGATAGATACCCTCCTCCATCATCTGCAGTTCCCACTTTGTGGCTCGAGGCTGGGGTGCAGTTGCACTGCAAAGATTACAAAAGAGAGCATGATACTGCCAGTCAAGAAAGCTGTTAGCATTTTGGGATTGGACACTGATGACTCTGTATTTCAGCTGAGGAGAAACTATGCTCTTTTCTGCCATGAAAAATTCACTTCTCCCAAAGGGCCAGATTTGATTGGGCCATAAGAGGCTGAGTTTAGTGATATGTGTAGATTTCAGGTGGTTTGTTTTCTTGCTTTCTGCAAAGGTGCTGATATCCCGTGATATCTCACCAGGGCTTCCTCCAGCCAGAAGATATGTCCTTGGACTACTAGTGTGACCTTGGTAACTCTGAGCCAGGTGGGGAACGAACTTCGAACATGATCTGATCCTTCCAGTGTGTTTTGGAAACAGGATTACGTGTCTCCCTATTAGCTGCTCTTTATTTAGAACCAAACAGCATTATAAATTAGACTTCCTAGGGCATTCTGCTTCTGGTTAGTAATTTAACTATAATAAATTGAATACACTGGATGCTTTCTTCTTCCTTCTCCCCCCATCTCCCCCTTCCTCTTTTTCCTCCTCCTCCTCTGCCTCTTTCTTCTCTAATTCCTTCTTCTTTCTCTTCATTCTCACTACCGTTATCAGATAGTGATCACAGAGCAATTCTACAAAAGGGTTACCCCAAACACTGTGTTGTCCTAAATTCCTTTAGAAGACCTTGCTAAACCCTGAGTGCCTAAAAGATGTTAAGAATTTGGTCACAAACGAATTTTCAATTTAATATGAAAAAAAAAAAACAGGCGTTTCTGGGCCCCACTTTGTGCAACTCCTTTTTTTTAAGATTATTTGAAAGAGAGAGAGGAAGAGAGAGAATGCGGAAGGAAGGGCAGAAAGAAAGGGAAACAAGCAGATTCCCCACTGAACAGGAAGTCTAAGGTGGGCCTCGATCTCACAACACTGAGATCATGACTGGAGCTGAAATCAAAAGTCAGATACTTAACTGGCTGAGCCATCCAGGCGCCTATGTGCAACTCTTTTACGTGAATTGTCTTACTTATCCTCACCATAGCCTGGTAATTATAGGTGGTGTTATTTCCAACTCAGAGAGGTTATATAATTTGCTTCTGGTCACCCTGGCCATAAGTATGTCCATCTGGTGTTCCTTTTGAGATTTTGCTGGCTTCAAACTCTGTTCTTATTTAATTCAGTTGATATTTACTGAACACTTATCACATGCTAGTAAGAGCTGGGTACGCAGAGTTAAATAAGGCATAATGCATTCTTCCTTGGAGTTTTACCCTAGCAGGGGAAGCGGATAAAACAAATATGCAAACAAACATAAACAAATATGCAAACAAGTCATAACCGCAACGATGAATCTGTATGTGGGATACAAAGCCAGATGAGGAAGGCCATGATTAATTCCACTTAAGGGAGCAAGTTCAGAGAAGACTTACTATTAAAGGGGACATAGTTGTGAATTTTAGAGAAAGAAGGCATTTGCCATGCAGATAAGGATAAAAAATATATGTAGCAGACAGCCCTTTTACTTATTAAAAGAAAGAGAAGTATGAAGAACCCAGCATTTCTAAAGTACTTTAAGCAATACATACATATTGCAACAAATAATTTCATGCTGACTCTTGGAAGTACAAATAGGTATAAGCGAGCTCTCCTTTAGTTTTCAGTTCTGTGGGGAAAATACAATAAATACAAAGTAACTACAACACTGGGAGTCCGGGAGTCCGGGAGTCCTTTGTGCTCTTATAGACTCTAAATGCCAGAGACATTTTGAGGCCCGAGAGAGATGGCTGATGGCTTCTTTTGGAAGTGATCAAAGTAGGCTCAAAGGAGATCCTATTTAAGCTGCATCAGGAAGAAGGGATGGAATTAGAAGAAAGGCATTCCAGGTAGGTAGTACCTGAGCAAAAGCACTGAGGTGGGAAAGCTCCTTGCAGACTTGAGAAAAGAGAAAGCCCAGGAAAGGGGGAGCATGCCTCAAGGGGAGGATCTAACCCCACGTGATTTTCATAGATTTGGAGGGATGCTTCCTCCTGTGTATTTAGCCCCAACATCCTCTCCCTTCCCAGTGACCTTCCTAAGTGACTTTTCCCAGCATTCAGGAGAGAAATGTGCTTCCTGCCACCTCCCATATCCTCCTGGAAGAATTCTCACTCCTGATAGCAAGGAAAGACCTTGTCACTGGATTTGAACAATTCTGGATTCATCTGTTGTTCAGTGGGATAAGCTAATGCCCTTGGGAGCCTGGGATTCCTCACCTGTAAAATAGAGATGATGACATCTATCTCCGAGGGCTTGTAAGACTTAAATGCACCGTGAGCAATAGCATCGCCTTCTTCCTTACATAAGTCCTAGATCTTCCGGTATTCACAGCTTTCTTCTTCACACTGCACCTAAGGCCTCAGCTGAGGAAGAGTTTATGAATGGTCACAGTCTTTTTTGAGAGGATCTTGCATTCTGACAAGTTGGTTTTTAGTTTGATGTGTTCTAGGAGGGTGGATTGATAATATCAGCAGATAAAAAGAGAAATTAACCAAGTAGGTGGTAAATATGGATAAGTTCTCCTAGTTGGGTTCCTGAGAAGACAGACTCAGGTAGAGATTGGCAGATGGGAAATTTACTGGGGAGTGCTTCAGAATCAAAATGCAGAGTTGGGGAGTAGGCTTGGGCAGAAGGACAAGTTGGGCACTGATGCAGTTTCATCAAAGGCTTCCGAGGGCACAGCCCTCTAGAGTTGTCCTGAGTGGGGATGAAGGGACTGGCCCATCGCACCTCTTCCTTAACCAGTCCGGAAGGATTTGCAGGCTGCCCCCAGGAAGAGGAGTGCCTCGGGGGGTGCGGCTTTCTTCATCCACGGGCCACTAGGGAAGTAAGCGCTGAGTCTTGAAAGGGGATCTGAGAGGCACATCTCATCTCCTGTGGCATCTGAGGCAAGGCAGTTTTGCATACTTCCCTGAAGGGTTATTCTATAGCAGGCCAGAATTCACGTATAGATTTTGCTGACAGCCTAGACGTGGAGTTTTTAAAGCAGGCGGAATCTGTTTATATTCAGGGTACTGTATTAGTTTCCTGTTGCTGCTGTAGCAAATTACCACAAATTTGGTGGCTTAAAACAACACAGATTTATTCTCTTACAGCTCTGGAGGCCCAAAGTCTGAAACTCATTATATTAGGCTAAAGCCAAGGTGCCAGAGAACTGGTTCCCTTTGGAGGGCCTGCTGGAAATCCATTTCCTTTTCTAGTTTCTGAAGGTGCCTGCACCCTTTCCTTTGGCTTGTGTGACACCTTCCTCACATCACTCCAACTCTTGCTTCCAATGCTTCCCCTCCTACTTCCTCCTTTGACTTGCCTGCCTCTTGTGTACACCCTCGTGGTTACAGTCAGGGCTCCCCAGACCATCCAGGATAATCTCCCCGTCTCAAGATCCTTAACCCAGTCACACCTTCAACGTCCTTTATGCCATAGAAGCTAACACTCACCGGTTCTGCGGATTGGTACGTGGATATCTTGGGGGCTGTTTTCAGGCTTCTGGGAGCATTGTAGTCAAAACTGCTTGCACTGGTGCTACCTAGTTGAGTGTGTTTCTCAGGCGATCGTTAGAATGGCATTGGTAGTGTACTCTTGTCTGCATCTGTCTTTCTTAACAACAGCAAGAACACTGGGGCCAAATAATGTGTTTCTCAGCAAACCTCTAATAGGTTTAGAGACTCTTCTCTGTTTTGACAAAAGAAAGCCAGCACAAGATCACACCAAAAAACCTTCAAGTCTATGCTGATGGAGACATGAAAATTAAATAACATCTAGACAAATCATGAAGGAAAATAGACACTCCTGAAATGCTACCTGAAAGGGGAATAAGGGAGAAATACCCTCCTCTCTCCCTTCCTCACACCCTCCTGCCTGTCAGTGTCTCCCATTGACTGAACCTAGCTGGAAGTCTTTTTTTCAAGGGATCCTAGGAAATGTCGACATAAAAGAGAGCAGGAGAGATGTAGAAATTGGGTATGAGAGAAAATGATCAGCTCAGAATATCAGAAAAACCAAGAGTGAAATTATTGCTAAATAAGTTTGTGCTGGTTTTTCTGGCCTCATCTCTTGGCTTTTGTCCAAATAGCCAGATACCCTTTTGCATAAAAACCAGCTCTGATTCCTTCCATGAGTCGTTAACAATGGCATGATTCACTGTGTATGATTCCAAGATTGTTTTCCAGACCCTGCCTTGGAATTTCTTACCATTCACCTTCCAGCACGAGGAGTGCATAGGAACAGGGAGAATCTGGGGGCTGGTGGGACATGTTGCAGTCACTCATGTTGGAGCCAGAGAGCAGATCTCAAATATAGAATGTCCAGCAGGAAGAAATACCTTGCTTCACAGTAGATTTTGATCAAATGCTAACTATGCAAAATACATTTAAAAATTGTTACCGTGGTTACTATGCTTAGAGGCCGATGCTTTATGTTCCCCACTCAGCCTCCTTCCCCCAAGCCTCTGAGTTGTGCCAGGCCCCTAATCTACCCTTTTGCCAGGCTCATGACAACATCCTAATTGGATTTTAATTTCCTAGTAACCTGCAGCAGTACACTGAGTTCAGTTCATTAGAGCCCAGAATAGAGATGCAGACAAAATTGAGCTTCCCGTCTTTGGCCTTGAAAAGCATCTCCTCCTCCTGCCCCACCTCCCCACCCCTCCTCCTCCTCCTCCTCCTCCCCCTCTTTTTTCTTTAACTTTTTAAAGTTGTAAATGAAATTTCACAGAAATACAAAAGGAAGTTCTGTTCATTGTTCACCCTCTTTCCCCCAATGTTGATATCTTTCCTATTACTTTAATACTCAAACCAGGAAAATGCCATTGCTGCAATCCACAGAGAAGACGCTTCATTTTATAGGTTGAATAGGATGCCTCAGGGCTGCGAATGGTGGTGGTTGGCAATATGGAGTAGTAATAATAATCCTGTATATTCACGCAATGCTTTTATACTTTTCAAAGCTCTTTTATCCCTTCCCACTCACGCAGGGGGTCTCTTAGCAAGTTTCTCACTCTGCCAATGGTTGCCGATACCTCCTTTTTGCTTGATAATTCAAAAGCCAAAGAGCTCATTATAAGTAGGCTCCTTTCCATTTTCTGCTGGAAGGACCCTGACATCAAGTTCCCCCATCAAAAGATGATTCAACCCCCTTTGTGCTGCATTTTCTATTGACTGAGAGAAATTTCTCCTCTTCAGAAGCAGAGGAGACATGATCTTTTGCTCCTACACAGCTGTTCCCCCTGCTTTGATCTACCCTCTGCCAGCCCTACATCTAGTCTTTGCGTGCCCAATGCTTCCTCAGCCTTTAAGATGAATCCTCAGTGTTCCCTCCTCTGAAACACCATCCTCTTTGTGTTTCCTCTCAAGCTGACTTGGTATCTCTCTTCTACACTGACACAGCTCCTTGTTTAGGTAACAAGCTTATTTGTATTGTCGGTTTTCTTCACTGTCTCCCCAAATAATGAGTTCTTGGAAGACAAGGATTAGATTGCTTAAATGTTTATTTCTGTCCCCAGCACACTTTTTATTTATTTGTTTGTTTGTTTGTTTGTTTGTTTGTTTAACTTATTTAGAGACCGAAGGGGTAGGAGGAGCAGAAGGAGAGGGAGAGAATCCCAAGCAAGCTCCATGCCCAGTGCAAAGCCCATTGTGGAGCTCCATCTCACGACTGTGAGATTGTGACCTGAGCCAAAATCAAGAATCAGAGGCTTAACCGACTGAGCCACCCAGATGCATGCCACACCCTACCCCTACCCCACAGCACATTTTTTAAATGAATGGATAGATTGATTCATGGAATAATTCTGTGTCAACCTGGAAATACAGAAAAGCTTTAATGAATGAAAGATTAAAAAAAAAAAGGAAATGAATCCTAGCTCATATTCTCTTGTGGTATCCTATACTTTCTGCAGATACTGCAAGATTTGGAGATATAGAACATGTAATGATGACAGACCTAGGGTCCAAATGATTTTAACAAGATAGACCGATGGCAAGAAAGCACCGAGATTAAATTTTGTAGAGTTGAATATAAATTTTGAGCTTCCTAATTAAATGTGGCCGCTTAAATACCTGCATATATCTCTGCTCCCTTCCAAAGCTCCACCAAAGTAACAATTAAGGAACTTAAACAAGTATAATTCTATGAGATCACAAAATAACTGAGTCTTGATAACACACGTAGGCAATATGAACAAAATTTCAGAAGCAGGAAAGATGCATCAGGGAGGGAAAAATGATTTAGCAGAAGTAGAAAAGCACAAACCCCAAATATCCACAGGGATGTGAGATACTAGAAGATGTATTTACATTGCTCTCAGCCCCTGATTCCTAGCACAGAGCTCTCAAAACCCTAGTAATTTCCTGGGTGATAGGAGTGGTGTCTTTTGTTCTGAGATGACTCTGGGTGGGCTCCTGGATGAAAGCTCTCATCACGAGAAAAGTCAGGCTGTGATGAGAGGCTGAGACCTTTCAGCCCTGCCCCCATTCTCTGGAGAAAGGAGAAGGGCTGAAAATGGAGTTAACGATCAATCATTAACATGATGAAGTCTCCATAAAAATCCCCCAAAGATGCAGTTTTGAGCACCCGTGCATGAGTGAACACATGGCGGTGCCGGCAGAGTGACTGGTCAGGACCCTGCCGTGGAAGCTCTGCCGCCCCTCCCCCACACCTTGCCCTACTCACCTCTTCCACCTGGATGTTCTGTAGCCTTTATCATATCCTTTTAGAATTACCTGGTAAAGGCAAGTAAAATGTTTCTCTGAGCCATGTGAGCCACTCTAGCAAATTAATGGAGGCTGAGGTGGGGGTCGCTGGAGCTTCTGATCTCTAGCTGGTTGCTCAGAGGCACAGGTGAGAACCTGGACTTACAAGTGGCATCAGAAGTGGGGAGGGGGCGGGGCAGTCTTGGGGCACAGAGCTCGGTCTGTGCAATCTGATGCCACCTCCAGGTAGACAGTGTGAAAACTGGGTTGAGGTCTCAGATACCCTGCTAGTGTCTAAGAATTGCTAGTTGGTATTAGGAAAACCCTCCACACGTTAAGTGACCACAAGAGTTGTGAACCTAGTGCTCTGTGTGAGTGTGGTAGTCGTGTGAGTAGTAAAGGAGCCTCCCAGGGAAGAAACACAAAGTAGGGAGGAACTGGGTTCTTCCCTACACAAATGGGAGACTAGATGGTTTTGCTTTGTTCTTACAAGGAGTGTGAAGCCTATGAGATGTATAGAACTTGAAAGGATCTAGGTGTTAAAGGGCTGGGGTATTTGAAGGCAGGGATGTAGGGAAGGACTGAAAATACACATAGTGTTTAGAAGTCTTACAAGGGATTTACTAGAGACTCAGATCCCCTCTTCTGCCTGCCACCCATGCCCACCCCAGCAAATGGATTTTCTTCTTTGGAGAGTGAGCCAGAAAATCTTTGGATTTGAGGCAGTGGACATGGAACAGGGTGCAGGGATATTACCCAAAGAAAAGATGACCAGGGAAAATGAATGCTTTCTGTCTTGATTTCCTTCCTTCCTCACTGTCTCCTTCCCCATCTCCTCCCTCCCTTCCTCATCCCTTCCTTTATTTCTATCCACATCTAAGGAGTTATATGTGAGGACAGGGTCTGTTCTATATAGTTTTAGGAGATAAAACTGAGACGGACAGACAGATAAAGAGGAGTTAGATAACATCTCAAAATGGTAAAGAAACTAATCGGTGTAGGCAAAGACTACTAAACTGCTCAAAACTGGCTTCCGTGTGAAAGGCATTCTTTTCATTCCCTCTTGTATCCTGATGAATCCAGAATGGACCGACTTGAAACCTGCTGGTCGGTTGCCGTTTTCTGTTGGGTGAAGTAGGCTTGGTGAGTTTTGTGGATTCATTAACTCATTGTAAAATAGGGCAAATGTAACTAGATTGTATTAAAAAGGGCAGTTTCTAGCGTTGCTCCATAGAAACCAGCTCTGTTTGAGTTTAAATAAGGAGGAAAATTGTTGGAGTGCGTTGTTTCTGCCTCTTGACTTGGAAGCACAGATATCAAAGCAAGTCCCACAGATATTTTCCAGGCCTAGACTAAAGGAGATGGAGAAGAAATTTGGCAGCAAATAATAATTGAAAGAACTTATGTGACTGTGCTAAAACAACCCCCAGACTTAGGCTTCAGTCATCCTACATCTTCCAAATTTTTAGCCTTTCGTTGTGCAAGCTGCAAATAATTGACACCAGGCTCTGAGTCAGCTTTCTGATCCTCACCCTCACGGTTCAGATTAGAGTCTAATTATAAGAGCTACTCCTACATCTCCAGAGGCAGCGAGCTTGGGATTTCTTCCTAAATTATTAATCAAGAGGAAAGATAAATTTGCTTGACTCCATTCCACAAAGATCAATTTTCCCGTAGCATATTTTTATTTGTGCATAAAAGTAAATTTTAATGGTTACTTGCTTTTATTATTCCCTAATTTTTCAATGGGTCTAGAGGATGGAATGATCAGGCTATTGTGTGTTTCGCATAACCCTGTCGGAACATTGATGCGATGCAATCTTCCCCCATAACCATTCCACAGGCCCCAGAAAGTATCTGCTTTATAGATGGTACTGATTGCTAAAGATGTACTCCCCATTCTCCCAATCACTGGAATTAAGGGAATCTGGCATGAGAATACAAAGCTATAATAATGTTCCCTGAAATTCAGTGTGTCCCAGTATGGACTCCATAATTTTCTTTGTTCCCTTCAATGGCACTTTCTTTTCTATTCTTAGCATGTGGCCCAAGAAGGAAACCTGAGGGAACCCTGGATATTCCTACTCTCATTCTCCAGTGCCACAGCGAATTAATCAGCAAAGCCTCTTCTGTACACCTCCCAAATGCCTGCCCCCTCTTCTCCATTCCCACTGTCCTCACCATCTCTACCCTGGACCATTGGAGGAGACCCCAAATGACCTCCAGGTTTCTGATCTCTCAACTGTCACTGTTTAGTATCTTCGTCGGAATGCTGCCTGCTGAGTAACAAATGTAATATATCCCTTAAAAGTCCCTCAGTGGTTCCAAACCATCTTTGTTTTGGGGTTCTAATTTCTTAGCTTGTGATAACTGTGTAGAGGACTGTATAGGGTTACACTTTGTCCTTACTTAAATGGCCATTCCAATTTCATATATACCCAGCAAATTCTTCACTTTCTCATGGATCTTTTGCCAAATTTTTTCCCCCTAAAATTTCAGGGGGAAATTTTATATTTAAAAAATAGTGAAATAACCAAAAAGAACTTTTTTTCCTGAGCCATGAAAATAGCTAAAGTGGGCATGAAATTGTTACGATAAATTTTGCTGAAGACATTTTATTCAGCTCCTGTTTGTTTGGGGGTGGGTCATTTCCCATTATGTGCTTTTTTTGGTTGCTTGCCATAAAATACTTGCAATATTAAGATGATAAACAGGAACACATATAGCAAGCATCTCAAGGAGTCAAAGGTAACCTTAGGATCGGAGAAGAATCTAGCTAGGTGGTTTTAGGATTCAAAAACAGGTAATTATGATGAGAAAGAACTGAAGCATAAGTAATTATCTTAATCCATACCTCTGGTGATTCTTCCTTTTACTTCAATTGGAAAATGAAGAATATTTTAGTGGGAGAGTCATGGAGGAATAGAACATATGGATGGAAGTCTCAACATTTGCAAAATGGCTGGATCTCTTTTTTATCAGGATGAAGAAAGAATAGTCACATCAGCAGCTCCATTCGATCAGCTGTCAGATAGTTCTCAAGCATCTACTCTCCCTCCCAAACAAGCAAGTAGTCATAGACAGTTTAAGTAGTTTTGTTAATGCGGCATGCTGCAAAGGAGAAATACCAGTTGCATTTGATGGGAGGATCTGTCGTAGTTCAGGGAGCCGTCTGAGGAAGTGAGGGTGAAGACAAGATGGGAAGGCTGAGAAGCCATATGAGGACTGATGGGAAAGGTGTTCGAGGCAAGTAGAACAGCACAGATGGTGTTTTGCAACCGGGAGAAAATGAAACTGAGAAAATCCCCAGAGCTAGTATCTGAGGGAACCAAAAAAAAGGGGAGATTAACAAAGAGATGAGCTGGGGAGTAAAGCAGGGGCCTCTTGCCTTTATTAAAAACCATAGGTAGTATTCAAACTAGAGGCTAGAGATAGTTCTGGAATTGTCCTCACTGTGGAAATCTGCATCTATGTGAGCTAGGAGTAATGGAAAGTCCTGGTGTGTGAAGACTACTTTTTAATCATTTTATCACTGGAATCCAACACAGAGCCTTGCCATGGTTGATGCTCAATGAATGTTTGCTGATTGAACAGATGTATTTGAGCAGCATAGCACTTTCATGGCTCTTACTGAAATTGCATCTCAAAATGATGCTAAGTCTAGGTGTCCTACCCTGATTTACCATGAGAAAACCAGGGTGAGGGGGTGAGGGGGCCAGGACAAGCCATGTCCTCTCACAGAACTGACATAGTAATGTAAGCTTTATAATTTTATCAAATCAGGATGTTTATCTTTTTAACATCCAGTTAAAACACTTCTCTTATGAACATTTTCAAACAGGTACGCAAGTAGAATGCTTGTGTACTTACCCCTCAGATTCAATAACAGTCAAGAGTTTGCTGATTTATTTCCTATGTCACTTAAAGTATTTTCTTTGCTTATGTATTTTAAAACAAATTCCAATAGTATCTTTTCTCATCCCTTCAATGTGCAAAAACGATAAAGAAAAAAGAGAACATGTTCTTATATTACCACAACACTCTTATGACACCCAACAGAATAAAAAATAATTCTTATGATCTAATACATAGTCTGTAATGGCTTGAAAATGTCTTTTTCCTAATCAGGGTACAAACAAGCACTATACATTGCATTTGGTTGTTATACCTCTTAAGTATAAAAAGGACATTTTGACCACAAAAAAGGAAGAAAGACATACTTTTAAGGACACAGACACACACCCCCGTCTGTTCTACGAGTTTAGGTGTATGAAGCGCTCCATTCCTCCACCCTCTGCCGTGTTTTGCCCTGTTGCGGTACGGCCCTGCTCTCTGCAGCCGCTGCTAGGAATCCCAGGACCAAATTGTTGTAGACTCAAGGCTGTCAGAGTCAGGGCTCAATGCTCTCTCTCCTGAGCATCTCCTGCCTGCCCACAACCTTAGTAAGTGCCCAGTCTTTTATTCTTGTTGCCTGAGCCATGGTTTCCAGTCGACTTTGAGTCTTAAACCTAAAATCCCACTAATAGATATTGAGCAGCTTTCATTTGGGCAGTAAGTTGGGGGGGACCAAACAAAGCCTTTTCATTCTGATCTTACCAACCTACCTTATAGAATTTACTATAGATATGAATCTCTAGTTATAGCAGAAATCGGTCATTAAATGGTTGCTTGGGGTGACCAAGCTGGTCTGAGACAGCCTGTATGTGTCAGGAGCAAGAGAGGGGCTGGCAATCACCCGCAGAGGAAATTGTAGAATCAGTGTATCAAAAAAAGTACTGGATGAGGCCGACACTGTAGATTTGGATTCAAGTCCCAGCTCTGTTGTGTGACCTTGGGCAAATTGCCTAGCCTTTCTGAGCCACCAAGGGAAGTATTCTTCCCATTGTGCTTCTGTTTTTCTCAGAATAGTGGGTTATCTCCCAAGATAATATGTGTTCATATTTTTCAAAACACTATTAAAGGATAAATCTGCTAGGAATGTTGTGGAAGCAAGAAAGATATTTGTACCACTTAAGTCACACCCAAGGGGACTGCCAACCTGCCTACCTCTAGAGCCAGACTGTTTTATCTCCTTTTTCTGCCCTGGGCTATAATTAGGCAAAAATATCACCCTTCTCTTTGGGCAAGATCTAACCGATCATTATTGCAGAAGAACACAGGAAGCTTGAACATTATTATTTTAGCTTCTAGTTCCATGATTTTAATACAAAAGAAGGAACAAGACAGATCCAGCAAAGACGTAATATTTTTATTTGCCAAGGAAGGCTTTCTTATCTGGTTGATTGAATGTAGTCTCAAGCACTACGCCTTAAATTAGAAAGCATAGTGCCTTGATCCTTCTTCTGATGCATCATTAGCTACGAATCACACCAATTAAACAACAGCCTATGCCTCCTAGCTCTGAGCCTTTCATCCAACCTATCAGCAAAATCTTGAGAGAACCACCATTGGCAGCCAGGCCTTAATGATACCAGCAGTTTCCATTTTCCCCTCAGAGTTTCATGTTTACTGTCTCATGTATGATGCCCTATGTGGCTTTATTTCCATAGCCAAGATAGAAATCAAATTCCACAGCATTTGAAACAAATTTCAGTTACTGAGGAAATATTCATCCAGGCAGATTGGGGTTTTAAAAAAGACTATATTATATGAATTGTTTTTATTTTTTTCTTTAGGATTTATTTATTGACTTTAGAGAGAGAGAGAGCACGGGGAGGGATACAGGGAGAGACTCCCAAGCACACTCTGTGCTGAGTGCGGAGCCCAGTGCAGGACTCGATCTCATAACCCTGAGATCATGACCTGAGCAGAAACCAAGAGTTAGATGCCCAACTGACTGAGCCACCCAGCTGCCCCTGTATGAATTTTTTTATTATCGCTTTGTCTTTATACTGTACCGTTCAGTTTGTCAAACATTTTTATATTTGATTCTTCATTTGATGCTCACAATAAACTTGAGATGTAAGTAGGATATTAATATCATCCCCATTTCATAAATAAGGAATTACTGTCTTTTTTTTTCCATTTATTGAGCATTCTAGTCTGTTCCTGGCACCAAAGTATACCATTTACAAATGCTATTGCATTTAATCTTCAGTCTGATGAGGTAGGTGATATTTTTTTGTTGTACAGATGAGAAAAACAAATCTCTAGGTTGTTTAACTTTCACAGAAGTCTCCGTTGTGAGTCGGTGGTGAACTTAAAATGCAAAGTTGGATCCTATTTAGAGTTTTTTTAAAAAATCACATTACATCAGGCTACTCCTAATTGCTTAAAGACAAAGCCTTTGCCAAGCTCAAAAACGTTCTTTGCTGACTCTGTTTTGCAATAATCCTGATAATTTAAAAAAAAAAAAAAACCTGCCTTTGTGAATCTATAAAAGAAAACTTGCATGAAGCCAAACTGAAATTTGATGTATCTAATTTTCAGAGTTGTATGCATATTGTGTGAAATAGGTGGTTAGGGATTCAGACTGTGGTTTGCCCATAAAACTTACTCCATTTTACACATTAAAGAATTCTTTTTTAAAAAAAAATTATTTATTTATTTGACAGACCACAAGTAGGCAGAGAGGAAGGCAGAGAGAGGGGAAAGCAGGGCTTTTCCCTGCTGAGCCGAAGGCAGAGGCTTTAACCCACTGAGCCACCCAGGCGCCCCCACATTAACGAATTCTTAAGCATTTGGCTGAAACCTCTTTAAAGGGTCTCTAGCCAAGCTGCACAGAAAATTGTTCGAGTCAAAAAAATGACCCTAGTTCTACTGAGACAGAGGGAGAAAGACAATATACCTTCATGTGTATATGTTATTTCATAACATATATGTTATGTATATAACATACATAACATATACATATTTCATAACATATGTTACTTCAGTGTGTTATTAAAAATTATTCTAAAAGGTTTGATCTACTTCATAGTAGATTTGGCAAACTAAAGGATCACTTTTCTTTCCCTGAATTCTTTATTTAACTCACCCAACTCAGCAAACATTTATATTAGATTTATATACTGATAGCTACATGTCATTTTCTATTTTAAGTGTTAGGGATACTGGGGTGCGTGGGTGGCTGAGTCATTAAGCATCTGCCTTTGGCTCAGGTAATGATCTCAGGGTCCTGGGATTGAGCCCCACATCAGGCTCGCTGCTCAGTGGGAAGCCTGCATCTCCCATTCCCACTCTCCCTGCCTGTGTTCCCTTTCTCACTGTCTCTGTCTCTGTCGAATAAATCAAATCTTTAAAAATCTAACAAACAAAAAATAAGTGTTAGGGATACAGAAAAAATTGTGACAATATCTTGCCCTCATGGTGTCCACAACTGAGTTCTTAATACTCAGTACTAAAGATGTAGAAGAAATTAGTATATACATCCTCTTCTTTTGTAGAGTGCAGAGAAGATAGGAGACTTACTCTATTGTCCAGGATTCCTCCTGGTTAAAGTTCGACTCTAGGGAACTTAATCTGTTTATCTCTTTCTGTGGCTCTCCATCGCTTTGTCTTACACACACACACACACACACACACACACACAGAGAGAGAGAGAGAGAGAGAGAAGCACAGTAGCTTGGTTAGAAGTAAGCCAAACAACATCTGTAAATCTTTAGCAGTGGAAAATTCCACATCCCCACTTTAACATAGAGGTGGCAACCTGGGAGATGAGCTAAGTCAGGGGTTGAAGTGAACATCTAGTAAGTTCCACTGGCCAGAGGTTAGCTCTCTTGAACACAGGTGGGCATTCCGATGGCTATATAGGAGGGAAACCAGTCTTCTGAAATAGTCCATAAAAACAGCACCCTTTCCAGCATGAGAGCTTGAAAAGCAGCCAGAGTGAGAAAGCTCTCAGGTATCTTTAAAGCCTAATATGCTATGGCAGGACCTTTTCTGTGTCTGTCTGGCTCCAAAATCCCAGGGCAACTAGGAAAAGAAAAGGTGGTGGAATAGGGACAGTTGATTTTTTTTTTTCCTGAGCTCCAAGTAAATATAGTTATTTTTTTATTTCATACACAAGAATTTTGACAGAGTATTGCTTCTTGGACTTGAGATCTAACCTCTGATCTATGCCTGACCCTCTTAATAAATACGTGATTTTGTTAAAAGCCTAGTGGAGAGAGCACAGTAACGTATTTGGGATTTTCTTGCTTTAATGCTTTATTTATCAGATTGCACTGATGATGAGGCCGAAATCTACCCCCTCTGCACACATGCATTTCAGCTTGTAAGATCAGAATGAGTCTGGTATCCACCCTCTCCAAAAAAGGTGCTAGCATTGCTATTAATTGATGGTGCTTTTAAACGTCGATACTGCTTAAAATGATGCAAATAAAGTGAAATGAAATGAAATGAAGAATATCTGTGTTAGATATTCAGGACAACATTTTATAGGGGCAGAGATGATTTCCCCACCTAACAAATGAGGAAACCGTTATCTCTGAGAGAGTAAGGGATTTTCCCAGCACCCCTCAGAGTCAAGACTCGAGTCCAGCAACTCATTCCAGGGCATGACTTTGAGACCCTTCTCGCTCTTCTCCCTTCACCAGAAACCCCACAGTCATTCATGAAGATGTACCCTGCCTCAGTTTCTCCATTATAACGTTAATCTGACTATATTGGCTTCTTCCCACCACAGAGATGTCCCATTACCTTCTAGAAAACTCTTAATCTTACACACTAGGAGCAGATACTTAAATGTCAGATGCTCTTTTTTTATATTCATGACAGGAAACCAGAAAATTAAAGACAGCAAAGCACCAGCCTGTGAGCCCCTTGAGGCAAAGGTCTTTCCAGTGATTTTGACATCCTTAGCAATTAGCATTGTGCCTGGCATGTAAGAAACCCTGAAGAAATGTTTGCTGAATAAATGAAAGAAGGATGTTCCCTCCAAAGAAATGGAAGCTTTCATAATTGCTCACAGTATCTCATCCCTGGAGCAGCGATCAGCTGTCATGCTAAAAATAGATGCAAACTATTCCTCCGGCATCCTTACCCTGTACCCTTCCTGGACCCTGGCGACAAAGAGGGTCGTGTCCAGGTAGACAATATTGTGACCCTAATAGACTGCACACCACTGATATTTGCCCCAGCCCTATTGGAAAGTGCCCTAGCGATTAAACTTCCTTAGCTTATGAACCACTCAGAGCTTCTAGTTCAGATATGTCTATGAAAAACATCATTCTCAGGCATGCAGCAGGTGGCCTCTTCCAACTACTTTCCCCGTAGCGAGGAAATGGTAACTCAGCAGGAAAGCAGCCTGTGTTGCTAGGATGTGCAGAATCCCACTTAGAGCTCGATGATTTCACCAGTTGTTGGTAACGCTGTGCAGTGTCCATAACGAGCAAATAGGAACAGGATGCTACTGTCCTTATCAGCGCCACTTAGGACTGCACATGCATTTATTCCAAAGGAAGCCACCAGACAAATAACAGCAACAAATATTGCACATTTGCCAAGTGCTTCATGTCAGATCTCATTGTGATGCTCAAAACCACTTTGTGAGGGGAACCTCACCATTTTGCGGATGAACGAACTGAGATTCGGAAACTTCCCAGGGTCCCGTTGGTAGCGAAGGACAGGCTTAAGATTTAGAGCTGGCCTCCCAACCTAGAGTTCCTAAACCCCTTCCTTTGCTCACACAACTGGGGGTCAGCAGCATGAGGTTGTAACTGGAGAGGGGTGCTCTCCTCACTTCTTCACTTGGAGAAGAACTGCCCATAACTTCATGCTGTTGTCTAACACACGGAGCTCATCATTTCCTTCTCAAAGACGCAAGGCTGGCCATCCTCTGAGCCTTGAAAATGTGAGCAGCTTTAGTCAATTTGGATTAATCCCACTGCACTAAACGGTGCCTGCCCCTTCAGAGAGGCAGTGCCTCCTTTTCTGTGTGAATGATAAGGTGGCTTTGCATTCTGGGTCTCCTTGTTCACTCTTTTTTTTTTTTTTTTAAGATTTTATTTATTTGACAGAGAGAAATAAGGGCGAGAGAGGGGACACAAGCAGAGGGAATGGTAGCGGGAGAAGCAGGCTTCCTGCCGAGCAGGGAGCCCGATGCAGGGCTCGATCCCAGGACCCTGGGATCATGACCTGAGCCGAAGGCAGACGCTTAATGCCTGAGCCACCCAGGCACCCCTCCTTGTTCACTCTTGACAAATTGCAGAGGAAGCCAGTGTAAGGTAGAGACGCTTCTCGTGTGTAGCACGTGGTGTTTGCACGTTTGCCTTTCTCCATCCAGGTGTCCGTCAGTAGCTCAAACCCTTGAGAAACCAGCAGGCAGCATGAGCCTATACCAAGGGAGGCTCTGGAGTGGACACAGGTTCCCATTTTACTTGGTACTGAAAGGGGTGATGGCTTTCGCAAGCAGTGAACAAGCGTAGATGTTGAATTATACATGAAAAATAACGGGAGGAATTCCCAGTCATTACCAAGAGTCAACCCTTGACGTCCATATGCTCTCTTGTAATCTTTCCAACACATCTTGATGTAGAGATAATTATTATTCCTGTTCTACCTATGAGGAAATTGAGCCCAGAAAGGTTAATAATTTTCACAATGATACACAGCTAGTAACTGGCAGAGCCAGGATTCTGACCCCATCCGTATAAGTCACGTTTTGTACCCTGTCTCCTGTTAGCACCCATTCTGTCCAACCAAGTGAAACCAAGTGACACAATTAGGATCCACTGATTTAGACGCCTAAGAAGGAGAAATTTTACATACATCCTGGAGAGAAGGAACCAGCTGGAAGTAATGTTTCTTGAAACGCCTCTAAAACATTTGCCTAGCAATCAGTTCTCGGTGGTTTGCTTCTTGTTAGACAAGAAAACCCTAAGAAACATAAAACAGATAACTTGCAATTCTGAAAGCATTTCCTAGGCACCTATTTCATGCAAAGTAAGACAGAAGGAGATGTTGCTGTTTAATGCAGTTCTCCACTTCAACATTATTATGCTTGATTTCCTTGTCAGTGTCCCATTCTGGAAGTAACCTCTTCAGATTCTGTCTCATTCAACACCATATGCCAGGCACCTGGTGCAGTTCTCTGTCTAGGGCACAAGGAACGATAGGCCCCGAGGTTTGGGGAGCAGAGATGGGGGAGGCATCCCCACCTCTGAGGAGTTTGCACTGCAACAAAGAAGTTCAGCATTCACTTAATCAACACAGCAGATGAAAGGAAGGAGAGCAAGATGTCAAGAGAAATAAGGCGAGAGTTGAGGAAGCCTTAGGTTCTAAAGGAGAATTAAGGTGTTAAACCAGATGGGATGATATAATGGAGATAAATTGGCCTCACAGAGATCCAAGGTCACCTCAGTGACTTTGGTGAAGTTAATCAACCTCCCTGCACGTTTTTTCCCCTCATCTCTAAAACTACCTCAGAGCGTTGTTAGTATTTCAGTTACACAGTGCAGACACTAGCCCATTGCAGGTGCTCAGAAAACAGAATTCCCCTTTAGACGATAAAAAGATTAGAGCACTGTCAAATCTCAGGTGAATATTCTCCCTAGTGTTAGGAATTTGACTGAAAAGGCAGAGATGAGAATAAAACCTTCAGGGAAAGGAGCAGGGATTGATTAAGATGAAACAGATGTGGTGGTGTTGGATTTTGTTTCGTTGAAAAGTGTGATTTTCAGTACTATTATAAAACATAAAGAAGACTTATATCTCACAGTTTATGTATCTGCTTCATTATTTCTAGAATATTTCTAAACATAAACTCGTTCATCTTTGAGAAGCTGGAGATGGTGCTCCTCTTCTCTCTCTATCTCTGTCTCTCTCACACATACATGTACCATTTATATTTTTAAATCCAGATTTTATTGCTTTTGCTCTGATGAAATTACATATACTTAAGTTTTACTTTCTAAAAAGGAGCAAAGGGGGCGCCTGTTTGGCTCAGTCGGTGGAGCATTCAACTCTTGATATCGGGTTCATGAGCTCAAGCCCCATGTTGGCCAGGGAGCCTACTTTAAGAAGTAATAATAAAATAAAAAATCAAGGGATACCTGGTGACTCAGTCGGTTAGGCTTCTGACTCTTGGTTTTGGCTCAGGCTATGTGAGCTATGGGATTGAGCCCCACATGGGGCTCCGCACTCATCAGGGAGTCTTGCTTTGAGATTCTCTCCCTCTGCCCCTCTCCCAGTTTGTGTGCTCTTTCTCTAAAAATGGATAAATAAATTAAAAAAAGAAAAGTGTGAAGAGATGGGTAAGCACTTTTAAACGTAGTATTTGTGATTAACATGAATGTCAAAATGGAGAAATTGAGGGCAGGACATACTCCAATTAAGATAAATGCAATAAACCACAACGCTTACCCACCCACAGTGGGGAGTGTAAACACTGTAGAAGATGGTGTAAAACAAACATTTCAAAAGCAAGGCAGAAAACATCTGGGTGGTCTAATGAGCCATACAATAAAGAGAACACAGCTTGCTATTAAAGCAAGTAGCCTGTCGTGACATATAGAGGGTGACAGTCAGAAGAGCCTTAGAAAGTGCTTATGAGCTACAGGTTAAGTATCAAAGAAGTTTCCAATGTATGACATGCCTGTGATGGGGAGAGCACAGAGATCACCTGGAAAATGATAAAAATATCAGTGGGATTTGGGAACAGCCGTGATTAGACAAGAGTAAAACCTTGAAGTTAGATGATTAAACCTTGAAAAAAGAAGTCCCACAGGAGAAGCGTGTTGTCTTTTTTCATTAAAAGAAACCTTAACATTGAAAATGGGCAATTTTAGCACCTGAACGCATTGAATGATTCTACTCATTTCCTCATTCATGATTCATTCAGAAAATGTTTGTTGAACTATTATTTAAATGCCTCCTGCCCACTAGACACTGTTAGGGACAGGGAACCCCAAGGAGAGTGAGTCGTGGTTTCTGTTCTCAGGGAGCTCAGTCTAATGGGGAAGATGGGCAACTGCACAAATCACTGCAATTTGGTGTGATAATCATAAAAACGTAGCAAAGTGATCAAACGGGGCCGGGGACTGGCCCTGAATTGTGATGCTTAAGCAGCGGAGAGTAGGTGCGATTTTAGGTTTTTATCACAGAAGCATAATCATCAAAGTTGTAAGGAAGGGAGTCCTGGGAACCGGTGGGGGATTACTAGTTCTCAGGGAGATGCCTGGTATTTAGGAAGTGGCATTGTGGGGCATGATCAGAAGACACTAAGAGATTCTGCTTTGTGTCCCAGACCAGATTATCTTCTCTGAGAAATGCTAACAGGGGCTGCATGACATCTGTGCGAAACTCTGACCAGTACCTGCACATCTAACCTGCCTATACATGTGCTTCCCTAGCCTGAGGTCCTGTTTATAACAGCAAAGAGCTGGATGGGTCTATCTTCTGCTATACTTCTCTGCAACTGTTGAATAAATTGCAGTCTTAACCATGTGATGCCATTAAGGATGTTAAGAAATATATCTACATATTTGGGAGAAGGCAGGAAAAGATCCACGTTACACAGTTATAAAGGGAGAAAAATGCATTAGCATGATATATATTGATGATCTCGTGTGTGTGTGTGTGTGTGTGTGTGTGTGTGTGTGTATGAAATGAGTTGATAAATGTTTGTGAAAGTCCAGCACACAATACAACATGTATTTCAAGGGAAAATTGTAGCAACAGATAGCAGTGAGAGGCAAGGAGGAAGAGCTAACCTCTCAGTTTTTATTCTGTATTTTTCCATGTAGTCCAAATATTGACAACATCCATGAACTTCATTTTGTGATTTAAGGAAGAAATAATTGCCCATGAAGCACTAAGCACAGTGTCTGCCATATGATGCCAATTAATATTTAATGGACTCTTAGGATGGCAAGAAAACATGACTTGCCCAAAATTATTTAAATCTGCATTCAGCGTCATATTGATTGTTATAAATGAATGCTTTCTCTGTCAAAGGGATTGAAATAAATTTCATAAATTATGATCAACAGATTTTAGATTAAATATGTATTCTGCTTATTTAATCATTAGGATTTAATTATTTAAAGGTAAGTTTTGCCCCAAAGATACAGATGTAGTGAAAAGAAGGGGCACATGCACCCTGATGTTCATAGCAGCAATGTCCACAATAGCCGAACTGTGGAAGGAGCCAAGATGCCCTTCAGTAGACAAACAGATAAAGAAGATGTGGTTCATATATACAATGGAATATTACTCAGCCATCAAAAAGGATGAATACCCACCACTTGCATCGACATGGATGAAATGGGGAGGGGATTATGCTGAGTGAAATAAGTCAAGCAGAGAAAGACAATTATCATATGTTTTCACTTATATGTGGAACACAAGGAATAGCATGGAGGACATTAGGAGAAGGAAGGGAAAAATGAGGGGGAAGGTATCAGAGGGGGAGAGGGAGACAAAGTGTGAAAGACTATGGACTCCAGGAAACAAACCCAGGGTTTCAGAGGGGGAGGGGTTTGGGGGGGATAGAATAGCCAGGTAATGGCTATTAAGGAGGGCACTATTGAAATGAACCCTGGGGGTTATACACAAACAATGAATCTTGGAATACTACATCAAAACCTAATGAAGTACTCTATGGTAACTAACGTAACATTAAAAAAAAAAAAAAAGCAGCTAAGTTTTGAAGAAGAAGCCTTCCAAATCTAGATTACATAAGGCTTTGCTTAAGCACCAGAAATTTCCAGTCAACTTTGATAGTTTTATCTTTACAAAACTTTAAAACTATTTAGCATTCACAGGTTGTTATCCAGTTATCTACTTATCACTGAAAACCAAAGTCAGATCTCCTTTATGATATCCTACCCCATGATAATCAACAGATAGTCAGTAAATTGAATTTAAATTTAATTTTGTGGAACTTTTTATTATAAAGAATTTGAAACACTGTAAGGAGATCATCTTTTATTATGTTCACTTAGTCATCCTTGTTTTTATGAAAAGTTATGAATAAATTAAATTGAAAATCAAATTGTTTTTTGAAATGTACTAAGGAAATACTTTATAATGAGTTTCTCTTTAAAGAACGATTTATAATTTGAATTAACATTTAAAAAATTCTCTATGGTGACTTTCTTTATAATTAAAAGAACCATTTATAATTTGAACTAGCATTTTCACATTTATCTTAGAGTAAATTGGCCTTCTCACCTACTACATTTTGCTAAAGCAAGACATTGTATGGCCAAGGAGATGATAGAACAAATTGTAATCAGTAATATCAAAATTTCAAAAGCTTTTCCTTTTTACATGCTGATTGTGCTAACAAGTATCTTAAAACCTGTTTGTGCTGTCTTCATTTTTATTGGATTGACATAGGGAAAAATTTTTTCCTCTGAAGAAATAGTATGGTATATACCTACATCTTCTTGATTTTTTTAGACCCCTGTGCTTCTAAAATATATTTACCCCCATTTCCAATGCCATTCTCCTAGAAGCTCATTTAAATATATAATGCATATTAGAATTGAAGTTTGACGTATGGACTTTTTATATTAAATTTATATTAAAGTTTGACATATGGACTTTTTATATAAAACTTGCCTTAAGTTACAAGGCAATATTGAGGTATGATCCCAAATGATCAGCTTCTAGCAGCCCTCTAGCAGAGAAAAAACTTAGTTCAAATTAAAAGGCAATTTTTTTACATAATTCATCTCCAAATGTTTGGTTCTCTAGTCTGTTAGGCTGAAAGTTAACTGTAGACCCAACTTCCCCTTCCAATAACATTGCTAATTCCTTGGATATTTGTTTTGTTTATGGGTCTTGGTGTTTTGTGGGTGTTTTGTTTTCTTGGGGTTTTTGCCCTCTTTTCTAAATTGAAGTTTTTATTTTGAGATAATTGTAGATTGATATACAGTTGTAATAAATAATACAAGAACATCCATGTACCTTTTACTCTTAGTTCCCCCCAATGGTAACATTTTGTAAAACTGTAGCACATTCTCATAGCCAGAATATTGGCAGTGATATAATCCATCAATCTAATTCCAGTTTTCCGAGTTTTACTTGTACTCATTTGTGTGAGTGTATGTGAGTGTAGTCAGGTGTGGATCATTTTTTCACATGGTCAGTATCCATTACGACAGTCAAGACAGCTCATTCTCATCACCACAAGAATGCCCTGTGCTGCCCATTTATAACCTCACATACCTCTTCCGCCATGGACTTTTCACATGTTGGGGATCTGATGGCAGTATGTTTTCTAGTTACATTTGGGGAAGTAACTGATCTGTTCTTTTCCTTTTGTCAATGTCTGCAAATAAATAATATTAAGCAACTAATCTCTCCATGTTTATTGTTTATAGTTGTGCACCTCCCTGATACTTGGCCAGGGAACCAATATCAGGGGCGGGTAGCTGCCTTGGCCGTGCACCATATCTCCTTCTCGGAAGGCACAGGACCAAATCTACCATCTTTGTTTCCTTTTCCAGATTACGCTCGATTTGAGGCCAAAATCCATGACCTACGTGAGCAGATGATGAACCACAGCATGAGCTCCGGGTCCGGGTCCCTGCGAACCAATCAGAAACGCTCCCTCTACGTCAGGTAGGCAATGGAGCATTTCTTACTGTGATCTGCACTTTGTGAGCCATCCAGCTTGGGGAGATAAAAGCAGCACCTTGTAGCGATGGAACACATGTTTTTATTAACGATACATCACCATAAGACGTCAAGTTTAACCACTTTGAAGACATTTTTGAAATGTTATTACATTACTTTTAACAAATTGCTCTTTGAGAGTATTATGGTCTAGGGTCAAGTTCTTAGCACAGGTTGCAGTAAAAATGATGAAAAGAGATATTTTCATTTCTCATCATCTTAAATTGAATATATGGACCAAAACCTTAGACATTTTCTTACTGTCAGTATACGAAGAAAATATCCTTGTATCACTTCTTGATCTGCTTCATATATACTGCATGGAATTTGCTGTATTGATTGAAAATCAAAAGCTCTCTGCTAAAAAGTTACGTGCTTCTTCCCAACAACTTTCAGTGGAAAGAGTTTCTTCCATGCTATCTCGTGACCAGTTGTTTCTCAGACTATGAAATTACCTGTCTCTTGCCTGATAAAACTCATTACTTTAGCTGAAAAAAAAAAAGTGACCAATTGGACTTGAATCGCGTTGCAGTCTTTCATCCCTGTAGTTAACTCTTGAGTAAGATCTGTCATCACTGAACTATAACGTGCACCTCTTCTTAATGCAAGCCTCCTATATTCCTTCCAAAATATACTTCATTAATGGTGACTGTACTTTTTAAAATAATATAAGTAGTAACAACCAAAGGGGGGAGGTGATATCTAATACATTGTCAGGGTGAATCTATGGGCCAATGGAGGAACTGTGCCCACCCTCAATGCATTCTCCTCTCCTCATTCGGCCACAGAATCTGTGCCTGACTCCCACCTAAGGTCATATCCTCCTCACCTGAAATTCCACTGTCTTTTCCTTGCATGAAGGATGTGTTATGGATACAAAATGATATACTTAAATTGATGTGTCCCATTGATTCCACTTTGGCTATGAAGTGATCTTCTGTGTGTATCAGGTAGGCACAACAGGGCCAAGAAGGGAGCAGGATTCCAGATGGTGATACATTCTTGATGGCCTTGAGCTGCTGGACCCCTAGGACAAGCATAGAGTCCCTCCTTATTCCAGGGAATTCTAATTCTTAAGAAACCCTGAGATTTAAAAACAAACAGGACAAAACAAAGCAAAACTATTTTTGACTATTAATATTCCAAATTTGACTAACTGAATTTCACAAGATTATTTGGATATGTTCCAGTGTAATCCACAACAGGAACTATTAAGAACCACCCTGGAACATGTCTTGTAGTGAAGTCACAGATGTGATGGAAAGTGGCTATTTCTTTTCTCCTTGCTGGCTTTATGTTGCTGGTCTTTGTGATGCAAAATATTTTAAATCTTGAAATGTTTAGTCTTGGGTAGCAAATTGGGAAAAGCCAGTTGGTTAATAGGATAGGGAAAAATCAGTTAATGCAAATGAAATGGATATATAGAGTAACATTGGAAGGATAAGTTACTGTATTGTTATCTTATTAAAAAAATAAAATGCATAAAAATATTAATGTACTAGAAAAACTTTGCTGAAAATATACTGGTAATAGTTTAGTCTTCTGAATTAAGTTGTGAAAGGTTAGGAAATGTCTTTTGAATTAAGCTGTGGAAAGTTAAGTTAAATGGGGTGATACAGGAATAGAATGTAAAACTAATAGACTTAATTGAAAGAGAAGTATTAATCAGACCCAAACCTTTATTCTCTAAAATGATAAATAAAAGTATGACGTACCAAAGAGATCAAGACTTAAGGTAATAAAAAATGTTATCTTGTATCACATTCTAATAGTTGGAAATGGAATTGAAAAGAGAACCTCTTTTAAATGACACTTAAAATAGCTGACGCTTCATGGGAAATTCTCCAGACGCTTGCTCCCCTATACAGATAAGGTATTTGGTTTCCAAATGTATAATTATTAATACTTTAGTGGGTACCTAGAGGGCCGACCTTAGCATCTAAAGGATTCTTAGAGGCATACCATTGGCAGAGGTAGGGGACATGCATAGAGTAGAATCGGAGGAAAAGAACTTTTGAGACCTCCCCCACCTCGGCCTTGTTGACGATGTGCCTACCCCAACAACAACAATGAAGTCAGTCAAATGGAACGAACTAGCAAGGCCTTAGGGGAATTCTTACTAAAAATGATCCAGCAGCTTTGTACTTTTGTCCCCCACTGTCTCTTTTTTTACAGAGGAGGGTGGGTTACACCAAATTTGGCCATCGGATTTTCATAGAGAAGCTTGCTTTATCTAGAGCACTGGAACAGGGCTGGTGCCAGTTGGTTGTGCTTATTTTAGAAAGTCAACTAAGTTGCTCTCAAAATAAATGAGTAGCAGGATTTCTCTGATTATATAAATATCAGATGATAAGCATGTTTCTTTAATCTCAGAATGACATCATGGATTATTATTCTGCTTAGCTTTAGGGAAGTCAAGGGTTGGAAGGAATCTTAGCCAGCCCCAGGTCCACCGTTTAATTGACAGGACAGGAAACTGAGGCCCCAGGAGGGAAGAGATCCACTGCAGCTCTTTGGTGGCGGAGTCAGATCTTCTCCCTCCCTTCTCACTCCGCCTCCCAAGGGCTCAGCTTCTGTGGGATCAGCTGTTGAATGCACTTGAGCTCTGATTCCCAATCTGCTTCTCTGGTAGCACAGCCCCCAACTCTTAGATGAAGGAATAGGTTAGGCGAGAGGAGAAACTCAAACATAAACCCTTTTGGGGTTTTTGCACCAATAAACTGCCCTGCAGGACATATGGGATTTCTTTAGTTTTATCGGTATTTTTCCATGAAGCCAAAACCTAAACCAGAAAGCTAACAGCCTCTCTTTGTTCTGTGATAAACAGTTTAGCGGACTTGTAGGATATTTGTGCCACAAAACCACCCCTTCCCCTAGGAGTTGCCTCCTCTTCCCTACACACACACACACACACACACACACACACACACACACACACACACACATATATATATATACACATACTCACTCACTCACTCACACACACTCACATACACACAGCCCTGGCTGCGTCTTCTCAGGATGCTGCATGAGCTGGACTCATTCCCTCACCAGAAGTGATCCTCCCAGGTGATAGCAATTTGTTTGCCTGAAAGTCTTGAAAGGAGGGAGGGGGAATCCACACATCAGAGCCAGGCAGGGTTTCAGACTTGAGCCAACCCTCTCTGTTTTCCAATCTACTTGTAATTATTTTCCTTCTTTGAATCCTTTGTGTAAGGTGCCCAAAGTGCTTTGGTGGTGCTCTGCAAATGGTGTTGATTGCTGCTTATGCTAACGCTGTACCTGTTCTGTGCAAATGATTCGGATATATTTGATCTACTGGGCTCTTTGTATTGTCTATTTCCTGCATTGTGAAACACAGCTGTAGAACCTTAAAAATAAATAAAATGTAAAAAATTGAATAAAATGTTTTTTCAAAATGCTCCACAAGTACATTTATGAATTATTCAGACGTAGATGCACTTGGGCTCCCGAGCCACCAGAATACGGATTCTGTTGCACGTTTCAAGGCTCTCTCTGTGGGCAGATGGAGCTCTCCCTGCCTCTAAGATACGCGCTCTTTCTTACCTACCAACTGGTGAATGCATCCCCGTGACAGAGAACAAAGTATTTCCTGCTGCTAAAAGGAATGGACCTTTATATCCAATCGCTACTAAGGAAGGTCAGAGATGTAAGTGATTGAAATCACACAGAAGTGCAAACAGCTAAGGAAAGCGCCTTTCTTTACATAAAAGAGAGTAGGAGCACCCAGAACTTGGAGAATCAGGAGAGGAGGAAAGAAAACTGCTAAGTCCACCAATGGGGAGTAAAAGGTCACAGGAAAGAGTGAAGCCGGACCATGTTCATTTGTTAATCAAAGATAGCCATTTTGGGAGTTGAAGTGAATAACCTCTCTGTCTTGAATTTGGGTTTAAAAGTCATTTGCTTTGATTTAGTTGTGCATTCATCAAGCCGTTTTTGAGTGTATATTTTGTGCCAAGACCTATACTGGACACTGAGGACTTAGCCATAAAAGTCAAAGTTTCCTGTCATAAGAATCTCTCATCCAGTGGGAAAAACAGATGAGAGGAAGACAATCACAGTGCAGTGTGGTGTGAAAAACTAGCTCTAGAAAGGCCTGGAACCTTTATTGCTTTGTAATGCAAAGATACCCGAATTGGTCCATAAAGATCTTATGTGAGTTAACTTACAAGTTTTCAAGTCTTTTTACTCAAAGTAAGAAAAAACATTCTTCACTGTGACCCCATAAATACATAGACAAAGCTGAAAACCATTTTTTTAAAATAAATTGTGATTTTTTTACGTAAAGTGTATTTTGTTATTTTCCATTCTACTTATCTACCTTTAAAAACAAAAATGAAGGCCACAACTCATTAACTTGATTTAATAACTCCCTAATGGGTCACAGTATACAGCTTGCAGATGGAATAAACCAGCAGGGGCACTCTAGGCAGATGAGACACTGTATGCAGGCAGGAGAGCACACTTTCACTGCATTACGTAGAGCAAATCTCTGGAAGGGTGTTCCAGCCATCTTGGTACAGATGAGGAAGTGAAAGTGAAGGAAAATATTTGCCAGGCACCTTCTATAGGTCAGCCATTGTGCTCGTGGTGTTCTACATATGTTTTCCCATATGATTCTCCCAACATCTTAAAGAGTCGAGGAATGTTTCCTCCATTTTACAGATGAAAAAACTGAGATTCACAGAAGTTAAATAACATCCCCAAGATCACAGAGTTAGACCAGATGTAAGTGAAGACATTCAAGTCCTGTGTGTGAGGCACTGGAGAACAGTGTTTAAGAGCACAGTTGCTGCATTCTTTCAGACAAAATTTGAATCTTGGTGTTGCCACTTACTAGCTCAAGTGATTTTGGACAACTCAGTCTCTCTGGCCTTGGTTTCTTTGTCTGTGAAATGAGAATAATAGGATGCCATAAAGTGGTCTTGAGGACTGAATAAAATAGTGAACTTAAATACCTGTCACATAGGAGACAATTAATTGGTGATATTTGTCATATATTATAAAGGCAACCTTTCCTCTATAGGACAGAGAGACCATAGAATTGGTCCTGAACAAACTACTGTTTTCTCAGTAGAGGGATGAGACACCCTTGTCCCTTTGCTTTCCTTCAGCAAGGGAAGGAAGACAGACTTCCTGGCGCCATTTTACATTTTCGCTCGTCTAGACCCCGGGAAGGCCGAAGGGAAGCCCAGGATTGCAGGCTCCAGAAGGCCCAGCTCTGTCAACTCACCAGCCATCTCCCATACCCCATAAGAGTCTACCCAGAAGCAGAATCTGCAAAGTATTCAACTGGAGCCACGGATAGGAAGAGTCATTGTGCTTACAACTGGCCCCTCCAGTTCATCCTCGGTATCTGTAGCCCATGATTCTTCCACTTCTCCTCTGCATTCTTCACCCCCTCCAAACCCTTTGATCACCTCTTATTGCTTCCTAAGACAGCCTTTGCTTCAAAGCCTAAAATATGACAAATGCTCTTAGGTCTGCCTCCTGCCCCATTGTTTAACATAAGGCCTTCATACATTGATTCCTCAGTGCACTCATTCTTACATTCAATAAACATGGTTTACATACTTTGCTACAGTGTACCAGTCTATGGCAGATGTTGATAGAGAAATGAATAAGAACACACACCTCCTTCTCTCCCAAAGACCCATAGGCCCTTCAAAGAGTGGGCAAATCGTTACTTCCTGATACCTCATATGTTAAATGCTTTGTAATTGTTTTTTGGTTTTTTTTTTAAAGATTTTATTTATTTGATAGAGAGAAACACAGCGAGAGAGGGAACACAAGCAGAGGGAATGGTAGCGGGAGAAGCAGGCTCCCTGCCAGGCAGAGAGCCCGATGTGGGGCTCGATCCCAGGACCCTGGAATCTGACCTGGGCCGAAGGCGGATGCTTAACGACTGAGCCACCCAGGCGCCCCTTAAATGCTTTGTAATTGTTATCCTTTTTAAATCTTTGCAGTATGCGCATTAGGCTTCCTACAGTGACACCTGCCCAGAAGACCACTGGTGTTTGAAACTCCTCTGTTAAAATACTGATCACTCTAGTCTTTTATCAAGTTTTCATGGTAAAGGCCCTTGAAATGGAAACAGCATTCAGTACTGGACCTGCAAATTGCAGTTAATGTCTTCATTTTATTATACCCTTAGTGCCGTATGCCACAGTGCTTGGCATAAAGAAGTTTCCTTAGTAAATATTTGTTGAGTGAATTAATCCCTAGATACTCTTTCCTAGGCAGATGTGAAAGAAAAATGTAGAATATAAGGAAAGATCTTTGAACAACCAGTTCAATGCAAGTTTGATACCAGCTGGGCTGCCACCAAGCCCATGGAGTCTGGTCATGTCCTGAGAACACAGGCATTACTTACTGGTGCTGAGATTTCTAGGAAACATCTGGCACTACAGGACCTTTCAGGTTGCTTCATTTGCCTGCTGAACTCTGTGACTGTCTTTAAACTGGGGGCTAATTCAATAGTAGATTGAGACCAACACACACAGCCAATACCCTCTTAGTGAGAGGACTTTGGGTCTCATTCTCAACACCCCTAGTCTTCCGATTGGAAGTTACATCAAGAGTGGTCTTGAGAAAACAAATTCCACTCCGGATTCTTCATCCTGATGGTTTTTGGTTCTGGGAGAAGGATGTTCTCACCTGATTGATTTTGTTGGGAGAGGAAAGCTACATCATAGGTGAGAGACTCTGATGTTTGTTTTTTTCTTTAAACAGTAGCATACCCTTCCACTCTACTTCTTGCCATGATATTCTGCTGGTCAGTAACCTGGGGGTGGTAAGGAAGAATGTCAAATGGAGCCTGTCAGGGGACTTCACTCCAGCGTGAAGCTGCTTCTAATTTCATGTGGCTGTGGATTTCTCAAGGATATTTAAGACAAAGCCATGAAATCTGTGGACTTATTATAAGTCACGATTTTATCTTCCTTCCCTCCAAACTTGGACTCAGAATGCTCTCAGCAGCTGTCCCCAAAGGACCTGTTACTCTCCTCTGCGTGTTCCCCCTGCCCAGTACTGGCTCGGGCTGGCCGACAGTGACATTTGTATGACTCCTCAGTCATTCACTTGTATATTCCTATTTAGCAAAAGCATCATTTATTCATTCAGAAATATGCTGTGTTGCAGGAAGAAAGGAAGGCTAAACTGCTTGGATTCAGATTTCTTATCTCTCTTAGAATCTTACTGAGACATGACCAAGATTGTGAAACAGTTGAACAGGATGCAGCAGGAAGTCGAGAAAGTCTAGACTTGGGAAGCCAGAAAAGGTCTGGAGAAGATACTACAGTGTCTGGGGGGCCTGCATACACCACACTGAAAGGCCAGAGCTCATGTGCCCGGACTTCACTCTTGACTTCCCTTAAGCCTTACCACAGTGCTGTGCCAGATAGGATTACTATCACCGTTCTACAGAAGACCAACAGTGTAGAGGGTCAAAGAGGCTTAAAAAACCACTTACGCAAGGTGCTATGTGGCCAAGCCATGTTCTTTACCCTGATGTATCTCAGTGAAGCCCATGTTCATTGACTTTCCGTACAGTAAAGATGAAGTTGACCCTATCGGAGCACAGGTTAAATTCAAATCAATCAGCCTTCTGTTTGGTTTACACTTGATACAGATTTCCTCCAGGTAGACCTGGCTTCTGGTCCAGACTTCAAAGTTTATCAATTGCTAAAACGAAATTCTCATTTAGAAAATGCACCTAATACCTCGTTCACAGGCTTGTTGTTAGGATTAAGTTAAGCTCAGTCTGTAAAGAGAGCCGGCCAGATGGGACTCCTAGGTAAAGGGGAGGGCCTGTTTCGCCTGGAAGTGCTCAGAGCTTACCTCCTAAGCCGGTGCTCCTTTGAAGCAGAAGAGATTTTGATTCTTCGTTTATACTCTGAGACTCATTAGCATTATGCTCACTCTTTCAGGCATTTGCATTTTTAATTGCATCTTTAATTGTGGAATAAAAGGCTTTGTCTTCAGGCAACTAATTTTATGCCAGAAATAGCAAGGAGGAGGAGTCACTGGGGATCTGGAGGAGTTTTCTCCTTCTCTGGAAATCACAGCTTGGCCCTTATTTTAAAAGGTTTTTAATTTTTAGATTTCTATAGAAGGAAGGACAAAAGATACATGGGTGGCCCTTCCATTGATCATTATGCCAAAATCTAGAATCTTTTTTCCCTCTACCTCTATGCCAAGATCTAGAATCCAGGTGTCATTTTTATTAATGATGCACCCTAATTAATTCATCCAGAAACCCTTTTTTGAGCCATAACCATCCACCCCATACTATACTGTGCTCTGTGGATAAAAAGATTAGTAGGGCATCTTTTCTGTCCTTAAGGTGTTCAAGGGTCATCCTACCAACCTAGCTTCTGCTCCCTGCCCCCTCATCTCTAGAGGAAGTGCTTGTCCCTTTAGACCAAAATTACTGTCTCCTACAGTAATCCAGACAGCTTTATCCAGACAGGAGAGCAGAATATTAAAAGATGGGACACAGAATGCTCACAAGAGGGACGGGTGACAAGTGAGGGCATGGGAGAATTGAGGGAAACTTAGCTTGAAATCATGAGGTTCGGTTGGGAGCAAAGGAGTAGACTCTCGCTGTTTGTTCTTTAATCTCATTGCCTGATACATTATAGGAATTCGATTAATACTTATTGAACTTTTTGAGAGGCAGTTGAAGATAGTGATTAACAGAACAAGGGATTAGGAAAACTATCAACAACTCAGTACTGGCTGAGTGAGCACCTGCCCCTCTGTGTTCCCCTGAACCATGCAGACTTCTCTCTTCAATCCTCCACGCTCTCTCCGCTTCCTATCAGTTGATTCCCCTGTTCCCTCCACTGGACTGGCTAGGGATCACCTCTCTTGGATGGAGATTTGCTTGGTAATAGTACAGTCTGGCATATGGTAACTGCTGACTGAATCCAGTGAATGAATTATGGATGTCACAAGATTGGAGAGCATTTAACTTTAATTAAAATTTTAACTTGATTACCTCATGGCTTGCAAATGGTTCCCTGCCTAACAAAGGTCTTTGTGCCTTCTTGATCATATGAGTAAGCAGCCCTGTTAAGTAGTGATAATCATCTCAGGCTAGGTTGGGTGTTTTTTAACCATTTAGCCAAACAAATGTCATATTTAATATAGCTTAGATTTCAAATTCATTTTCCCTTTTATTATAAATCAATAATAGCTAACAATAACAAACATAGACAAATGCTTTTAAAATACTCAATCATAACCATAATAAATAACAAATTATAATTGCATCGTACTCCACGCAAGCAGTTTGGTAAGCACCTCGTGTGGATTATTTTATTTAATTCTCAGAAAAACCCTATGAAATAGGTGCTTTTTTTTTATGCTCATTGTAAGGAAGGGAAAATGGAGGCCAGGTTTAAAGTTTGCCCATAAGAGGCTACGATGGGACTAGAATCTAAGCATGTTGTCTTATGCCCCTACCTACAGGGCCGTGTGGCTTTCTGGAAGGACTATCAGGGATTTGATTTGATATGACTTGATTTGATTTGAAACGGTGTGTCTGTTAAGTAGGTCTTGTTTTCCCACAGTTTTCGGCTAAGGACTCGGAGGCTCAGAATATTAAGCTCCCTACTGTTTTCTCCAAGGATAGAGTGGCACCAGGACTTTGCTCAGTCCACTCACTTCAGAGATGTGTAAACACACATCTCACATATGTTTTTGTCTAGCGTTTGCCTTGTGTTTCATTTCCTGCCATGGTACATAGCACGTGGTTTTTGCAGAACGACTTTTGCATTATGAAATGTTGTACGGGCGGTGGAGTGACCTCGACACCTTAGCTCCGGAAACACTTGTTTGAGGATCCTCAGAGCATGTGGCTTTGTGATTAAATTGAGTGAGTCCATGCTGAGGTGTGGCCATTCCAACTGGGTGAGCAGGCTCCTTGCCCCTCTTCAGCTAAGACAAATTCTGCAGCCTGCGTGGCACGTCAAGGAATGCAACTGAAATGCCTGTCACACAGTGCCCCACCTGCGGGGGGACCTGCAGCCTCACACCCACTACCGCCTCACACCCACTACCAGCCACGCACAGTGTGGAGCCCGGTGTAAAGTACAAAGGTGCGGCTTCTTGTTCAAAAATGAAGGCCATCGAGTTGGTGAGACCAGAACATAGGACCCTGTGCTACCGCACAGGTCCTCCACCTAGGAAGCCAGTGCTGCTGACACCTGGGTTAGGATATTTGGCACAAAGCTGGAAGCATGTGTGTTTTTCTTAGTAAAGCATGCAGTACATGGAACTATGAAGTCAGCATTGAGAGCATTTTCAAGGACCCAAGTTTTGTCTTTTACCTGCAAGACTACTTTATATAAATTATCTCAGTGCCTGATTTTACGATCTGTAGAAACACTCTGTGCCAGCCCTCTTAATGCCTGAGAAACTTTAAATTCCCACTTGCTCTGAGCTTTCAGCAGTGCACTTTGAGTCATCTCTCTCTGCTGAAGTAAATCTTCCAAAAGCTAAGTAGTGTCATTATTTTACATTTATTTAGCACTAGCAGTACATTTTCATCTTCCTGTTCTGCAAGTTTCTGCCCCCTTCCTTTGTTCCTGGGGCCTCAGTTTTTAAGAAAATGCACAGAAGTTTCTCAGAGAACTTTGGAAATCCTTGGAGCCTGCGAGTATCGTTGTCCTTTCCAGGTGTCATTTTCTAAATACAGAGGCTGTAGGACTTAGAGATTTCCCTGACCATCAACGTTAGAATTAAAAAAAAAAAAAAGTCAGGACTTGACATGAGATTGACAGACTGGTTTCACCACGTAAGAACTTTAAAGATGATAAACACACATACAAATTATCATATATATTTTTTGTTTATTGCTCTTTATTTTTGCCACCATTTTATATGAGACAGGGCACTTTAATGCCCGAAGAAAAATGAGAATGTAATAGGAGCATCAGGCAAAGTATTCCAAATTTTAAAATTTACATTTTTAAAACCTTGCTCGATGAATCTCCGTATTTCCGCCGTCCGTATGATCCTGCCTCATCACTGAAAAAATTAAGGCTAGGGTGATGGCTGCATTAGTTCTTAATCCTGGATCTTTTGGTCCAACCTAAATGATTCGAAAATGCTTGGGATGCATTTTTGAGTTTTGTTTTTTTCTTGAGAAAATATATCATCTTTTAGATTGGCTTTTTCCTCATGTGTTTTCTTTATCTTTTATATAATTTTCTCAATAAGTAGGAAGCTCAAACCCATGCTTTGTGATATACTGATGCTTTTTAGTGATGCTTATTAAAAGGTAAGAAGGAATTTCCCATCATCAAAGTTACCTTTCATTATTTTTTAAGTTGTATTTCCATTCATTGACATTTATGTCATTGTTTATCCTTTTTAAAAATAGACTCTTTTAAAAAGTACCACTCTAATTATAGTATCTTCCATTGTATTTTAAAACATTCTTAGCTGTTATCATTTCAGGCCAGATTGCTTGGTTCATGTGCCATCTCCACTTTAATTGTACTAAGAATATAGATTTGGCCTCTCAGATGTGGGATCCTACATTTTTTAAAAAATCTGATTCCGTGGGTAAAATACTGAGAAAATGTGATCCTTACTACATAGAACTTTACAGTAAACAGGATATTTGGTAGCTGCTAGTGACCTCTATCTTAAAAATACAGTTTCTCATGTAAATTAACTTTGTAGTTAGTTCTTACTCTCCAGACAAAGCACTTAAACCAGTTTCAGTGGCTTCTGAACTGTTTCATCCCCTTGTTCCTATCAAGGAGACTAACTCAGAAGTTAGTCATCACGGAGGTGTCTCTATGTTTCTGGTTGCTGTGAACCCAGGTCAACGAGGAGTTTCTGCACTTTCTGAAAAGCTTATGTTGAATGAATCCCACTGTGGGCTCTTTATCAAATAATGACATTTTTCTCTTTTCCTAAAATTCCCTGTTCCTGCCCCTTCCCTCTTAAATGGATGTCCCACACTACTCCTACCTTCACAACACACTACAATCCTCTTATGAGTCCTTGATTATATAATGGATTCAGGTATCCTGAGGACAAGACAGCAATAAGAATTTAAATTTCATAATATCTGTGAGGGAATGTCATTATTATCCCCATTATACAGTTAATGAAACCGAGGTTAGATAATTGATGTTACTGCCAAAGTTAACAGCAAAGAAGGAGAACAATCTCAGTTTTGTCTGCCAATCTCTGTCCTTAACCATAATGTTCAGGGTTTCTAGAAATCCCATTTTCTTAGATGTGCTTGATTTCAAATATGCTCCTATCATCCATATCGGTACTTAAAATTCTTTATTTCAAATATGCTCCTATCATCCATATCGGTACTTAAAATTCTTTAAGTAATTCTTTTACTTAAAATAAAAGTTACAGAAAGTTCTGTAAGTTTTCTACTAGGAAATACAGTCATTTAACATATAATGTTTCTCCTTCGATAATAACTAAGTACCTTAAAGATGCTTGATGAGTATGGAGTGATGATGGCTCAGATTTGAACCATAAAGTCACATCCATCATCTACCAAGTGTTCACAGGTAAGAGGCCTCAGTTTTCTGGCTATGGGTCACTGCATACAGGAGGGGAGGCTTGCAAGACCTTGTGACTAGCTTATAGCAAGTATGGTATGGTGGAAAGGGTATGAATTTAAGTTTTTCTTAAGTAACTATTAATTATAGGAGACTGTAAGAAAAGAAACTTACAGTCCTATCTCTCTCATAAACATCAGATCAAGAATACAAAATAAAATATTAATTTATAAAGGATAATCTAGGCACAGCAGGCACTAAACTTCTGTTCATCAAAAGACACCATGAATAGGATGAAAGTATAAGACACAGCGTAGGAGATTTATAATACACGGACATGGCAAAGGAATTGTAATCAGAACATTTGAAGAACTGCCACAAGACATTAAGCAAAAAATAGCAACCTCACTTTTTAAATGGTCAAAAGACTTGAACAGATATTTCATGAAAGAGAAGGTATATAAATGGTCAGTTCCCACATGAAATGGTATTTATCTCATTAGTCATCGGGAAATGTAAATTAAAATATTAGCAGCAAGCATGTAGAGACTTTGATGTGTTGCTCATGGGAGCTAAATTCATTTGACCACATTGATGTACTGTTAGTATTTATTATTGTTAAACATATTATACCCTATGACTCATCGCTAGGTAAATACACAACAGAAATATTTACATAAGTTCAACAAAAATCCACAGAAGAATGCTTATAGCTGCATTGTTTGTAATAGCCTAGTCCTGGAAATAATCCAGCTATCTACCAACAATAGAATAGGTAAATAAGTTGTGGCATATTGATGCAAGGGCATATTGTACAGCAATGAAAATGAGCAGTTGCTATGTGCAATAGCAGTTAAGAATCTTGCAAATACAGTGAAAGAAGCCATGCAAAATATTAGGTGTATTAGTTTTCCATGCTGCTGTACCAAATTACCAAACATTTAGTGGCTTTAAAAACCATAAATATTATCTTATGGTTCTGTAGGTTTTAAGTTCATTGAGGTTTTTACCAAACTAAAACCAAGGTATGATCAGGCTATGTTTCTTTCTGGAGGCCTAGGGTGAGGATTTGCTTCCTTCTTATGAGAGTTCTTGGTAGAATTCAGTTCCTTACCATTGTAGGACCACAGTCTCTGCTTTCTTGCTGGCTGTCAGGTAGAGGACCATGTTCGACTTCTAGAGGCTGCCACATTCCATGGCTAGTAGCCCTGTTTTTTCTATATTATGTCGGGTGACCTTGGATTTAAGCAGGAATTCCAGGTGCTACTAGTGATAAAGCAAATTTCAGAAATAGTGCTTTTTGGAATTTGTGTATTTGAAACACTGATGAAAAGATAAAAAAGTGTCACACGATCTGCTCCAGTTCCAGCCACAATATCAGTTGCTGTACTTATTAAGCTACTTGAACCCAAATCAGCCCTATTATACCAGTGAAAAAGTGGTTACAGTAAGGACTTTTTAAGGTAGTTGGAGTAACCCCAGATCAATGTAGAACCACCAATCAATGCTTCTAGATGTGGTCTTTTGCTAAAAAGCTCAGTCTGTGGCTCTTAGGTTCTAACACAGTCTAAGCAGAAAGAAGTTCCATAAATATTTGTTAAGTTGACTTGAAATTATGGAGGGTATCTGGTTGTTTATCTTTTTTGTTTTGTTTTGTTTTGTTTTTATTAAAGCTGCTGTTGCCCAACCCTATGACTTCTTGAATGTCCTAAGAAAGAAGCCTGGTGAAATGAGGTCTAATGTTCATCTCATATCCTTGTGCCTCAAACTTTTTCATTAATTCGTTTTACAGTTATTGACATTTCATGTACCAGACACTTGGACACGTCCAAGGAATGCAGGAATAAAAACATTCCATCTGCTTCAGAGGAGCCCCAATCTAGTGAGGAATATCCAGATCCATCTCGCCATCCGGCATTGAATTTAGATTGGTCTGTCTTCCAAAAGGGATTTCTGAGCATGGGGAGCCCTGCCAGGGTGGGTCACATTGCCAGCCTCTCTCTCGCTGTAACTGGTCCACACTGGCTTCCTCTCCAGGGAGGAGCCAAGAAGAATCTCTAAATTAGAGATTTAGAGTTGTTTGACTAACTGCCTCTTCTTGCTCTATCTCAGTGTTTCTCAACCTTGGCTGCACATTAGAATCACCTGGGCAGGTATAAGGGAAAAAACTTCTGTTTTCCTTTTTGCTCCTCACTGAATACTTCATTTCTGACACCGTGTGTGTGTGGATTTTTCCCCACACCAGCCAATTTTCCAACCCCGGCTGTGTGTCCTAGAATTGAACTCCGTGCTGATACTCTCTACCTGGAGCTAGCATCAGATCTCACAAGTTGAAGGTCCTGTCACCTGTGCTTCTGGCTGACTGGCTAGAAATCAGCAGTCTCCACAACCCCCTCTTCATGTTTGATGATTTCTTAGAACAGCTGGTAGAACTCGGGAAAACAATTTACTTAGTAGATTACTAGTTTATTATGAAAAGTAAAACTCAGGAAGAGCCAGATGGAAAAGATCCATGAGGTCAGGTGTAGAGCCTCTGTGTCATTTCCAGGAGAGCCACCTTCCCGGCATCTCCATGTTTTTAGCAACCCAGAAACCCTCTGAACTGAGTCCCAACTCTGTCATTTAGGATTTTTATGGAGGCTTCAATGGCCAGGCACGATTGATTAAATCATCGGCCACTGGTAATTAACTCAACCTCCAGCCCCTTTGGCTTCTTCAGAAGTTGGGAGTGAGGCTGTATGCTCCAACCCTCTAATCACGTGGTTCCCTCAGGAACTTTCCAGAAGTCAGCTCATTAACAGAACGAACCTGTGGTTGAAAGGGGCTTGAATAATGAAAGACACTTTTATAGCTCCTAACACTTAGGACATTTGAAGGGTTTTAGGAGCTCGGGGCCAGGAATGGGACGAAGACCAAGCCTTATTATAAATCACAGTGTCACAAGTGCTCTGAATAACCCTGATGCCCAGGCCCAAGTCCAAACATATTGAGTCAGAATCTCTTGAGAATGTGTTCCAAGCATCAATACTTTTTAAAGCTCCCCTACAGATACCAGTGTGCGGCAACATTAAGAACCACTATTTTATCTTTCTCTTTTGTTTTTAGCTTTATTTATTTCCTCAGCAACCTGAGAGTGCTTGCTTAAAAAGTCTCAGATTTCTTCCGTGGAAGTCTAATGCAAACCCGCCCCTAATGGGAAGGTCAGTTCCTGGGACATCTTTTAGTTTTGATCCCATTCAGACTCCAAATTGGGAAACTGACCTTGAGCCCGATGTTATAATTTGTTAACCCTTAGCACACATAGAATTTCCAAGTTCAAGACTAAATAACTTTGAAAAGCAGGCTGCAAAGATTGGAAAGATCTCTTGAGATTCAGAAAGTTCTAACATTTATATTTTGATTTCCAGTGACTAATAAATAAACTGATTAGAAGTTTTTAAATTACGTGAGGTCTCATTGAAAAGGTTCAGAGAGTACAGTTGAAGTCCAAAAAACCTGGCTTGAATGATGTTATCTGTGTGTGTGTGTGTGTGTGTGTGCGTGCGTGCATGCGTGGTAATGACCAGGCTTGCGGTAACCTCAGTTACAACTACTTGGATATAATCCTCATTTCTGAACCTTGCTTCCGCCCCTTGCCACCCTGTAGTGCCCTATGCCCACTCTCTAGTCCGGCCCATACACACAGTTTAATCCTAGCCTCCCCTTACACTCTCTCCTTTCCCCACACCACTTCCCACTTCAGGGCTTAGCCTCTCCCAAGCCTCAGCAATCCATTGGCATGGAAATATTAAATGAGCCTGCCTGGTAGGAGAGAGATTCTGTCTCCAAGTGCAAATGGAAAAGATTCAAGTGTGATTCACTTCCAGCCATTTTAACTCTTGAGTTCATCCATCTATTTAAAACCTATCCATGGCTCCAGATCACTTCCTCAGTCTAGGAGATTTTCTTGGTCCAGACTTTGCCTTACCTCTGTAACCCCCCTCTGCTGCTTCCCCTGCGGGCCTCTGGGCTGCAGCCTCAGCAAGCACTCTACCCTGCTCTTTTGTTTCTTCCTGCCTTTGCACCGCCCTCTTTCTTTGCATTCTAAGAGGTTCTCAAAGGTCTTTCCGGCACCACTTCTTCCTGGAAGCTCTCCTGGCCCAAACCTCTGCCCCTTCCTATCCTAGCACTTCAGCTGTAGGGACTGTAGGAAACTCTGAGCTCAGGTGACTATTTCTCCCTTGACTGTGAGTGCGTTAAAGGAGAAGCAAGCCACTGCACGGAGCATGTACAGTTCTCACACTCCTAGGGTGGAGACTTGGCTTCATCCCTTCTTAGATCCAAGATCTTGCACAAGTTACTTACCCTTCTGAGCATCACTTTTCTCATGCCTGAAATAGGATTGATGCTCCTACTTATCAGATGCTGGGTATGTGTTAGGCACTTGATCTTATTTAAGATCTTATAATCTTAAATTATATCTTAAATTATATTAATTTATATTTATATAAATATAACAAATATATATATTTATAAATATTATATTTATATTAAATTATATCTTAAATCTTAATATCTAAATAAGATATTAAGATCTTATTTACACTTACTCGGTGAGAGATAAGGCAAATTGTTGACCCCCTTTCTCCAGTGAGGAAACTAAGACTCAGCAGTTGAGAAACTGGCCCCAAATCAGCCTCTGCATGATGGAGCCAACATTCAAGCCCAGGTCTGAAGCTCTGTTTTTCTGTTCGAGTGCCTGTGTTTCTGTACATAGAGCACCTAGCCCTGTGCCTGCCCTTGAGGGCTGGGAGGGGATAGGTGACAGATATAGGCATCAACGATAAATTATCCTAGAAAAAGCAATCCTGTGCTCTTCAGGGATCCAAATGGAAAGTTAAATCCATATTACTTATTACTGATACCAGCTTTTAAGTCTCAAATGCATAGTTTCTCCAAGCTTGTGGCTAAGGTCAAGAACATAAAGGCATTTATCACCTTTGTTCATACCTGTGAGCTACTAGAAAAAGATGTACTTCCCACTTGAACCACTGTCCCATCCCCAAAGAAGTGAAAGGTACATTGGCTCCTTGAGAACTGCAAAGCAGGAAAAAAAGGGGGGGGAGGGGCTTAAAATAGCTGTTACATCACCTTGATGGCTGTCCCTGTCTCTGGGCAGCAAGCCCTTCAGTGTCCCACGCTGCCATCATGTCTCCCTGCTGCTGGGGAGGACGAAGAAGAGGTTGGTCAAGCAAGCGCCACTCAAGAAGGCGTAGTTACGCTTTAGTGTAATTCATGCAATACCATTCAGTGTATTTCTGTGATTTTCTTTTCTAACCAGTAATTTAGCACAAGAAAAAAATATGCTTTTATTCAAATATTTCTATTTTTACTTACAGACAAGTGTAAAACTGTTTTAATGGAAGGATTCTGTTGCAGCCGCGTGTATGTAAATAATGCCTTGGATTTCAAAAGGATAGAACAAAGCTTGTCAGTTTGTCTGGGACCAGCTACCACACAATGTCTCTTTTTTCACAGCATGCTTCAATCATAGACTTGGTTACCAGGGCTACTGATTTTTAAAATTGTCCTCCTGGAATTATTAAACAGCATGGTCTCCTACAGAATCCTAGAAGGAACGAATAAATAGTACCTCCTTCTATCACATTCTCTCTCCTCCCTCTCTCTCTCCCCTCCTCCCCTATTCTCCCCATGTTGATCTCGGCCTCACTGTACATACATGAGACCCAATTCCTTATACACCTGTATTTGAGGACCACAATAGTGATGCACTTAAAAGCTAAAGCTCTTCAATCAGATGACCAAGATTAGACTTTGGTTCCCCCATTGACCAGTCGGGTGACCTTGGATGTGTCATTTCTCCTAAGTCTCACTTAGCTCATCTTTATACTCTGGAGAACAGCCTCATCATCACGTTGCATAAATAAAATCAGATAGTGTTTACAAAATGCTTAGCACAGTGTTCAGCCCGTATGATGACAAGATGCCCAATAAATAGTCACACCTATTACTATTATCTCATTAGACAGTAATAAGGATTTAGTGAGATGATGCATTACTTCTAGGCAGATATAGGGTGTTCTTAATAAACATTAGCTATCATTATGGTTGCCATTGATTTATTATCCTGTGATTGTTGTGTAGATGGTAGCTGTTCCTGTTCCCCAAAGTTCTCTGCTTTTCTCTTTGCTTTGTTTGCGTCAGTGCCAAGCAAATAGCAGGCTCCATAACTGTTTAATTGCCTTCCCCCTTTCCTTTTGTTTTCTTTCCAGTCATACCCCAGAGGTAGAAGTGGGTGCTTTTTCCCACCTTGATACAGATCCTTGCAGCCTGGGGAAAATTGAAGGACTTTTTTTTAAGATTTACTTATTTATTTGAGAGAAAGGTGTGGGGGAGAGGGAGAGAGGGAGAGAGAGAGAGGGTGATGAGTGGAGGTAGGGGCAGGACAGAGGGAGGAGAGAGAGAATCCCAACCTGACTCCCTGCTGAGCACAAGCCCAAAGATGCAGGGCTGGATCTCAGGACCCTGAGGTCATGACCCCGGCCGAAATCAAGAGCGAGATGCCTAATTGAGCCCCCCAGGCACCCTAAAGGATTTTTGAGTTGCTGTATGACCTTTTACAGACCAATCACATCTCTAGCCTTCAGATTTTTAGGTGTAAAACAGGGTCATCTCTGAACGCTCTCCCCATCTGATATCCATTGACTCTCAGATTCTGTTTTAGCCAGAGGTATTGGGGGAGCTACATGGTGCAGAGGGTCCTATCTTAGAGAACCACTATTGGCAGTGATGAATTTGTGAACATTCTTGAAAACCGCGAACTCTGAACAATGTTATTCCAATTCTTTGACCTAGTATGGTATTTGAGGAGTGTTAAAATCTTGGGGTTACCCTCAAAATTTGGTGGTGTGAAAATAATCCCTGGCTTTGCCAGAAGTACGAGCATGCAGGTTTAAGCACCAAGCATTTAAAACTTGACTACATTTCCTACGTAGCACATCCAGCCTTTGCCCTAGAAAGGTTAATTTCATTGCCCATGAAGAGATAATTCTGGATTAATAAGGAAGATCCAGTAGAAAATCATAGTGCCTCAGCATGGCTACCTTAGAGACGAAGTTTTCCAATAGGATTTTCTTTGCTGTGGGATAGAAAGCAACTGCACTTTGTGAATTTCAGATTTCAGCTTATTTCAACTTCGGGCTGGGAGTAGGGATTGAAGATGGGGAGTGAGGAGAAGCGAGCGTGCCTCCAAAGATCTGTGCACACTCTTACAGGCAACCTATGTTGCTATCCATAAGAGAAAAATCTTTTTTTCATTTTGGGGTTTAAAATCAGTTGTTCGATGATTTCCTGAAATCGGAGTCTTCTTTTTTTGTGTGTTATGAGCATAAAAACCAAGCCAGCTTCATGGGAAATTTCAAAATTCTGCCACCTCTAGCTCCCCGGGCTCCTCCATCTGCCCTAGCTGCTCTTGGAGCCAGAAAGGCGCACAGAGCCAGATTTCTCATTAGCAGTAAACAGGTTACTATGAGGATTATGAGGGCGAGGCATACAGAGCCCTGCTGGGGCATGTTGGGTGCAGGGGTGATGGTAGTCATCTCAGGGCTCTGAAGCCCACCAAGTCTGCAGAGACTATGTTGAGGTAGAAGGTTGTGTCCGGGGCAAGGGATTGCTTGGCTCAGGGGATCTTCTAAGTTCATTGCGACGTAGGCAGGGTGTGTCCCAGGGAAATACTGTTCTTCTGATCAGCTCCTTTTCCTCAGAGGTGGTCACTTTCCTCTGTGACTTAACTCATCCTCTGGTTTGATGTAAATATTAGGATGAATCCTATACAATGGTCAGCATTTCATAGAGTCCTGCCTAATATTTTACTTTAAAAGGGGGCTTCTGTTTGAATGTGCTAGTGGCTTGCTGTCACATTATTGGCAGGAAAGTAGGTTCTTGGAGCGCAGGAGGTTCAAAATGAGAAATGGATGCATAATTTCTGTCTGTGATTCTGTGAACAGTCTGTTGTGTTGAAGGAACTAGTTGGAGACCCTTGGCCGTTTACCAGAACCCCACCATGGCTTGTTGGATTTTACATTAAAATAATAGAGCTATAAATAAAAGAAAAAGAAGTCATCCATTAGCCTGCCACTCCAACAAACAACACAGCCCTTCTGCCTTTAGCTCTTGTGTTAGAGTCAGGTGGGCCGTCTGAAAGTTTGTGTGATGTCTGGTTGACCCCAGGCCTCTACTGAATCGGTGTCATTGCTCAGCTGGGCAAGCCGTGGGCAGTGTTTTTTAAAATGCTAGAAACTCTCTGTGAGGAGCTGCTTGGATACAAATGCCTAGGGAAGAGGAAGGAAAGGGACAGCTTCTCGTGCACCTGCCTTATTTGGGGGAGGTCGGCCATGGTCCTTGCCCGCCAGTTGTTCTCTTTTGTCTTTGAACTGAAGGTATCAGAGGGGCTATGAATAAAAGAGTAGTTTCACTTAGTAATAAATGTATTATAGGTGTTGTAAACTTTTTGCGAACAAGGCAAAACACAACAGAATGAACTAAATGCAAAACTCAAGCAGGTATACCGTAAATCACTTTCCCTCCCAAGAGAGTAATGGCTCATAGAACTTGTTGAGTGCATAATACATTCCAAGGTCTCTTGATGTGTCCACTCAGCTAACGGCCTTAGCAACACTAGGAGTTAAGTGTGGACTCATTCTTCAGATGAGGAGACTAAGTCAACAAACCTACCCAAGTTCACACAGGGGCAGAATCAAGAATTAATAAACATGAGAGGCACCTGGATGGCTCTTGATCATGATCTCAGGATTTTGACTCAGGTCATGATCTCAGAGTCCTGGGATCGAGCCCCACATTGGGCTCCACACTCTGCACAGAGTCTGCTTGTTCCTCTCCCTCTGCTCCCCCCTCTCTCTCTTTCTCTCTCTCTCAAGTAAATAAAGAAAATCTTAAAAAAAAAAAAAAAAGAAAGAAACAGGAGTATATCTGATTCCCAAATTCATAACATTCACATGAGTGCACTGGTTTTCCTTCCAAATTATTAGAGAAATTTGAGGTCATCATTAACACTGACTATACCCAGGAAGATTAACTGTTCATTTTAACCATCGATTGACTTTTTTGTTTTCTAGCTGACTTCCAGGGGTATATGCCAAAAATAAATAATTTAAATAAGAAACGAATCATAACTAGGAAGAAGATATGAAACCTTCCTTTTAGCCTCGGTAATTTAAGAACCAGTTGCCTTGAAAAGTATGACATGTTTGGTGTTGGTTTTAAACACTACAGAGGGTTTAGGTTGTCCCCACTGATTGGTCCTCCTGGGGCATGTCTGTCTCTCTCTCCCTCCTGACCTATTTATCTGAAGTATAATTTTATGCCATAAGATGCACAGATCAGTGAGTGTTAATGAAAGTATGCGTCTACCCAGCCACCACCTGGATCAAGACATAGAACTTTCCTCGTGTCCATTCCAGTCAGTAGACTAGATCTCACACCCACCCCAACCTGAGAGGTGATCACTTCCCCGAATTGTATCACTGTAGATTAGTTTAGCCTATTCTTGAGCTTCAGTAAATAAATGTAATCTTGCAGTCTGTGTCCTCACATGTTTTTAAGAATCATCCATACTCTGGGGCACTTGGGTGGCTCAGTGGGTTAAAGCCTCTGCCTTCGGCTCAGATCATGATCTCAGGATCCTGGGATCAAGCCTCAGGCAGGGAGCCTGCTTCCCCTTCCCTCTCTGCCTGCCTCTCTGCCTACTTGTGATCTCTCTCTCTCTCTCTCTCTCTGTGTCAAATAAATAAAAT
>CM053613.1:51525205-51562131 GCA_028646535.1 Procyon lotor | reverse complement strand
GGATAGCATAATTTCTAGCATAGTAAAGACGATCAACAGATGTGTGCCCCCTTCCCCTAGGGATCTCCCAGTTAAGTGAGGTGCACAAGTAAGTGGGTCCTAGAGACAATGTAGTCTGGCAAATGCAACGCAAAGCACAGATGTGAGTGTTTTTACGACTACCTTTTAGGGATTGATATCAGGAAAACGCTGTCAGGAAATGCAGGAAACATACAGTTGTCACATTTATGGCCACTAGTGGAGCCCTGATCTTTGTGCTCTTACATTCGGTACCTGCCCCGTGCAGCTCTGTGAAAATACCCTTAGGTGTGCTGCTCTGTGAGCCATTTACTAACCTGGTTTCCGTGCTCCTTTGAAAAATGAGTGATGTGCAAAGTGTTAGAACAGCAGAGAACAGCCCCATGAAATCTTCCAAACCCAAAGCTGCTCCTCTTTAACTGGCTGAGTGACCTTGCACACGTTCTTAAATTCTGAGTCTCATTACGTCATCTTTAAAAGGAGTGTAATATCGGTTCTTATCACATAGAGGACTTATGAGGATTCACTGTGAGTTTATTGGCCAAAACTCTTTATGATGTTGCCTGGACTGGTTCGGCACTTGTGGCTACTATTGCCCTCGTTGTCTTCTCTGTGGTAATTTCCCAGGTGCCATTGCTTTAGACACTATTTGGGACTTTTATGTACGTTTGCTTGCTTGCTTCCCCCCTCCCCCATATGATTCAATGTTACTTCTGAGTGGGTTAGAAAGTTCATTTCTCCCTGCATTTAAAAAAGATTTCTTTGGGATGCCCGGGTGGCTCAGTCGATTGAGTGTCTGACTCTTGGTTTAGACTCAGGTCATGATATAGGGTTGTGGGATCAAGCCCCACGAAGGGCCCCACACTCAGCATAGAATCTGCTTAGGATTCTCTCTCTCTCTGCTCCTCCCCCTGCTTATGCTCTCTCCCTCTCTCTCAAATAAATAAATTTAAAATAAAATTGATTTTTTTTAATTATTTCTATTAGACTTTATTTTTTAGAGTAGCAGAGTACTCTACTAGAGTAGTAGTAGTAGTAGTATTTTTTAGATTCATAGCAAAATTGAAGAGAAAGTAAAGAGATTTTCAGTGTACCCGCTGCTCCCAATTCATGCAGTCTTCTCCACAGTCAAGTTCCCAGTCTCGAGGGATTTGTTTGTTAGAATCGATGAGCTTACATTAACACATTATCACCTCAAAGTCCTTAGTTTACCTTAGGGTTCACTCTTGCTATTGTACACTCTCTGAATTTTGACAAATGTGTAATGACATGTATCTTTGATAGTATCTTTGCAGAGTAGTTTCAGTATAGTGAAATACTCTCAAGAATCCTGAGTTTTTCAGAGGCTGTATTCTTCAATTCCTCAAAAACCCAAAGATGAGTTGACCAAAAATTTGACTTCAAGAAAATTGTATGAAAGAAAAAAATTACTCTTAGAAGTTTTACTCTGAGACCACACTTGAAATTCAATGGTAAACTTCGTAACATTTGTCTGAGCCGGCTGGGTGATAAATATACTTGAACTAGAGGAAATGTCTTATGAGTAAAGGAAGCAGGTTGAAGTATTGTCATTGTGAATGTAGTAAACTGCTGAAGATAAATTTTTAGTGTATTTGGAGTCTTGGCATGAAAGCCTTTATCATCACAGTGCTGCTGGGTTTTTTTTTATTTAGCTTGGTTTATTTTAATAAGCTCTTCAGGCACTTTGTGCAAGCTTGAGCAAAGATATTCATGAATACATTTCTGCTAAACCATACTAATGAATTATTTATTTTGAAATCTGTCTGTATTTGTAGCTATTGATAACAGCAGTTTTAGAGAAATGGAAACCTTTGAATCCTATATCTGACTTTTCTGAGGTGAAATGTGATATGAATTGAAAACAGAAGGGAATAGATATTTGTAATGTGTATCTCTGGTAAAAGATCACTATCTAGAATACCATACCCAGAGAATACAAAACAAAGAGAAGGTTAGAGCAGCCTGTAGAAAATGGGCAAGTTTTGTTAAAAAGCAAAAAAACCCCCACAGATGACCTATTAACATATGAAAAGATGCTTAAAATCATTAGTAGCCAAGGAATTGCAAATTAAACTGGAATAAGGCACCATTTTACATTCACCAAAATAACAAAAATTAAGAAGTCTAGTCAATTCCAGGTGTTTAGAGAGGATACGGGATGACTGGAATTCTCCTTCACTCGAAAACCTGCTTTGGAAAACAGAAAAACGTTAGTTAAATTGAAACTATAACCCAACAACTCACTTGTTAGGCACCTACCTTAGGAAAACCTTTATACACATACCCAGGAGATATGTGTGAGGATATTTGTGCCAGTGCTGTTAGTAAAAATAAAATTTAAAAATAAAATAAAATAAATAAAGTGTCTGGCAGTAGGGTGGCTGTCTGTGTGCTTATATTCATACAGTGAACACAACAGTGAGGATTAGTAAATAAGTGCTTCAGACATCACCATGGGGGAGCCACATGACCTAATGTGGGCTCCAAGAAGCAGGTCATGGATTCCATGTCTATATTGATATTCTATATATTTTTATGGGTACATATGTACCTGATAACACTATAAAAAAGATTAGGGGATGGTTTGCCCTAAACTCAGGAGAGTTACCTATGGAAGGAGAGTGGTTATGAAGGACGTGCCATTACCAAGAAGGGCATCCAGAGGAATTCTAAATTACCATCAGTGTTCTTTGTTTGCCTTAGTTGTATGTGTGTATATATATAGATACATATATAAAATAGTCATTTTCTTTTCTTCAAACTCTACGTAATTTTATATGCTTTCTTGAATGTGAAATATTTCTCACTCTATCTCTCTCCTCTCTCTTTCTCTCTTTCACACACACACACACACACACAGGTTTTTATCCACTAAAAAAAAAAGGCAGAGCGTGGTCCCAGATGGGCGTATGGTCATGGAAAATAGAAGCAGGAAGGAAATAATATTCTTTCAAATGCTGTCATACGACCTTAATTTTTTTTCTTTGACAGATGAGATTGAATGATACACAAGTAAGCAAAATTGGAACAAAAACTGACAAACTACTTTTGTAACCTTCTCAGCAGTATTGTATCCTTACCACTATTAACTGAGCACTTAATGTATCTCAGTCACTCTCTTCGCTTTTGCTATTCTTCACAGTAGCCCTGGGGGGCCGGTAATGTGCACTGTGAATCAGACATGTTGAGCACTTTTCTTGGTCTGAAGGCTGGAAAGCAGCAGCTTCCCCAAAATGTAGATTCAGTTCCTCAGACCAGGTTCTGCTCTCTCCATGATGCTCTGCTCTCTCTTTGGGTTTATTGTTTTCCCTGCAGGGAGTCTGCGTTGGAGATAAATAGATAAATATATGTCCTTGTTGGACTTCCATCCACCCTTTCTTTGATGTAATTTTCCACAAGATTTAGGAGCTCATGTGTTCATGAGGCTAGTCCACTGTCTACTGCCAGCACAGTGCTGTGCTTTACTGAAGAACAATGGCCCAGGGGGCACCTGGGTGGCTCAATCATTAAGCATCTGCCTTCAGCTCTGGTCATGATCCCAGGGTCCTGGGATCAAGCCCCACATCGGGCTCTCTGCTCAGCGGGGAGTCTACCTGCTACCTTCTTCTCCTGCTACCATTCCCTCTGCTTGTGTTCCCTCTCTTGCTGTGTTTCTCTCTGTCAAATAAATAAAATCTTTAAAAAAAAAAAAAAAAAAAAAGAACAATGGCCCAGGAAGGCTAATCAGTGTGAAGGCACCTGTATTTTGCAGAGTGTGTCAGAGCACGGGTCAAATCAATTATGTTTTTTGTAATGACCAGATTTTCATCCTGGAACTTGTTAAGTAATTGGCTGCAATGAAAAATGCCAGGGAGAGTTCATCAGAAAACTAATTGAACTGGGAAAGCAGAAAGACTCGTTCATTTCCAGAAGTGATATTTGACATCCAGAAACATGCTGTTCATTCATTTCTTCCCTCCGTGATTTATTCTCCCTGCAGCACATGAATCTCCCTGCTGTTTTGCAGAAGTTGTCCTTGATCCTCATCTTTCTTCTTGAGAGAGAGGGCACTGTAATAGAGTTCTTTGGATTGCAGTCTGATTCTCTAGAAGAGAATCAGGCAGGTCCAAGGTCTCAGCAAAGGCAGGGACAGGACTTGGTCTCAATGGGCAGATGGGCCTTGGAGCTGGGAGAATTAGAAATAAAGATCTCAGACTGGAGTAAGTTATTCCTCTACTTAAGAAATGCAAGACACGGGGCCCCTGGGTGGCTCAGTGGGTTAAAGCCTCTGCCTTCGGCTCAGGTCACAATCTCAGGGTCCTGGGATCGAGCCCCACATCAGGCTCTCTGCTCAGCAGGGAGCATGCTTCTCCCTCTCTCTCTGCCTGCCTCTCTGCCTACTTGTTATCTCTTTCCTCTCAGTCAAATAAGTAAATAAAATCTTAAAAAAAAAAAAAAATGCAAGACACCATCCTACCTTGCAGTTGTAGTTCCCAAATCTGGCTGATCATACAAATTCCTGGGAAGCTAGCAAATGTTTAAAACAAACAAAAAAACAGAGAATTCTTGACTGTACCCTCAATAAAATAAGAACATCACAAGGAAGGCCAGAGATTCTGTGTATACATAGCACCTTAGAAAACCCAGCTAAGTTTGGGAACTATTGGCTCATAGAGTGTAATGTCCTAAACTCTTTGATGTGACATTCGGTGACTTTTGCAAAGTATCCTCAATGTGCCCACTCAGCATGCCCCCCTCCCCTGATTATTGAGAGGAGAAAAAGAACTCTCTCTTTCTTCCAACACAAGGCTGTAGAATTTTGCTTTTGGTCCTTCAGGAAACACTTAGGGAGCACCTACTGTGTGTCAGAGCTAACAGATACACTGGAGCATATCTTAATCTGTCATTGTATGCTCTCAGCTGAGTTTAGGAACTGAGACAGACTCCTAAAATAAGTAACACTATAACCTGCCTTATGCTAAAAGACAATTGAAACTTCTGCCAAGGATGGTAAACAGAGGGTATGCTTCTCTCTATCTCAGAAAAGGCTTGTTTGTAGTTTCCAGCATTCTTTCCTCTGTGTCTGGAAGCAACTTCAGAATCTTCCTCAACGGCCATTGTCACACTGCCTGCTTTGACGCATGAGACTGTCTCTGCTATAAACCACACTGGAGAAGCCGAGTCCATTACCCCCTGCCTTCACCCTCTGAGGTGACTGAACTTATCCTCAGACTCCAGGAAAGGCAGGATTTTCCAGACATAGCATTTATGTGTGGGATAAGCCAGTGGGCAGTGACAGATGCCCCAGTCCCCAGGCCTCCCTTTACTGGAAGGCCGTGTACTTGCTGGACTGAGAACACGAATGGTTTTTGACATTCAGCCTCTAGTCTCTTCTGTCTGCCTTCATCATCCATATGCAGCTACTGTAGTAAGTCATCATATCAAAACAAGTTTTCCAAAGTCGCATTAACTTCAGGCTGTACAGCTTTGCAATTAAATTTTACGCATTCAGGAATGAAAAGTTAAGTTGTGGTGGGAGGAAAGGAGATGTAGAAAATCTCCCAAGAGAAACATTGTATTCTTGTCACCGGAAGTTAGTTCCAACAGGAAGAAGAGATAGCAAAATGGGGAGCACAGCTAGATTCAGCAGGACATAGACTTGAGAAACATATCCCCCAACCCCTCATCGCCACCCCCTTGCCTGCCCATCTTTTAAAAAAATGGGAAAATTGTGTGTGTGTGTGTGTGTGTGTACACATGCATGCACATGTATGTGTGAATAATCTGTATATCATGAGCTTGTTTTAAATTATATAAATAATCCACATGAGCATCTTAAATGTCCTGTGGACCAGGCCTTTATATCCTTGGTTTCTGACCCAGAACCTGGCGCGTTAGGGAAGGTTTTCAATAAATGGCAGTCGTCTTTGTATTACACTCCATTTATCTATGGGCAATTTATCTGTCAATCTCAAGGGTCCAGAACACCGGTAAGAACTGGCTAACAGCCAAAACAAATGTCAGTAGGAGCATGAATTTTCCAAGGCCATAGATTTGCCTTGGAAAGATCTCTGCAGACTCTCCTGCAAAACCTATTTAGCCTTAGTTCTTCCAAGCTGCTAATATTGGGGGGTTTGTTTGTGCTATTGCCGTTGTTGTTTACTTATTATGAATTACAAGTAGAATAATGTGAGGAACTGGCAGGGATAGCAGGTAAAAATTAACCTAATGGGGAGAGAAGAAACTAGTAAGATTCGAAAAGATACTTACCCAGTGATTATAGAGTACCCATTCTGTGTCTCGGGCTTGCTAACTGAGACAGTCTCATGTACTCAAGAAGCACTTGAGTCTTCTGGGTGTGTGGAGGTATGATGGTGGGTCTAGTGGGTGTGGGAGGTATTATGAATTATTGTGGTGGTATGGCCATCCATCCAGGACGCCATGGGGTCACATGAGAAGTGATCACTTCTAGTCAGAGAATTAAGGAAGAAAGGGCAAGACAGTTTTCCTAAAACCTAAGATGCTTTAGGTATCCTTTGAAAGATTGGTAAATGTTTATGGGAAAACCAGGGTTAGGGGGAGAGGTATTAGTTTTCCAGTCTGAGGGACCAACATGAGAAAAAGCAGGAAGGTGTGGAAAGGCCCGGTGCACTCAGGAATCTACCATATGAGACCCAGTTCAGCATGACTGGAGCCTGAGTTGTGAGGGGTGAGGAAGAGGCAAGGGGAAGGTAGAGGGCGTTAGGTCAGCCCACAGAGGTATTTACCTATACACCATGCTGACTCTGGGGCTTAGACTGTAGTCCAGGGAGAGAGATAGCAACTTCTGTGATTTTGCCTGGTAGAGAAGTGGGGTAGAGAAGTGGTAGAGAAGTTTGTTTTATTTGTTTTTTTTTTTTTAAGATGTTATTTATTTATTTGACAGAGAGAGAGAGAGATCACAAGTAGGCAGAGAGGTAGGCAGAGAGAGAGGGGGTTCCCGCTGAGCAGAGAGCCCGATGCAGGGCTCGATCCCAGGGCCCTGAGATCATGACCTGAGCTGAAGGCAGAGGCTTTAACCCACTGAGCCACCCAGGCGCCCCTGATTTGTTTTTTAAACAAGCAAGTTGAAGTGGTCAGATTTGGTTTTAGAAAAACTACTTTTACTGAGTGCAGAGGAAAGACTTGGGAATGATGATTCTGGAAATAAGGAAACCATTTAGGCTTTGGCAATAATAACCTAGAAGTCACAAGTCCTTAAACTAAGGCAAGAACAGTGAAACTGCAGAAGATGGGGCAGATACAAACCAGTCCAGGAAGGTAACACAAGATTAAACTGTGTGATAGATTGAGAGCCCAAGCAAGAGCAAAAAGCTCTCTACACTTCAGTAGCCTTGAAAACATCACAGTCCCATAAATGACAGGTTGAATGAAAATCATGAGTCATCAGAGCTGAAGTTATGTTTAGTGTATTCTGTTTGCTAAAGTAGGGAAGTATGACATGTATTTTAGAGAGGATTCTACCTGCCTGTTATTAATGTTTAATGTTTGATTTCTCAGTAATTCTAATAAATGAGTTTTAATATGTATAAGTACCCAACATTTTTGGGGGCAACCAGTATTTGAGGGTCTCTGTAGGTGTATTGCCTATTTAAATTTTAGAATTACCCTGTTGGGAAAGTACTCTTGAATCCTAATGTAGATGAACCTTCTAAAGCTAAGAGGAAGTAAATTTTTGAGAGTTTTACAGCTGGAAGTGTTAGGGTCATTTTGATCCCATACCTCTTCTACCATGCTGTCACTAGCCACATCTTATCCAATGAGCAGTCATATTCTGATTAAAATGAGAAGCTATTGCATGTCATACAAACTCAAATAGGCTTGGAGTTTACTACCCCATCTATCACTTTAAGACAGTGCTCAGGATTTTCTGAGCAGTTTTTTGTGGGACTAAGTAGAAGGTGATAACTTCTCTAGAAGAGCAGCCAAAGAAAACAGACAGCACATGTGCAGAGCTAAGAAAATTATTGCAATAACAGTTGATCTGGGTTTTTTTTTTTCCTTCTCAGAAATGCAGAATGGAACATGTGCCATCTTGCCCATGCAAAACACATATCCTCCGAAATAATTTTGAGATGTAAATTAATTCCCTCCCTGGAGCAAATATCAAATCATTGCAGACAAGCCAGGCCTCCAGACTCAAATAAGGAGCATCCGACCGTGGCTGTAACCTCTTTCGAGCCCGGAACTAACTTTGTGAGGCCAGTAAGCCATTTAATTGCTCTGCACCTCAGTCTTTTCCATGTAAAAAGAAAATGATAATACTTACCTTCTTCAGGAAGTTAGACAAGCATAAGAAATATCAGTGCTTTTAAAGGTCAAATATTCTGTACAAGTGCAGAGTTTATTCTCCTGGATGGAAATGGAAAATTTCATCTTACTCCTTTTATTGTTTTCAGCAGATATTCAGCGAGCACGTACTGTGTGCTGGTGGAGGGGAGGTATGTTTTCCGCTCTCAGAAAGCTCATGCTCTTGCTACCCAATTAGTATGAAACAGGTCTGTAATGCTCTTGTTAATGGTACCTAATTTAACCTTCATTTTATCTTTTGAGGTAGGGATTGTCCATCCACATTTTATAGATGTGACTGTTGAGCCTGGGAAGTAACAAATGTGACCCCAGATATGTGAGGTATGTGACCCCAGCTCTCTTTCCATCATCACAGAATTGCTTCACTATCTCAGTGGAGAAAACAGGTATATTCATAATGAGCTTCCATAAAAATCTGATTAGCACAGACTAAGAGCTATGGGAGTTCAGGGGGGAGAGCAATTAATTTCAGATAAGGCCCTTTCTCAGAGTGTATTCCAGAAGAAGAAATATTTGAAATAGATTTAAGAGAGTAACCAGAACAGAAAAGGAGGCAAGGCCATTCAAGGGAGCAGAGGAAACATGAACAGACATGTGGAGTTGGTCCTGTAAATGGTTATGTTTGGGAAAAATGAACGTAGTGTAATTGAAACATGGGAGCCATAAACTAAAGATTTTTTAAAGGAAGGTTGGATTCAGATGTGAAGGATCTTGAATGTCGTGCTAAATAATCTGGGACTGACTCTAAACAGCGAGGAGTTTGGGGCAGAGGAGTGATGTAATCATGTCGGTGATTTAGATGTTACCCTAATGCAGTGGGGAAGATGGGTTACAGGTGGCCGAGATCAGAGGTTGGGAAACCAATGGAGAGTATTACAGTAACATAGGCCAACATTTAAAAGAAACTGGATTAAGGTGGAGGAATGGAGGTGAGTGAGAAAAAGTGCAGCATTTTTAGTTAGATTCAGTACCAGTAGGATGTTAGATGTGAAGGAAAGAGAGATATCAGTGAGCCTGAGGTTTCTGGATTGGGCAGCTGGATAAATGGTGGTGCCATTAACTAGGAAAGAAAACACAGGAGGAGAAATGGATGTAATGGAAGGAAAATTATTTTTTATTATGTTGACTTTATGGGAGAGGCGGAGGGAAAGGGCACATCTCCCACTTATACCAGACCTTCAAAGACAATTTTGGTGATTGATATGGTAACCCATGAACCATAGTCACACTTCTTTGAATCTTGTCCCTATTAGGCATAAGATAATAAGATATTTGAGTGTTTTATAGGTAAAGCTAATTTTAGAGTTGAGAGTTGCTGCTAGACTTTTGTGTATCAGATCATGTTCCTGTCAATATGCAAAACAAAGGGATAAACGCATGGTAAGGGTTTCATAAAATTTCTAAGTTGCTGCAAATTTCTTTCCTCTTTAACATCTCGATGCATTCTCTTTTTTGGATATATTCTTTATGATATGCCTATTATATCATCTCTACCTCATCAAGGGCATGGCTGAGATTAAGGGCCAGCAACTTGATAATGACAGACTTTTGTTTGCTTTTTGGAACTTCTGTTACTCCCTTTTTGTTCGTTAGGTTCTTCCGTAAAATGTTCTCAACAGCATTTTACGTGTGGATGGGCTTGCATTTTAATTAGTGTCTCCAAGAGGCGTGGGGATCAGATGAAGACTGGAAATATGTGAGCAATTCAGTTGGCTGCAGCACCTGCTAGTTCCCTGCAAAGAAACACGGTGTCAAGAAAAGCCCCAGCAAATCAGACTGAATAGTTCAACCTCATAGAGTTGCAGAACCGCCTGTGCAGTAACATTAACTAAAATGCACATTTTTGCCATTAATTTAGATCCTTAGATGGATTCTTAAAGGTGAGAAGAAAAAAAAAATGAGGAAGAAGCCCAGTGCCTCTCACTTAGTGCCTCAGCGTAGCAGGTTATCAACCATTGTCCTCAGTTCCCTCGTTAGAAAAATGTGAATGGTGATGGTGCCTACCCAGGGGGATTTTGAGAATTGGAAGATATAGGTACGTAGAATACAGTGTCTAACACAAACTCACTTAATACTTTCGTCATAGTTGAAAACCAACTGCAGCAATGCTTTACATCTTTTAGTTCACTAGAGCTGGGAGGAAACTCCCCACACTGCCGCTGACGCCTGAGAATTCAAAGGACCTAGAGAAAAGTGATTGCTTCCATAAATAATTAGATTTATTGCTTTGCAAGTTTCCTTGCTCTGAGATAATTTAAATATATTAGCTAATTTGTATGTGAATGTCTGTAGTTAGAATGAGCCCTTAGCCAATGAGCCTCAATAAAAGAATTCTCCTAAGTATGTGAATAACATGAGGAGCTGAGAAAATTAATACCATCGCTACATAAAAGCGTTATGAATTTCATTAGTTACTACGGTTCAGGAATCAGCAGATCTGCCTTTTAATTTAAATTCAGCCAAGCTGTATGGAGCCCACCTAATTTATTGCCTGAAATCTGGCCTATATTTAAAGTAGGAACAAGTTATGAAAAATCACAATGGGAGCCTACATGCTTTTCACTGAGAAACCTCATACAAACCTGGGTCCAAGTATTACAGCTCCCCCAAGAATGGACATCCAACAGCTCTCTAGGTAGCAGCTCAAGAGTTAGAAGCAAATTGAGGCCATCTCTTCCAGTATGACTCTTCTTCCTCATCCAACTTAGAAACCTTCCCCTGAGAGTCCTATACACATGGTTTCTCTTTAACAACCCTATTCTGAGTGAGTTTCCCCCGTATCTAAAATAAGCCTTGATTGCTTCAGGGCACCTGGGTGACTCAGTCACATAAGCGTGTGCCTTTACCTCAGATCATGATCCTGGAGTCCTGGGATCAAGCCCCACATGGGTCTCCCCGTTTAGCAGGGAGTCTACATCTCCCTCTCCTGCTGCTGCTCCCCCCCACTCCTGCTCCCTCTCAAATAAATAAAATCATATATATGTATATACATATGTAAATGTATGTATATGTATATACATAATATACATATCTTGATTGCTTCAATCTAAGACAATATTACATCTAATTTTACACTCTTTGGACCAATAAAATGTTCTGTAGACTTTTGTTAGCCTAGAACAATCGTGCATTTGAAACTTCTATGTAAATTATAGAGTGCTGTATGAAATTGCTTATTTGAAGACTGTTTTAATCAGGCTGAGACAGACTATGATGCCATAATAAACAATCCTTAAATTGGCTTAATACAGCAAAAGTTTGTTTCTCAGCCACGCTACATATCAAATGGGGCCAGAGGCACAGCTCAGCTCCATGTCGCCCCCTCAGTACCCAGTATGGTAGAATTACCACAATCTTGTTGCTGCCCCACCGGGAATAAGTTCTGTAATAGTCATAACAGGAGAAGAGAGAGGCTTGCACGCTGACACATTCACTCATAGCCCATTGACCAGGTCAAGCCACAGGGCCTTGCCTGACTACCAGGGGCCCAGGAAAGAGGAGGAACACATGAATATTTGGTAAGCCATAAATGTCTCTTTCATAATGTTTTGTCCAGACTAAGGGAACCAAAGAGGCTTAAGAATTTTTACTCCCCTTTTTAGCCCTTTAATTACTGGCATGCTTATCTAGGTTTGTTTTATAACCAATTTATTAAGTAGTTTTTTTTTTTAAATGGAAAGTATCTAATTTTTTCCAATGTCCTTACCTCTTACCACCTCCCCCCAGCTTTACTGAGACAAATTGAAACTGCACTATAACATTAAGTCTCAGGTGTACAACATGATGATTTGGTGCCTATATATGCTGCAAGATGATTATCACCATAAAGTTAGCTAACACCTAATTACCTTAGTGTGTGTGTCATGAGAACTTTGAAGATCTACTCTCTTAGCACCTTTCAAGTATACAATATAGTATTATTACATATAGTTACTATGCTGTACATGAGATCCTCAGAATGTATTCATCTTATAACTGGAAGTTTTCCCCTTTAACCACTTTCACCCGTTTCCCTCACCCTGCCACTGATAACTGCTGACCTCTTTCTATGAGTTCCATGTAAGTGAACAAAATTCACAGGATTTTACATATGAGTCTACCAATAAGTGAGATGTTATAACATTTGTCTTTCTCTTTCTTATTTATTTCACTTAGCATAATGCCCTCAAGTCTCATCCATTGTTAAAAATGGCATGATTCCCTTCTTTTTTATGGCTAAATAATATTCCATTATAAGTATACACCACATCTTCTTTCTCCATTCATCCGTGGATGGACACATAGTTTGTTTCTACCCCGTGACTATTGAAAATAGTGCTGCAATGAACACGGGGATACAGATATCCCTCTAAATAGTTATTTAATCTCCTTCAGGTAAAACCCCAAAAGTGGGATTGCTGGATCATACAGTAAAGGAGTTTTAACAAGGACTTACTCAATGCCACATGTTGAAAAGGTTATTTCTTGCTGTTTTCCGGTCCGATGACGGCGCTATTTTATTGTTCCTTTTCTAAGTAATGGGGACATTATAACCTAAGAATGTTCTATTTTTATCCTTATATCTAGGCAATTTTATGTTTGTGCTTTTACAAATTTCAGCTTCATGCCACTATTGGATTTCCACTTGATTTTTATAGATCTTTTCTCTCTATTAACTACCAATTCTAATTTCACTGTCTCCTATTAAAAGTAGCAAATTTAACGTAGCGAATGACAGACTATTAGAGCTTAAAATGACTGCTTACAGCCAGGCAATAAGAAAGATTTTTTTCCCCCAAAAAAACCGACAGGCAACAGATCTTTTAAAAACCCAAAGCATGATAGTAATAGCTACTATATTCTGGAATGGCTGCTTTGTGTCGGGCTCATAGAAATTATTTCGTGTAATCTTCCCAACACCATTACTGAATATCAGTATAATCATTCATAGCCACATAAGTAGAAGTAGAGGACCCAGGATCTGAAATCAGACAGGTCTTCTTCTAAAGCCTAATTTAGTAAGGGCAGAGAAAATAGCTTCTATCGGCATTGCCTTGTTATATGTCAATACCCAAAACCCTGGCATGAATTCATGATTACAGTACTGACCTTGGGTTAGAGAAGCATTGCAAGACAATGGTTAAGAGCACCAGCTTTAGGGGCACCTGGGTGGCTCAGTGGGTTAAAGCCTCTACCTTCGGCTCAGGTCACTATCTCAGGGTCCTAAGATCGAGCCCCGCATCCGGCTCTCTGTTCAGCAGGGAGCCTGCTTCCCCCTCTCTCTCTGCCTGCCTCTCTGCCTACTTGTGATCTCTCTGTCAATAAAAAAAAAAAAAAAAAAAAAAAGCACCAGCCTTGGAGTTCGGTTGCCTGAGTTTGTGGGTTTGAGTCTCAGCTCTGCAGTTTCCTACCTATAAGAGCTCAGGCAATTGCTTTTTCACCTCTCTGTGCCTCAGTTTCCTTCTCTAAAAAATGTAAATGAAAATTCTATCTGCCTTATGGAGTTGCAGTGCTGATTAAGTAGTTACTACAAGTAAAGCCCTTAAAGCAGTACGTAGGATTCAATAGATATTGATTATTAATTTTGAATTCTGACCATGTACCTTGAGGATATAGGAAAGAATGTTTTTAAAGAACCTAATATGCCAATATTATATGGGCACAATTATTTCATTTAATCTTCACAGCAACCCTATTTAGTGGGTTGTCCTCATTGCATAAAGGAGCAAAACCTGAGGCAGAGAGAAGTAAAATAATTTAGCCCATTTATCCAGGTGGTTAAGTGGCAAAACCAGGAGTCTATCCCATTCTGACTGTGTGGCTGCAGGAAGAAAATACTGAGGTATATTTACTGTTTTCTTTTTAGTGCAACATGAAAAGTTCTCCCCTAAGTTGGCGAGCATAATGGGCACAGAATTAAACTTAAGTTTAATCAACACAAATAACAAGAGGCTGGCAAAACCCCTTTTTTTCTGGCTCCTGACCCTGCTTTGTCCCTGACCCAAGCAGTGTTGGCTGAAGCTGAAGGGCACGCATCCACCCAGGCTCTGCAGCTGTTCTGGAGAACCTTCATCTGCTCTTCTACCTGATGCTGAGCACTTGACTCAGTGACATGCCCTCGGTCAAGCTCTTAATTTTTTTTTTTTATTTATTCAACAGAGAGAGATCACAAGTAGGCAGAGAGGCAGGCAGAGAGAGAGGGGGAAGCAGGCTCCCTGCTGAGCAGAGAGCCCGATGCGGGGCTCGATCCCAGGACCGATCCTAGGACCCTGAGATCATGACCTGAGCCGAAGGCAGAGGCTTTAACCCACTGAGCCACCCAGGCGCCCCCAAGCTCTTAATTCTTGAAGAGTCCTCTCTGATTTCAGTAGGTGGTTGGTCTTACTGTACTTGTTTTGTTTTTTGTTTTTTTGTTTTGAAAGAGAGAGAGAGAGAAAGCACACAAGCACGTAGGGAGAGGGGAGAGGGGAAGAAGGAGAAGGAGAGGGAGAGAATTTTAAGCAGGTTCCACACCCAGCAGAGCCTTTCAGGGGGCTTGATCTCATGACTTTGAGATCATGACCTGAGCTGAAATCAAGTTGGATGCTGAACCTACTGAGCCACCCATGTGACCCAAGTTGTTTCTTTTTTTACCCCCTTGACATTTTCTTTTTTTTTTAAAGATTTTATTTATTTATTTGACAGAGAGAGCGAGATCACAAGTAGGCAGAGAGGTAGGCAGAGAGAGGGGGAAGCAGGCTCCCTGCTGAGCAGAGAGCCCGATGTGGGGCTCAATCCCAGGACCTCGAGATCATGACCCGAGCCAAAGGCAGAGGCCTTAATCCACTGAGCCACCCAGGTGCCCCACCCCCTTGACATTTTTACATTTCTTCTCTCCCTTTCCTTCTCTTTCAGGCACTGCCAAGGCTTCAAAAGCCTCTCCTATAGCTGTAACTCCTATAACTGGTCTATAACTGTGTCATGGGCATGAGATACCTTATTGTCTTGAATTTTCGTTTTTTACCTTTTTTTTTTTTTTAAGATTTCTTATTTGAGAGAGAGAGAGCATGCATGTACACACAAGTAGGGGGAGGGGCAGAGCAAGAAAATCTTCAAGCAGACTTCCCACAGAGCAGAGAGTCCCATGTGGGACTCGATCTCATGACCCATGTGATCATGACCTGAGCTGAAACCAAGAATAAGAGGCTTAACTAGCTGAGCGACCCAGATGCCCCAAGTTCTCTGGGTTTTTTGGGTTTTTTGTTGTTGTTGTTGTTGCTATTTTGTTTTTGTTTTTGTTTTTTTGTAGTTTGATTTGATAGCAGTATTCAACACTTCAGAATTTTTAAAACATGGCTAGTAATCGATGCTTAAAAATTCTCTTTGGGGAGGAGGTGTCACCATTTTCATTTGCAAAATTCAATGGAAAAATACTATCCCAAGTAATGTTTTTAATCAGAAATATACCTGGATGTTGTTCATGTGTTCTTATTTTAATCCAACTTGTATTTCTTTGGCCTTGAGTCTCAGCTCCATGTCACAAGAGACCATTGATAAATATGTAAATAAAAGCTAGTTCGTGGTAAACCACAGGCCCGCAACAATATTCCCAGCTGGGATGTGGGTGCATCTAGGTATACTCATACACTCAGCAGAGAAAGCTCTCTGTAATCAGGCCAAAACCAGCAGAAAATATCAGGAGTTTCCTTTGGTATCTGTTGGTACCTCCCCTGGCGTTGGTCTTGGGTTGTTAGTTGCATCCTGATCACTGCCTGTATCTTGTTAGGAAACCAGTCTTAATCTGTACTATAATAAAAACTTATTCCAACATTTTAAAATTTATTTATTTAATTTTAAAGATTCTATTTATTTATTTGACCGAGAAAGAGACAGCGAGAGAGGGAACACAAGCCAGGGAGTGGGAGAGGGGAGAAGCAGGCTTCCTGCTGAGCAGGGAATATGGGGCTTGATCCTGGGACCCTGGGATCATGACCTGAGCCGAAGGCAAGTGACGGTTAACAGCTAAGCCACCTACGTGTCCTTCAACATTTTTATTATCTTTTCAGATTCTTGTTTTCTTCTTTACTACTACTGTTGTCATCATAATGGTATTAGAAGAAGAATCCTTTATTTCCATATAATATAAAATTGTTATCAAGTACCTTTACAATAATGTTACCATTTTTTTAAAAGATTTTTATTTATTTGTCAGAGAGAGAGAGAGCACAAGCGGAGGGAGTGGCAGACAGACAGGCAGTGGGAAAAGCAGACTCCCCGCTGAGCAAGGAGCCCCATATGGAGCTCCATCCTAGGACCCTGGGTTCATGACCTGAGCTAAGGGCAGATGCTTCACCAACTGAACTACCTAGGTGCCCCTAATGTTACCATTTTATCTCCAAACTCTGCTTAGATGGGTTGGCCAGAGAGTAGTATCTTCACTTTACAAATGAAAGCTTTGAAACAGGTACATATGTGCTTATTATGACAGTCCTGAAAAGTAGAGGAGCCTCTTCACTATAAACTACTTAAAGGTAAGAGTCATGTCTTATTCCCATTTATCTTATTTCCTATAACACTTATTGACTGAATAAAATAACAAATTATTGTAAGTTGAGCACCTCTTATTGGTCTAGCACCTCTTATTGACTGAGTAAAAGAACAAATTAGTGTAAGTTGATGTTTGAGTTAATAATTTTTTTAAAGATTCAGTTTATTATTATTTTCTTTGAGAGAGAGAGAGCGCAAGTCGTAGGGGCAGAGGGAGAGGGAGGGAGAATCTCAAGCCAATTCCAAACTGAGCACAGAGCCTGATGTGGGACTTGATCCCATGACCCCAAGACCATGACCTGAGCCAGAGCAAGAGTTGGATGCCCAACTGACTGTGCCATCCAGGTGTCCCTGAATTACTAATTTTGATACTATTTCCTACCTTCCATTACTCCTTTCTCAAACTTTCTACTCCCCTTTGGTGGTTAGTCTGAGGTAAGACACATCCTCTATGATGGCTCAGATTAGGGACTGTCTTATTCTGCAGTTTCATTTCCACATAGGAAATTCCTCAAGAATCCTCCATCTTTATAGTTTCGTTTGTTTCCTCAAGAATCCTCCATCTTTATAGTTTCGTTTGTATTCTCTTGAACCTCCGCTTCCATTTACAAATGTGATCTCTCTGTTTTATATAATATTCTATCATCACAGAAGCCCCATTTCACTGTGTGCATTATTCCAGTTTGATAGCTCCTCTTCAACTGAGTAATCTTCCAGTATATAAGCTGATCTGTGGTCAACTTCAGTAACTCTTTGCATTCTCAGTTACTATGTAGGTTTAAGGTATTCATTTAGAATTAAGATTATTAGGGTTAAATTTATTGGGTTTAGAGTGATCCTTATGCTAGCAGTTAGATGGAACTAGGTTACCAATCCATTTACTATGGAACATATATCATAAAACAGATTTATCCTGAAAGCAGTGCACATTCAGTTCTGTAATTAGGCATCTATTCATTTACACAACAAGTGTTTTTCATCATTGTAATGTGCTTAGCACTGTCTTAGGTACCAGGAATTTAAAAATGAGTAAGATAGTCTTTCCCATCATAGACCTTTCCTTACTCACTGTGATTCTAGCCCATCTCCTCACCCCTAGACAAGTAACTCAGAGTTCGAAAGTTAGTGATAAGAAACAGAGACCTCGTTCATTTCATGTTAAATGTTTCTCAGAGGAACATACAGATGGCTTGATGCTATCCTTCACAAATATTTCAGAAATTTAATAACAAACAGAAAGATAAGCCTGACTTGTTATTGTAAAAACTTTCTAAAACTCAATTAAAAAAAAAAAAAAGCGTTTTGTTTTGTTTTGTTTTTTGGGTTTTGTTTTTGTTTTTTTCAAAAGTTTCAAAGACATCTGATCAGCCAGCCAGAATTGTTATTCTTGAACTTGATTAAGAAGTAGATGTGAAATCATCTGAGACATGGCAGACACATTTCTGTTGACTTTTGATTTGAAATTTCATCCATTTTCCTTTAGTATATAAAGTGTTCAGTTATTCCTTTATTAATAAAAAAAAATTTCAGTTGAACACTGATTACATGATTGGGATTTTGCCAGGGGCTGCAAGAATATAGTCAAAGATACAGTTTCTGTTCTCAAGAAACTTACTGTTCACAAGAAGAGACAAGACTTGTCTAAAATCCTACCATAAACCACATCAGTTGGCTCATTTAGGCTTTTTTTTTTTTTAAGATTTTATTTATTTATTAGCGCGGGGGGGGGGGGGGAGAGCAGGAACACAAGTAGAGGGAGTGGGAGAGGAAGAAGGCTTCTTGCCAAGCAGAGAGCCCGATGCGGGGCTCGATCCCAGCACCCTGGGATCATGACCTGAGCCAAAGGCAGACACTTGCTTAATGACTGAGCCACCCAGGTACCCCTCATTTAGGGTTATTTTTAGCCCAAAAAGAGAACCTTGAGATATCAAGGCTGCAAGTTACCTTAGAGATAAACCACTTCAAAGTGGTGTATTGTATGGACAAAGAAGGGGAGGGTCAAAAAGATTAAAGGATTAATGTTAGGCCCCAGAGAATAAGAGGCAGAGATGGGTCTAAAATCCATTTCTAAGATTTGTTGTTGCTGTTCTTCCCTATGCTGTACATCACTGCCCCTGCTAAAGCGGTCAACTCAAAGTACAATGAATGGCATTGCCCAGATCTGTCCTTGCCTGAAAGCAGGCTTTGATATAATATGTGTGTGTGTGAACGTGAGTGTGAGCAGAAGGGCAGTGCAGAGCAAGCTAGCCCCCTCTGAAACAGAGCTCCTCTGTCTGACATGGTGAAAGGTTAAAGAGGCAATTTCTGACTTTCAACCTTTGAATATTTTAGCATTCAAAGGGTATTTCTTATTATATGCGAAATAGAGTCTCAACAAATGGTGGTCAAACAGAATCAAGTACTTCATCTTTACTTAATTAGTGTGCCTTGCTAAAATAAAATAAAGCTTTTAGGTGAGAGATCATGCAAATTAGCTTCTGCACTATTTTCTGATCCAACTGCTTTGGAGTAGGAAGAGCAAGAACTTTGGAGCTAGACCCTCCTTGAGTTGGTATCATGCTTGCCATGCACTAACTGTGAGACTTACATAAGTCGTTTTGCCTTTTTGAGCCTTAGCTTCTTCCTCTGTTAAATGGAAATAATAAGGACCTCTTTGGCCAGAGTGTTATTTATTTATTTTGGGGGGACACAGAGGGAGAGGGAAAGAGAATCTCAAGCAGAATCTCAAGCACCTCTTCATGGTGAATGGGGAGCTCACCAAGGGGCCACCAACGCAGAGCCCAATCTCACAACCCTGAGATCATGACCTGAGCCAAAACCAAGGGTCAGATGCTCAACCAACTGAGCCACCCAGGCACCTCAATGTGTAGCAATTATGATAGTGTATCTCTGTGCCAATCTGTGAGCTAGGTGTTCTCCATACATTATTTCTCTATTGATGCATAATGTAAGTAAGGCATATAGTAGAGTGTTTGGCACTAAAGAATAGTAATACTCTTCCTTATCATTACTTACCTAATCTTCCCTTATAAAATTCTCATTACTTCTACATTTTCTTTGAAAATCAGAATCTTATTTATTAAAGCCTAAAGCAGATTTACAAATCCAACAAATGCAACCAACCCATTGACTGTACTGCTGGGAGAGAGCAGGTAATTATGAAGCAGGCTTTGATTTCACTGATAAGACTTGGACATCCCCTCCTTTTCTGTGAGAACCTCGAGGGTAGTGACTAAATCTTAATCCACTAGTGCATTCCCAGCACCAAGCACTGTGCCTGGGACATTTGGAAAATATACACAAATGTGAATGGAAAGGTTTCTCCTTTGACTATCTGATCACTATCCTTGGGTCTGAAATGTTCAGGGTCTCCCTGAGTAATATTCTGATAAACTGGGCCAGATAGCCTTGAAACCAAAGCACAGTTACCAAAGGTGGCAATCGATGCAGTTACCAGGGTACGGAGTCCAAAATCAGAATACCAAATTCAAGCATCTCAAAATGAGAAGTGAAAGATAATGTGAAGCACCTAACACCTAATACTCTCTAAACCCAATTTCATGTATACTCTTAGGGTTTTTATTCAGGGTTAGTAACCTTAGGTAAGGCAAGGCTGGGATTAGTAAAAGGGGCTCCTTCAAAAGAACAGATTCCGTCTACTTGAAAAATCTTTGGTTCTGAATCATAGAGTCACTATTTACATGGAGACACAGCCTAGATTCGATTTTATATAGACTCAGAACTTCCACATAGGACATTTTTATTTCCATCTGAATTAGGGACAAAGTTTGCTAGGGGAAAAACAAAAAGTTTCCTCTCTAGAATCAGCCTTTTTTTTTTTTTAAACTGGTGATACCAAAGCTAGTCAGTATTTGATAAATGAACATGTTAATTCAAACTTAGGGTAGCTCTGTGTCTTCTTGCAACAATGTATTTTTTGAGCTGACATGTTATTTCTTCTTAACATTTATTTGGGGGTGATTCGTAAAAAAAACACTTTGCTTATAGAATTATTAGTAAACTTCCTGATTAAGAGTGTAAATCCCTGTTCTTAATCTCTTATGTGAGCCTTTCCAGTGGGGAAGGATTCTTTTCTCTAAAGCAGATGCCCCAGCAGGACTGTTACAATACACTGATTTATGTCCTTCTGTTGGCAAGTGATTTAAAAAAGAAAAAGTTCAATAAGCTTAGGCAGAGAAAGGACAATTTGTCTTATAGACCAAACAGAGGGGATTAGAGCTGTGACTCAGGAACAGGAACCAGGCATTTGGGTGCTATCAAAAATCTAGCCTCCCATCTCTTCATCTCTCCCCTTGGCAGTTTGATTTCACTAACTAGGTACAGACTTGTCCATGAATTAGGGAACTTGTCTCTCAAAGTTCTCAAGTTATGCTTTTTGAACTTTCTACCATAAGAGAAAGTGGTTTGCTCCTTACTGTGATCCCACAATTAAGATGGGGGGTGGGTAGGAAAAGAAGGTTTTTGATTCCCTTGGTCTTGGTTTGGTGCTCTCCCACAGAAGCCAGAATGCAGAATGGTCTTGGTTTGGTGCTCTCCCACAGAAGCCAGAATACAGCAATTCCTATGGAAATTTTAATGTTGAAACATGGGGGAGGGTAGTAATACTGACCAGACAAATATAGCACCCCGTGTAATATATTACTGTTAGTGAAATAAGTTTTATAGATTTACTCTCTTAATAAATTGGATCAGATTTTAAATGGCTCTTCTTACTGATAACCTCTTCACTTGCTTGCATCCCAACATGGCTCCCTTGAGTGGGAGAGAAAAATAGTATATAACTGTCACGGCAGGGCCTCATTGACCTGGGCTCTAGTTTCACATGGACAGAGTACGTATCTATCTTTATTCACCCTGTGCCTAGCAGAGAGCAGTGCTCAATAAATGTTTGTTGAATTAGTTATAAACCCAAGGTTGTGCTTCAGCCTATGTTGAGCAGTTTTTCCTGATAGCTGTGGAATTTAGCAATTGTTTTAAAGATTGAGAATTATTATTTCCACACTAACTTCCTTTTCTTTCAAAATTTAACCATTGGCACATATTTTAATAAGGAGGAAAGCAAGTAGGGGGAAAATGTAAAGAGTCCAATTCCCTCTGCGTTGTACATATGTACAATGATGCTGCAAATATTTCTATCAGTAATGGCACAATTAAAAATTGGCAAATAAAGTCATATGATGATACAAATGGAATTTGTGGGGATGATGCTCAAAAATAATGAACACTGGGAAGTTCTACATATTGTCATTTTAAAAGTGTAAGTTACAGCTGTCTCCTTCAGTAGCACATGCTTGCCATATTTATTTTCTTTTTAATCACTATTTTTTTTGTGTAAAAATACCATTTTTTCAATCTTTAAATGTCTGCTTTTGTTTTATACATTCTTATAAGATGCCTTTATGAATAATATAACAAAGAAAAATCTGCAAAGTCTGCACATAATTTGTCTTATTTTTGTCTTTTTTCTTTTTGGTCAAAATCTGGATCCAGCCACAGGAATGTGGCATACTTCTGAATGTCATCCAATATGCTAGTTTTACAAAGATCAAATAGCAAGTGAGAAAAGCTGAGTAAATAGAGCAGAAATATGATATAATTGCACCTAGCTTCTACAAGTAGAGTCATTTCCAGACCTGAAAGTAATGTGTAGAAGAAATATTATGTTTTTCCCAAGTTATATACTGTCCTAAAGTTCAGATATTTACATTAAGAATTTTGCTTCCCACAACACATTGTTTCAGTTAACTGGTCCTGAATAAGTTCTTATTCTTGAAGTTTTGTAGAAGAGCAGAATGGAAGCCTCATCCCTTTCAGTTAATTGAGAGAAAAAATCCCCGAGCCATGTGGGTTAGAGAAAAATCAAAACACAGGAGAGGCAACAGGGAGGAAAATAGAGTAGGAGAAACAGATCTGGGTGCTAGGCAGGACTTGATGAATGCTAACTCTACTGCTAACTGCTTGTGTGGTCAAACAGTGTTCTTTGTATGACTTGAATCCTTAAAACTTGTTTTATGGCCCAGACTATGATGCTGTCTGGCGAATGTATCATATGCACATTAAAAGAAGGTATTATGCTGTTGTTGAAGGTATATTCTGCAAATGCTGACTGAGTCAAGTTGATAGTGTTCAAGTTTTGCGTTATGTATTTTGAAGCCCTGTTATTACATGCATTATCACTTAGGATTGTTATGCCTGTTTTATGAGTTTGTACCTTTGTCATTATAAAATTATCTTCTTTATTGCTGGTAGTATTCTTTGCTCTGAAATCTTTTTCTGATATTAATATAATATCAGAATTATATTCTGATATAATTCACCTCAATCTTTTTTTTTTTTTTTGGTCCAGTGTTAGCATGGTATGCTTTTTGCCGTCCTTTTAGTGTTAACCTTAATGGGTTTTTAAAGAATGTTTCTTATAAAAAGCCTATAGCTGGATTTTGCTTTTGTGTCCACTCTGATAATCTGTCTTTTAATTGAGGTATGTAGAACTTTTACATTTAATGTAAGTATTAATATGATTACGTTTAAGTCTAATTATCTTGATACTGTTCTTGGTTTTCTTTTTCCACCTGAGAATTACTGAATAATTGTTATAACTCTATTTCATCTCCTTTGTTGACATATCAGCTAGAACTCTTTTTGTTGTTGCTTTAGTGGCTGCTTTAGGGTTTATAGAATATGTCTTTAATGTATTTCAGTCTAATATTACCGTCAAGTAGCAATATTCTACTTCGTGTATAATATTAGAATCTTACAAAGTATAATTCTATTTCCTTCCTCTGACTTTTGTAGTATTGTCATACATTTTATATGTATGCATGTGTATATTATATTTGTATGTATATAAATGTATAAAAAAATAAATTCCGTGACACATTGTTAGTATTTGGGTCAACCAGTCAGTTATGTTTTAAAGTGGTTTAAATAATAAGAAAAAAATTTACTTGTCTGTCCACATAGTTACCATTCTTGATGCACTTCATTGTTGAAGTTCCAGGCTTCCATTTCATTTTCCCTCTACCTGGAGGATTTTTCTTTTAAACCATTTTTACAGCATGCATCAGCTGCTAATGAATTCTTTCAGCTTTCTTATGTTGGAAAATATATTTTGCCTTTATTTTTGGTAGATATTTTCTGTTTATAGAATTCTAAGTTGATTGTTTCTTGTACTTTAAAGATGTTGCTCCCCTTTTCTCTTACTTGTATTATTTCTGATGAAAGGTCCATTGTCATCATTTTTTCTTTGTTCTCTCTACATAATGTGTCTTTTTGGTGTAAAAATTTTCTCTTTATTACTGGTATGAGCTATTTGGTTATGATACATCTTGGTGTATTTCTCTTCATGTTTCTCATGCTTGTAGCATGTTGAGATTCTTAAATCTGTGGGTTTATAGTTTTCAGTAAAATTTGGAAAAGTATTGGCCATGATTTCCTCAGAATTTTTTTTCTTTTTCTCCCTCTCTCCTTTTTTTTTTTTTTTTTTTTTTTTTGAGGGACACCAATTGCACATATATTGGGCCATTTAGACTTGTCCCACAACTTACTGATATTCTTTTCATTTTTTAACCTTTTTTTCTCTGTTTCTTTTAAATAGTTTTTATTACTATATATACATATCCATTAATTTTTCTTCTGCAGTGCTTAATCCACTATTAATTTTATCAAGTGTATTTCCCATCTCACACATTATTGTTTTCATCTTTAGGTGTTCAATTTGGGTCTTTTTAAAAATATTTTTTTATGTCTCTAACTTGTTTTGACCATCTGGAATACAGTTATGTTATAGTTAATGCTTTAATTTTTTATTCTATTAATCCTAACATTTATTCAGTTCTGAATCAGTTTTGATTGGTTAATTTTTCTGTTCAGTGTATGTCGTATTTTTCTACTTCTTTGTATGCTTGGTAATCTTTGCCTGAATGCCAGACATTGTATATTTTACCTTTTGGGGGCCAGGTAATTTTGCATTCCTGTAAATATTGAGCTGCATGATGGGATGAAGTTCAACTATCAGATCCTTTTAAGTCTTACTTTTAATGTTTTTAGGTAGGACCAGAGCAACATTTAATCTAGAGATAATTGTCTCACTACTGAGGCAAGACCCTTCTAAGTATGCTTCTCAGTGATCTATGAATTGTGAAGTTTTCCAGTTTGGCTTAAGAGAACCAGCACTGTTCCCAGAACTTTTGTAGTTGCCAAGTATTGATCTCCACCGCCCCCCCACCCCCCCCACCCCACCCCGCCCCGGTCCTTTCCAATGGTTCTTTCCCTGGCCTCTGGTAGTTTCCTTAGTTTCCTCACACATGCATAAGCAGTACTCTGCTGAACACTTGACTTTTCTTTCTACATAGCTTTCTTCTCTCTAGTACCCTGTCCAAAAAACTCTAGCATGTTGGTCTTCCCAGAATCTCAGTTTCAGTTTCATCTCTTCAGCTGATAGAGTCTGCATTCTCCTTCTGAGTATCTTCTCCTTGCTTGGTGGCCTGGAAACTTTCTTAAGGCAGTAAACTGGTTCAATTATAGCACTTACCTCATTTGTTTCCCATCTGTTAAAGATCACTGTCCCTCATTGCTTGATATCCAGTGTCTGGGACACCAGTATTTTTTAGTTTGTCTGATTTTATTTCCTTTATTTTTTGAAGTAGGAAGTGAAATCTGATTTCTATTATTCCATCTTTCTTGCCTGGAAATGAAAGTCTTTTCTTACACTCTTAAAGTTAAAGCTACACACCACATATCCCCTATGCTCTTGCACATGTCATGTTGCTGGGCTGTCAGATATAATTTCAGCCAGTTATATGCAGTCAACCAAGTCTTGAAATATAGAAATGAGTTGGAAGTTTTATTTCTTTCGGATATGGTATTTTTTTCTGGGGAGCACACTGGTTATAGAGATGTGTTGGGCCTTCTGAACTGTGTTATCAGAATTTCCATGGTTTTGGAAATAGCTTCGGGAGCATCAAAAGGCAAAGCTCAGGGCATTCGCTTTTTACCTGTGTTGATCTAGGAGTTGTATCACATATTTGGAGCTAAGAGTTTCATGGCAATCTCCTGATTCCTACAGTGTAGCCAAGATTGTGTGCTCTTATGGCAGAGGAAGCAGCTCATCCATCATCAGCTTTGGAATCACAAGAGTTTGATCCAGTTCAGGATAAAGTGAATCTATAATATTGTGATTGTTTTGCTTATTCGGGGCAACATGACTATGTATAGAGACCACCTGAAAATAGGCTTATAAAGGTGACTGGAATAACTATCAGATCACAGCAAACAAACAAAAAAAAAGTCAGAATATGGCTCTATTGGATACCCTTAAGCATTCATTTCCCACCTTAAAAAAAAAAAAATGTCTTGGGACACATGGATGACTCAGTCAGTTGAGTGTCCAACTCTTGGTTTTGGCTCATAGCTCATGATCTCAAGGGTTGTGGGATCAAGCCCTGCACAGGGCTCTAGGCCCAGCGGGGAGTCTTTTGAGATTCCCTTCTTCTGCCCCTCCTTCCACTGACATGCACTCTCTCCTGCTTTCTTTTTCTCTCAAATAAATCTTTTATTCTTATTTTTTTAGATTATTTTATTATTTGAGAGAGAGAGAGCACAAGAGAGGGGAGGATCAGAGAGAGAAGTGACTCCCTGCTGAGCAAGAAGCTCCACATGGGACTTGATCCCAGGACTCCAGAATCATGACCAAGCAGATGCTTAATGAACTGAGCCACCCAGGCACCCTACAGATAAATTTTTTCCCCAAAAAATATGTCTTATAGGCAATATTTGTACTTTTCTAGTTTTACATGTCAAATATACTTGGAATAAATTTTGTGCATATACAGCCATCAAGAGAAACGAAATCTGGCCATTTGCAATGACGTTAATGGAACTGGAGGGTATTATGCTAAGTGAAATAAGTCAGAGATATCACATGATCTCTCTGATATGAAGAACTTGAGAGGCAAGGCAGGGGTTTGTGGGGTGGGGGAGAGAAATGAAACAGGAAGGGATGGGGAGGGAGACAAACCATAAGAGACTCCTAGACTCATGAAACGAATTAAGGGTGCCTGGGAGGCGGGGGAGTAGGGATAGGGTGGCTGGGTTGTGGACATTGGGGAGGGTATGTGCTATGTTAAGTGCTGTGAAATGTGTAAGCCTGACGATTCACAGACATGTACCCTGGGGCAAATAATACATTATATGTTAATAAAAAAAAAAGAAAAAAAATTTGTGCATAAATATATATGTATATATATAAGAATATCTTCCCAAAAATATTACTTGAAAAGAGAATTTAAATTAGTTGAAATATGTCCAAATGATCTTTATAGCAGCTGTATCTGCAAAAGACAGATACTTCCGTTTGAATTTCACTTTTGATTTCAAAGGACTCTCTACTTTCTACATCTCTAATTTCATAACTTTGTGCTTACAAAAGAATGTAGTGAAGAGAGCATGGTGAATTACCCTCTCTAGGTTTAGCTTAAGAGTTTAAACTAAGGAAATGAATGTGTCTAACATAAGCCAGGCTCTGATACATGTTTTTATATATTAACACATTCAGTTATTACAGTAACCACTTGAGTAGGTTTTAACATTATTTTATATCTGAGGAACTCGAAACTTAAAAGTTTACAAACACAATAATAAAAAAACTGGAATTTGAGCCAAATCCACCCATATTAAAATCTCATCTTCTTTCCACTTTGCTGTACTACTTTCAAGCATGATTATAAACTTAATTGTGCTACATCAATGATGAAGCATATATACTGATTATATATCAAGGGGAAAACTTTCATCCATTGTCCATTCAAATGGACCTAATGATATGTGATGTCTGGGTTCAGTTTGCTCATTGCAAATAAAATGTCTCTACATTTTAGCTAAAGGTGATGTTAAAATGAGAAGAGGCAGGAAATAGATAAATAATAAAATGTCCACTTATAGAGAATTATCTATTCTTCTGAAAAGAAAATGTTACTTTTATTAGATTAGATTTCCCTCAGTCTTCAAAAGTTTTATGTTTCTGTGAAGGAAGATACTGATTTTCTGTGTTTTTGTGAGGAGATGCAGGGTATTGTCAGTCTGCTCTATGAAAGAAGGAGATTGTGTTATTCATCAGAGCAGTTTTAGTAATGAAGATTGACTGTGAGATGAGAAAGAAAGGTGTTCTGTGTTGTTCCTGAATTATATTCATGCTGAATAAGTAGTTATGCCCCTCTGCTAATGCCCTCAGCGTTAGATACTTGTAGCCACATCTCTTGCAGTCATAATAATTTGAGCATTTATTTGCCAAAGAGATGCCTAAGACATGAATCTAACTTCTGTTGGAGGCTGTAATCACTATTTTGGAATTGCTCCTTTATAATCATTTTGTTGGGATAAATCACATGTTATATAATTATGATCATAAATTGGTTCTCATAATGTGATGACTTATTTTACCCCTAAAGTAAACAAACAGAAAAGACCTATTAATTGGGTTAGACTAACAAATCATTTAGTTGGAAAACAGGAGTAAAAGAACATACCATTTTCAAGTCATACAACTGGGTGGCACATGAAATATGTAATCTGGCAGAATGAACCAGAAAGCCCTAATGATGCCATAAAGGGATGGGAGTAGTAATCTTTTGAAATCGGAAGAGTCAAGTTCAAGTCCTTAGTGTCACCGTTTTTAAGTATTTGAATGACTGTCATGCAGGAGAGACAGTAGACTTGTTCTATGTTACCACAATTAAGAAGTTGGGTCAGAAAAATGAAGGACTATTTTGTCTAACCAGCAAAGAGCTAAATTGCCTCCCTGAGTGAGTTGGCTCCCCACCTCAGCAGATGCTTGAGCAGAAGCTGCATGGCTGTCCATCATGCAGGGTAAAACACATTCCTCCAGTGACTGAGCATGGGCCTGGAGTTCTCTGGAGACCCTCTAGTTTGGGGTGTTCCTACACCCTCATTGCATGTGTAGTTTCCATGGTTCTGAGCCAGATACACAAATGCTGTGAGCAAGGAGAGGTGGGTCTGCTCCCTGTCTGTATCATCGTGCTTTCTTCTTAGGAGTGTCTGGGTTTTATGTCTGGTAAGAGATTTAAATGGTTTTCTAGACTTGGGGCTGTCAGTTTCCAGCCATCTTTTATAAATTCCAGAGTTATGCAGATGGTCATGCTGCATCTCCTCTCACTGACTCATGCCCCTGATCTTTCAACCTCTTTCTTGGCTCATTGTATTCCCTAGTTTCTACTTGCCACACACCGTCCAGAGAACTTGTTCATAAGAACTAATCTCAAGCCCAAAGGGTCCCTGCTTTTCAAATATTAAAAATATACAAAAGAATATCCTATAGTAAGTGGGAGTGAAGATTTTAGGGTTCTCTATTGGAAATAGGAAGTTTTTAACACTAAAAATGCTATAAAAAAGTAGGAAAATAGACAATACTACAAAGATTAAACTCACTCATAATTCCACCACTCAAAAGGAGTGTATACACTTTGCATCTATACATGCATGTAAAACAAAATTAGAAAAAGCCATTTAGAGAGTTCTGCATAGTCCTTTTACTTATATATCATTATATTGTGATCATTTCTCCATATTATTATATATTTTTAAAAAATATGACTTTTAAATAGGTACTTGATACTATAAGAGCTAAATAAGAAATATGGATACATTAAGATCAACGTATCAGGTAATCATATCAATGACATTAGCCCTTAAAATCCACCTCTGATCCCGCAGTGATCTCTATCAACCTTCAGACTACAATCAACTTCTCACTTAGAATTTTTTACAAGAGAATGCACCAAACAGCCTCAGTCCATTCATCAGTAATATTTCTCACTATATATAAGAAACCATCGTTCCAGTTTATTAATACAACATGCACACTTCTCTTCTGCCAAATAACAATACCTTACATTTGTATGGTTCAGTATTTTAAGTAATCCTCACGAATTCCCTTGGGTAGGCAGAGTGCATGGTGCAATTTCTATTTCAAAGAAATAGAAAAGGAGGCTCAAAATGATACACAAATTGTTCAAGGTCACGTTTTAAGAGGGCTGGCAGCTCTTGCTGGAGATAGGTTTCAAAGTTCTTGAGGGGAAGAGGTAAAATTCAGTCCAGATAGCTTTGTTCTCGAATTCCAACGCTCTTCATATGTTGCTCTGTGGCCTCTTGCACAATAACTTGCACACCTAACAATTATTTATGGACAGAATTACTGGAATTAAATAAAATAATCGAATAAACAGAAACAAGTTTAATTTATTTAAAAAGCAAAACCAACAAATACTTATCTAAATATAACAGCTCATCTGTCATTTAACCTAAGCATAGGTCTGCCCATTGTCCCCATTACTATTTACCCATAGGGAGAAGTTCCTCAGAGTAAAATAATGAAGAAAATTGACCTAAAACATTAAGTGTTTTCATGGGAATATGTGTTATCCTGAGTATTCCAAAAATAGCAATAAGGAACAATAGTGATAACAGTATTGACATCCCTTCACATTTGGATAACCATTTGCAGTGCCCAGAGTGTTCCTCTTAACTTGTTGGACTCATCACAGGCATCCTAGGAATTAATAGGAATAGGAATGTTTCCCCCATTTCATAGGTTAATAAACAGTGGATCTGAGAGTTTTACTTCTGCACCATGGGTGTAGACTTCTCACGCTACCCAGTGTATTTTTGTAATTGGCATGTGGGTTAAAGGGGGATATAGGTTAAGGTGCTAGACTGATGGGACCCAAGTTCAGTGGGCTTGACTGTTACAGGTTTTCAGGCAATAGTAGCAAGTAGGTAGTAGCAGGTACCATGTTCCACTCACTGTACTAAGTGCTTGAACAAAAGACTACATGAAGTGACCAGACATAGATTTAACTTCTTTTTACAGACAAGGGAAAATAAGCTCAGCCTATTCTCCAGTTTCACAGGGGAATAGCTTGAAAGTCTGGATCTTATTTAATATATCCTCATGAAGCTATTCCCACAGAGCTGTCCTGTTTAAACAGATGGCCCTGATCTCCTACAGCTTGAAGAATTTTTCAGACGGAATGAATTTCTGTGATGGGCTTGGCCAAGTCCTTCCATGTGGCCTCTGCCTTAAAGCCATCTTTCTAACATCCCACTTTGTTAAGCCAGTCCCTTCTCTAGGTAATGTTTTCTCCCTCTAGTGTGCACTCGGTTCACTCCTTCACTCCTCTCTGAATGAAGAGAAGTATCCTGGGTTCGACCCTCTCTGCTGTCCACAGTGCATCCTGTCTTGGAAAGATCATTATATAACAGAGTTTGCATCTAAATCAGCAACTCATCAGAAATCTCTTGTTGTAGACCTAGGCAAGTCACCTCACCACCCTGATCCTCAATAGACTCAGGTGGAAAATGGGGATAAAATTTGATATATACAAATGAGCTCATATACAGCTCATATACAATGAGCTAATATATGTAAAGGGTCTGACATATAACAAAAGTTCAGTAAGGTAGCCATTATTGTTTTATACTTTTTTTCTGATTCGAAATCCATAGAACTATTTTCTGTACTGTTCTGCCACATAACCCCTCCCGTAAGATTTCTGGCAGAAACAACCCTATAATTTATAATGGCCTTCAGAGACTGTCTAGAGAATTTCAATGTGCCTCATTCTTTAGACAAATCAAATTCAGAACAAAAACAGGGAGTAGAAATCTCTTAATAGATCTTTGCTTTACTCAACTAAAAAATAGATTTTTTTAAAACTTATCAATGACTTTTCAAGAATATTACTTCTCAAAGAAAGAAAAACCTATATTTCCCATCTTAGAATGACTCTTATGATCACACTTGAAACAGGATGTTGTGGAAACCAACATTATTTCTTTGTGACAATGGCAAGTAATTTAATTCATTCTGGTATGATTTTCTCATTAATAAAGGAAGCGTGAAAGTTGGATGATGTTAGAGGTTCTGCTTAAACCTCTTAAGTCCTCTGATCATTGATTTACATTTTTGTCTTCCCATTAGATTGCCTTGCTTATTCTCTCATGCCAACATCCCAGTATCTAGAACAGTGAATACTTAGCACTTGGAAGATACTTAATGTTCTTTGGATGAAATAACATTTTATAGTTGAGAAAATCAAGACACAGAAAGGCCAGAATCTTCCCATTAATACATGATAGAGACAAACCAGGTTCCCAGTTCTTCAGCTTTTTCTTCAACATTCTTTTCACTGTGTTGCTGCTTCTGAACAAAGTAGCCTCAAATAAAAGATTAAAAAGAACTTACATAAAAATTTGAGCCTTAAGTCCGTGGGGCCACTACAAAGAAAACCAGTAATTTGATGATGTCAAGTAAATATTCTACTTTCAAATCCACTTAGATGTGACCTATCCTTTTGCCTCCCATTTGAGGTTGTACATACTCAGCTTTGTCATACCTGTTTACTCCAGGCCGGCAGTGAGTCATCCATAATGTAAGAATCAGAGGACTCCTTCCTGTTTTTGTCGCCCTTGTTTCCATTTCTAAGAGGTAATAGTTTCCAATTGGATTTTCTGTTCCTGGGCAAAAATCACTGGCCTTCAGGATAGAGTCAAGATAAAGTAGAGTTCTTTCCAAGTATTAGCACAGCAGTAAAACAAATTTATATACTTAGAGTGGTGATAATAACAGTACTTACTCGTTGCTTAGGCACTGTTTTCAGAAATTTGCATTGTGTGTTTCATTTACTCTCATGTAAGTGTTTCCATAAGATAAAATAAATTGCAAACACCTACTGTGAGATGTTTATCACTTACTAAGAAGCATTTTAATTTATCGTTTTTGAATGAAAGAATGTTGTTGGCATTGTGGAGAGTGAAAGAGAAAGAAAAAATGTATATGTGTGCCATATATCCTGCCCTTAGCTTTTAATCAAGTTGGACAGATTGGTCTAATATACAAGCAAAAATTAGAAAAACAAGTATTTCTTTAACACTTTTGTTGTGCTAAGCATTGTGTGTGTGTGTGTGGGGGAGAGAGAGAGAGAGAGAGAGAGAGAGAGTCTCTTCACAGGAATACTATGAAGTTTCCTAGATGGTCAAATATAGGCAGAGCCAGAATTCAAGTCTAGTCTGCTTAGCTCTTCCAATTCCATCACTTGGCATTTTAGCTGAGATCAGTAAGGAATGTGGAGGACAATGGAATGGCACAAAAATTGTCAGAAAAGAGTTGGTAGGAGAAAATCAAATAGAAGTTAGACTTTGAAAAATGAGACTAGGATCAAATGGGCAGAAAGGAGGAAAGAATTCCAGACAAGTCAGTAGGATCTTTGACTTCAAGACAGGCACCCAATAACAGGACAGAAACCTGCTGACCTGTTTAGAAAATGGACCTCATGCCTCTATCCTCTCCATCCTTTGTCATTGTACCTCTGTTGTTTTTTTTTAAATCAGATGTTTCCATTTAGTAGCTGAGCAATTATCCTTCTGTTATTATATAATGCCTAGAATGTGAATTTTAAACCATACTTCTATTGTATAATCTTACTCTGGGAAATTATTTTTTCTAGGAAAATCATTTTATACTGGAAATCAAAAGTATCTCAAATAAACTAACACATAAAAAGTATGTCAGCGATTGCAACCCATTGCATTAAAAACACCAGTAAATTATTGGGCCAACAAGGCTTCTTTAGGAAGGAACAGTGTTGCTCCTGCAGAAAGTTCTCTCATTGGCCACTAGAGGCCTGCACTGTGGCATGGGGGAAAACAGGTATGCTTTTCTGGACTGGTAACCAGACTGCCTGAAATCTACTTCTGACTTTATATTAAGTACTATATTTGAATATCCTTGAAGAAGTTTCCTTACTTCCATGCTGCTGTAGTCCTACCTGCAGTGTCAGAGTTGCACTAAACCAGCATTTTGTAAGAAGTGCTCTTCAAAATCGCTTGGTACAAATGTTTGTGACACAACTGGGTGTTATATATCCTCTTATAGATTCACAATGCAGGTGATTACACTGTAGGCTCTGAAGGGCCCTATAGTAAACATACAATGATTAATCCAGCCTTTGAAGAGTTACTTAGTGACAGAACACGCTCTCGGAAATGTGCTACTGTGTACTCTATGTTGAGCGGAAATCCCTACCCCTACTGAAAATTCAGTTTGCTGTTAAATGTGATTTATAGGTTGTGTCTTTCGTATTCCCAACCAAAGTTAATGTAGTTTTAAAATTGCACAAGGATTTCATAAAGACCCTATTATAATATACTGTTTGCCTTTTTCTTCTTCTTAAATTTCTATTTGCAAATCAGAATCAGTGTTTTATAGAACTCCAAAGGTAGAGAGAAGGTATAGGTAGAGAGAAGAGGGGGTATAACGTCTTTGGTTCACTTACCGAGTAACCATTTTGAGAAGTGAGTTAAGGATGTAGCTATCAACCATTCCGAAGGCTTCAGATTACCATCTGAACTGAATCGTCAGCACAATCATAGTAATAGGACCTGGGATGTAACAGAGTACTAAAGGTGACCTCAGGTTCGTAGTCTCAGGATCAAATAATAATTAGAGATGGTTCTTTTAATATTCTATAATGAGGGATCTGTGCCAGGAACTCTGCTAGTTATTGGTGATGCTATAGTCATTAAGATGAGTCCCTGCCCTCACTCACAAGCCAGTGGGGGAGACAGACCACTGCACAATTCTGATAGTTATATAAATTCCTTGGATTAGAGTCTGTGTAAAGTACAATGGCAACTTGACATGAAATTCCTTGTAGACTCTAAAACATGTTTAGTCCAATCTCTTTCCTAGATCCAGCTGATTCAGAAGAAAATTAATTGTTGTGTTGTGACCAATTACCCTCTTTCTTGGCTAGTACAGTGATGTTGAAGAGGGGACACTATGAGACATTGTGACAAATGGAGCTATTTTATTTAATTCTTGTGGAAAGATTATCAATGCTCTCGAAACAAGTAGAAAACACACTAATAATTAGTGCAAACTGCCTTTCACTTAATACCTTTTTAAAAAGATTTTTAAGGTTTTTGAGGAAGTTTTTTTATAAGTTTTTTTTTTGTTTTTTTTTTTTGTTTTTTTTTTAAGATTTTTGAGGAAGTTAGGTTCCTCAGTAAGTAAAGATCCAAAAGCATGGATAGCAGGCTTCTTTCCTTACCTCCGCTAATATCACAGCCTAATTTCCCCCAGGAGATTCTGGCTCATCATGTCAGGGTTAAAAAAGAGAACTTAGATCCTGGAGTACAACATCCTCAGTTTACAAGTAACGACCTTGAGTAAGCGAGGCCACACAAATGATGAGGGAGAGAGTTTTGACTGAGACCTAGACTCTCTAAACCCCATTCCAGTGTCTCAGGACTCTTGAAACTGTTCACAATTTTCACCTATTGAACTTTATATTTTGTTAAAATAAATGATTGTGTAGACATTTAAAAAAAGAATTGCAAACTAACAGCTAGCTGAGCTTGTCACAAGAGGACAATTATACATCCTGACTTTACCATAACTGACATGGACTTATCTGCCTGTGGTTTTATCACAGAAAACCCCTAAACATGCAAATAATTGGGACTGTCTTACAAATTTCCAAGAATATGCTGGAATAAGTCCATAGTGAGCAACCAACAAATTCTGCCCAACAGACCAAATATCTGCTGTTTGATAAGTTAAGTCAAAACAGTGAATCACATCACTGTCAGTTTTCTCTCAGACAGTATTTCAAGGACCAAAATGCAAGGAGATGGTAATATTGAAAGTAATATTGAAAGGGGAGTCAAGATAAGTCGAGTAATAATTTAAATAGCAGCTTTGCATCATGCCAAGCACTTGGTAAACAATCTCATTTCATCCTCACAGTGACTCTGTAAAATAGATAAGCTTTCATTTTTGACCTAATGAATCTTGACTCAAGTCAAACAATCTCCTTAGACCTTAATTTCCTCTTTTATAAAACAAGGATAATAATAGAAACCCCACCTCCTTGTAGGGTTCTTGTGAGAACTTGAAGTGATGGCTATGAACTACTTGGCAGAGAGCCCATCACATAATAGTTGCTAAATAAAAGTAACTCTTGGTATAATTGTTATTCCCCAGTGCCCTTGTCAGATTTTACTCAAGGTTGTTTTACAATTTCTTCTGCAATTCTTAGAATATAGAGAGCAGATAAGGTGAAGCAAGAACTTTCAAAATCCTCACTTACCACTATGTTAACACTGAGTGGTTTTCTTTATTAAGAAACTACATCACAAGCATCCTAAACTCCTTTTGATTTTATTTAAAGGACTTCTCACAGCTTAAGTAAGGGGATGATCAAACAACTTTGAATTTAAAAATTTCAAAGTTAAACACCATAGTAAGGAATTGGGGGGCGGGTGCGAATGTTACTGCCAATTCCCCATACAGAGAGAGCGACCTACTAGGGGGATCCCACATACAAAATGCAGATAGTAAGATACGTAGGAAACATAAAGAATGTGAGATTGCTGTATAGATGTGGTCTGTGTTAGTTTAAACTTGATTTCTGATTAGGATAAAAAGAAACAGGAAAGAATGCAAGAGTTTTGGAGAAAAGGAAAAGCCTACTTATACTTCACCAAGTTGTCCTTTTGTTTTCCTTATTTATTTCAATTAACTGAAAGCGCAGATAGTACTAAGCTGTGCACTCATTTGCATAGAAACAATGTAAAATACTTCTATTGGCATAATAGTAAAAATAAACTGATTAAATCCCATATTTTGCCCTACTCTTTAAACTTTCTTCTCATTATTCAAATAATGATCATGATTGCCTTAGTAGTGATTACCAGTTACAGCCTGGTGATTCTAGCTCAGGCTTCTTTGAGAGGTCTCAGAGAACTGAATGTCTCTACTAGTATCTTCACCATCTGACAATTCCCCAAGTAGGTAAGGGTAAATGGCAGCTTCCTGGGACATCACAGGCTCAGCCATGCATGACATTTATGTGAAGAAAACTGCTGGCAAGGACTGAGTGTCAGTGTACCATAAATGTTCCCCAGTGTCATGTTCATGTTCACTGTGATGGAGAGGAGAGGGCCAAGGATTGGAGCCA
>CM053613.1:51425265-51524705 GCA_028646535.1 Procyon lotor | reverse complement strand
GGTGAGGGAGAGAAATGAAACAGGAAGGGATGGGGAGGGAGACAAACCATAAGAGACTCCTAGACTCACGAAACGAACTGAGGCTGGCTGGGAGGTTGGGGGGGAGGGGTAGGGATAGGGTGGCTGGGTTGTGGACATTGGGGAGGGTATGTGCTGTTAAGTGCTATGCAATGTGTAAGCCTGATGATTCACAGACATGTACCGCGGGGCAAATAATACATTATTGTTAATAAAAATTAATAAAAAAAAATTCAAAAAAAATTAAAAAAAAAAAACAAAACAACAAGTATTGAGCACCGTTGGGTTCGAAAATGTCTTGTATGGGTAATTCCCATAAGGACTCTGTTGCATAGGGATCTGGCCTCTCATTTTGCATCTTCGGAGACGTAGGGACAGAGATGAAAGTCATATAGCTTCTTTTTTTTTTTCTTTTTTCTTTTTTTTTTTTTTCTTTTTTTTTCCCCCAAAAAAGTCATATAGCTTCTTAAATGGCAGGGCTGCTGTTTGAACCCAGGACTATCCGATGTCCATTTCTCATGGTCTTTATGTATGTCTTCTATAGGAAAATTTAAATGTTTAAATGATAATTGTGTATCAGCAATAATGAAATTTTGTATCAAGATTATTTCCTGGGGCACCTGGGGGGCTCAATCAATTAAGTGTCTGACTCTTGATTCGGGTTCAGGTCATGATCTGAGGGTCATGAGATCAAACCTCGCATCAGACCCTGCACTGGGCGTGAAACATGCTTGGGCTCCTCTCTCCTCCCTCCCTCCTTCTTGCTCTCTCTTGCTCTTTAAGAAAAAAAAAAAAGATATTTCTTTTTTTCTCTCACAGCAAGCTTACTAATTTGTGGCAATAAAACCCTAAGATGTGAATACCAAAATCTGATATACATTTTCAGCTTGGATCAGAAATAAAAGGCTGCAGTCAGGGCTATGTCAGCCTTTCTGAAATATCTTGATTAATGTGTTTTGATTGCCTGATAAACAACGCCAGCACATAAAGGCTTTTAGACCTGTCCTAAAGCCTGGGCTCTTCATCCTGGCCATGTTCCCCTTCCCATATTTCAGTCTCCAGGTGGCCAGCTGATGGTATTTGCGGGGAAAGACAATGATTTTAAGATGATTAATTTTTACAGCCTCACCCAACCCTGAAATCTGAAGTACCATTTGCCATGGTCTGTCGAGCCCTGCCTTTGGGCATGTTCAGATTTGCCTCTGCTTCCCTCAGATGAGGGCCTGTCAGTTGGCACTGCTGTGTAAATCACCCTGACCGATTGCTGGGACAGCCTGAGAGAGAAAGCAGGCTGGAGTGGGCATCCGAGGATGCCTTGTCTGAAATGATCAATGCACAAGCCTCTGGACACAGGAAGTCTGCTCACCCTGTGTCCCTAGGCGACAGGGAGCACTGGTGACTCAGGAGCGACTGAGAGAAAGAGTTGTTGCCCCTGGGAGTCTTGCTTCTTCCCTGATTATCATCAAAATGCCACAGCTGTGGAGAGGCCCAGGCTGTGAGGACCTCTAGCTGGTGCCCAATTAGTTCCATCTTTAGTCATGACAGTGACTGCCTGATTCGTTGGGTACAGTAGAAATTAACAGTTTCCCAATACCCTCCAGACATAAAAGGAAACAGTGTGGCATGAAGAGAAGTGTATCTTTGCAGAGCACAAACCTGAGGTTATTTATAAGGTTATAAGGTTATTAATGACAAAATGGCATAGCCCATGTGGTACCAGAGTCCATGGTGCGTGGTGCATTTACCCTTCTATCAACTGGAAACAATGCCTGTGCCTTAAGGAGCAGAATCTCTTGAACCACAGGTAATACCTAGAGCAGTGCCTGGCACATCGTAAGGCGTTCTGTGTGCTCAGTAATCACTGAGAGACAGCATCTTGGTCAGAGCCCTCTTAGCAGGGATTGACAGAGGCTAATGTGTTCTCATCCACTAACACCAACTCACACAGGTGGATTCAGCCACCCCTTTTCGCTAAGGACACTTCATTATTGAAATAGATGGGGAATTGAGTGGCCATACCAGACCTCCATCAGCCTGGATATGATGACCAATCCACAGGCATATGTGAGATTCCTCAAGGAGACCAAGAAAAGTAATCGGTGTGGAGCTGTGTGTTTCCTTCTACCCTGAGATGAATGCATTAAGACTTGAGAGACAGGGACATCGCATGGATCTTCATCATCTCTTAAGAAAGACAGGGAAGCCAGTGCTGGATGCTGCTCAGGCTTTCCTATTGTGTCCAGTTGTCTGTGCCTTCATAAGAAAGAATGTACACAGCTGAATTCCAGAGATTACCCTACGAGAAGTAGAGACGACAAATGTGATAACAGAAAATAACTTATTGGACGTTCGTTATGTGGTAGGCCCTGGGGATAGGAAAAATAGGAACCTCCCCTGTCCCCCATGCGTAAACAAACTAGAATTTGCAAAGATTAGAAATCACAGTACAGAGGCACCTGGGTAGCTCAGTGGGTTAAAGCCTCTGCCTTCGGCTCAGGTCATGATCTCAGGGTCTTGGGATCGAGCCCTGCATAAGGCTTTCTGCTCAGCAGGGAGCCTGCTTCTCCCTCTCTCTCTGCCTACCTCTCTGTCTACTTGTGATTTCTCTCTGTCAAATAAATAAAATCTTTAAAAAAAAAAAAAAAGTACAATGTGATATAGGAGCCTAGGGGAGGGGCCTTTAACTCCCAGTGAGGGTGAAGGGAGGAGAAAAGAAGGCCCAGGATTGATGGAGGAGATGCCACAGAGCAGAGCAACTTTCACAAGGCAGACACAGTCCTTGGATCAGCCACGGGGGAAGTTGACCTGACTTCCCTGTAGTGTCTTGCAAGACAAAGGCGTAGAACGTGACAGCTGAGACATGCTTTAGAGAAGTGCTTTGTGCCTGTTGATTACATAGAAGCTGAAGGCCAAAGAGGTTATGTAGCTTATTTGAGATCCCACGGTGAGGTTGGGTTGAAGCCAGAACCAGAGCCTCAGTCCCCTCACTCTGTCCCAGCTCCACCCTGCTGCTAGGGCGCCATCTCTGCTTTTGAAACACTTATTTGTTAGACTCGTGAGGGGGCAAATGAATGCTTTTAATAAGGAAAAACTATTGGAAATGGCTGATTTTTAAAATAATAGCACCTAAACTTCATATCTCTCTCTGCTCCCAGTGCAGATCCCTTTCCCACATTCCCCTGGCAGGAAGATGTTTTGAGAAAGTTAACTGCATGTGTATTTTTATGTTACATTTTAAAAACACCATCTTATGATCTCCTGCCAATACTTATAGAAATAACTCGCTCATTCCTAGTGTAGGGAAGAGTTGAAGTCAAGGAACTATTGCTTGGCAGTTAGTGTGCTAAAGGCTTTTCCTATGTCATCTCATTGAATCTCCCCAAATGTGCTAAGACCTAGGAATGTTTAAGCCCATGATTGTTAAACTAAGGCTCAGATTGGTTGTGGACCAATCTCAGTGATGCTCAGGTAAAAGGAGGTGGACTCATTTGAATGTGTCTCCTCCCTCCAGTATCTACACTGCTTGCACTATCCTCAGCTACATACCTTAGCAATGGAACAGTGGCATGGAGTACAAAGCAGACTTTATCTTCTGCTGCTCTTCTTTCTCCTGCTGCATAGAGAGGTGAGAACCTCTAATCAAGCAGTAGCCTCAACTTCTGGAGGGAAAGAAATTGAGTCCAAGCTCTGCTTCATGGGTCTTAACATTGTCATGGAAACAAAAGCTTCTCCAGGCCAGAGGAGTTCACTGCACGGTAGGGAGTAAGCTGATGGTTGGTTGGTTCATTTATAAAGCATCTGCAAGGACTGTGCAGAGGCTGGACCTGGGAGCCCCTGACCTTCGGTGGCTTTAATCCAGTAAAGGAGGTGAGACACATTCTCATTCAAGACTGGACATTGTAGGCTTCCCACAAAAGGTGCAAGCAGAGTGCTTCACAACTTCCGAGAAGAAAAAGGCTGCTTCTTCTGTGCCTCAGTTTCCTTCTCTGAACATAGTAACAAATAGTATTTATCTCATAGGGTTTCTGTGAGAATTGATTAAAGTAGAAGTAAGAGATTAAAGCCTTGAGTTTTTTTATCTGCAAAGTAGGAATAATTGTACTTACATGTCACACTATTTACGAGGACTCAAAAAGATGTCATTATGTAACACAAAGGCACTTTGCACATGGCTGGCCAACAATAGGCACTCAGTAGGCTATTACTATTGTTGCTGAGTAGTTGTTTTTATTCCAAAGAATCTTTGGCAGCATCATCCAACTGGTGGCCTTTGCCTTCTACCTGCCCTGTATAAAATCATCCTCTTTCTGGTCCTTTGTTATTAGTTTGCTGTTGCTGCTTTGACAAATTACCTTCCTCTGTCTCCAAATCCAGCAATGGCCACCATGTACCTCTCATGTCACATCTCTCTGAGCTATTCTTCTGCCTTCTCTTCTACTTTTAAGGACTCATATGATTGGATTGAGCCCACTCAGATAGTCAAGGATACTCTCTCCATATCACTTTTGCCACAGAATGTAACATATTCTCAGGTTCTGGGGATTAAGTTGTAGCCATCCTTGCAGAGAAGGGGTTAGGGAATTATTTTCCCTACCATCTACCATATCTTCAATAACCATGAGACACATCAAGAATTTTCTCCAGTTCTTAGTGGTACAGTCCTGGGGATTCTCTTCATTCTGGTGATTCTCTGCTATACCACCCTTGAAGTGGGTTCAGCCAAAAATCGATCCTCTTCCCAACACAGAAAACATGCGTGCTCTTACGGTCCATGATTATTAAATATGACTGCAACCCGAGCTCCGTAGAAAATGTGGGTGGTTTTGGTTGGAGAGGGTTGCTTACAGAAACAACACATGGATTTGCGAAGGTGAAGACCTCCACAGGTCTTGGAGGCAGACGGGTCTTGCGTTCAGTTCTGCCCTGTCACGTAATAGCTGGTATGCCACCGGACGTGTTGCTTAAGTTATGTATGTCGTATTTCCTCGTCTGCAACATTAAGGCTAATCCATGCATTGTGGGGCAGTTATGAGAACTGAGTGTGCCATGCATAAACTGCTCATATCTCTCTCCGGACATCTGGTCCATGGTGTCGTTTAAAATGTGATCACCACCAAATCATGAAATTTCTGGAGATGCAGTCTGAGTACAGCGTTCCTTGGAAGGAAGTGTAAGGTGAATTCTACAGCCAGGGCCATCGGCTTTTGATTGCAAAACATCTATTTATATTTGAATTCTAGTTCTGCCACTTAGTAGCTTTTTTTCATTTCATCTCTTTGGGTCTCATTTCCTTTATGAGATAAAAAACGCTGGCATGGCAAGATTGTTGTCAGAAATCATAACAAAATGGAACTCCTTCTCTGTGGGTGTTGGGCATTTCACAGGCTTTACCCTGGGGTGGGATCTTCGTAACAATCTTTTGAGTTAATGCCATCATTCTCTGCGTTTCATAGTTGAAGAAATAGTCATCTGTGGTGAAGAGATCATCAAGGACGTTAGGTAACATGCCCCAAATTTACAACTAGTAATGGCAGAATTGGGATGTAATCCCGGTTTCTTCTCTCTCCAAAGCTTGGCATATAACCCCCATGCTGCCTTGCCTGCCTAGTACATTGAATGAAATGATAGCTTTAAAGTCTTTAGCACATTGTGGGGCACTTCAGCACAATTTCTATCAGGTGCTCAGGTATCTCCTCATCAAGTTTGCACAGCCATGAGGATGAGCAGCTGCTTCACTCCCCTTCTTGGACCTCCCCAGTTGGCAGAGGGCCAGCACATGGTGAAATACAGGAGGGCCGGGAGGGATGCATTATTCCTCTCTAATTCTACTTGTCTAATGGACTTGTTAAAAGCACCCTGGGTGGAAAGTGTGAGTCTTAATGGCATTTTATAAAAGTTGCTGTGATGAATGAGCACATAAAGCAAATTAAAAACAGCTTATCGCTTTTTAAATTAGGTGATGGGGCACTGTAGCATTTCTCCCAGACATGAAGATCCATTAATATCCAAAGGAGCCAGAAGCTGCCGAAATGTATCAGCCGCTTGTTTTCAGGGACCTGACAAGTCTGAAATCCGTGTAATCCTAGAGGGGCGGATTGTCCGAGATAAATAGAACTGGGTAGGCACATCTTACTGAGCCCCTTCTTCAAGGACACCTGTCGCTGAAGACAGGAGGGGGAACCTTCCCTCAGGGATTCTTGGGAATGGAATGGAGCACAGTAGACTGAATGTCTAGCCTGGTGGGGACCACCGGAAACAGTCTTTTCTCCCCTCCCTTACACGTGGGGGCACAGGCTAGAGAGAAGCAGGGCTTTCAAAGTTCATCTGAAACATTTCCACATTCCCAAAGTGAGGATCTACCTTGTGCCCAGTGCTGTACTGGACTCGGAGGACAGAGAGGGATTGTAGATGTCTTTATACACAGTCCAAAGACAGCTACTAAGTGGCACAGTGGGGACCCAGATCCCCTGATGCAAGACCAGCCCATTTTCCGAAAAACAATTACAGGAGTAATAGTAACTACCGTTTGTTGAGTCCAGCCTATGTCAATCTGGTGTCACAGTACTTTCCATATATTATTTCATTTAATCCTCACCACAACTCCTTGAAGTATTTGGTATTATTATAGGACAGTTTTACAATTAAAGAAAACCTGAAGGTCAGAGAAGCTAAGGAACTTGCTTAAGATTACATAGTTAAAGAGTTGCAAAGCTAGGCAGTCTAACCCTTCTTGGCCACCACCTGCCAGCTTTCCTGATGGCTTTTTTCCCTCCACTCCCCACACTTTACATCCAAAAGGAGCCTGGAGCTAAACAGAGGTTCCAAGACTTTTTAGGATAAAAAATACTGAGACAAGAACTAAGCAGTAAGGGAGCTACAGGGACTAGGGGGCAGGCGGTGGGGGAGCATGGTCAGCCTGGAAGGGAGGTGAAGAGTTCCTGGTATTGCTAAATTGTGAGCACAGCCTGAGGACAAACGAGCTGGGAAACTGAGCCTTACGACGAAATGTCCAAGAATGTGGATTTTGGAGCGTATTCTCGATGCAACCTCCACCACATGCATACATGTGACCTTGTATGGATGGGGCAGGTGCTTCAATGTCCTGAGCTGCTTTTCCTCACCTGTAAGATCAGGATACTAATTTTTACCTTCATGTTCTTATGATGTCAAATGGATTTGACATCCATTTGGATTTGGATTTGATGTCAAATAAGACAACAGATATAAAGTTCCAAGCTACCTAATATGAGCATAAGTAGTGGTAGCCGTCATGGTCATTGTCCTTGCCACCTTGTCACCACCTTTCAGACGTGAGGGTAGGGGACAAAGTAGAGAGCATTACACTAGGACTCCAGATCAAAAGAGCCGAATACCAGCCTGAGGTTGCTGCACCTTGCATGCTGAGGTCAGTCTATCCCTCATCTATAAGGGGATAATACTATATCCTTCATACCTTCTTCGTCATAATGGATTGAGTCACAAATGAGGTAGTATATGTGAAAATGACTTGCAATCTGTTGACCCTCAAGACAACCCCCAGGGTCAGCGTTTCACTAGGAGGGCCCACAGGATTCAGCCTCATCATACTGAGGACTATGTTATCACAGCAAGAAGATACAAAGCAAAATCAGCCAAGGAAAAGGATTGAGGGACAAAATCCAGAGGAAACCGGGCTGAAACTTCCAAGAGCCTTCTCCCAGTGGAGTCACATGGGCGTGCCTAATCTCTCCAGCAACAAATTGTGACACCAGGTATAAAATGTTGTCTACTGGGGAAGCTCATTAAAGACCCAGGGTCCAGGGTTTTCACTGGGGGCTGATCATGTAGTCACCATCTGCCTGGCCCATACCACAATTCCAGACTCCCAGAAGAAAAGCAGATGTTCCGCTTAAAGCTTATTGACAGGGTTTAGGTGTGGCGAGCCATTCCTAAAAGGAAATAGTGAGAATCTTCCCAGAAATCTAATTTCCCAGATGTCAGCCAAAAGCCATCCTTGTGGGCGTGTCTTTTTAAGAAGAGCAATCTCAAGCCTGCTGTGTTAACTCTTTTGCACAGAGTAGAATCTGTAGAAAGGATTTGTGTGAATATCCGCTCACAGGGAAAAGGCGAGATGATAGTGACAGTTCATACTTGATGATTATCACTGTATGCCGGGCATTGTCGTGCATGCTTTATTTTCATATGCATTGCCTTGTGTCACATTTCATCCATACAGCAATTTCATGGTGGGGGTGCTGTTATCATTGCTGGTATGTATGAGGAATCTGAGGCCTAAGGAAGGTGAAGTAGCTTGCGTGGATCATGAGCTGTGTGACTGGCACGAAGTAGTAGAACCAGGAAAGGACTCTAACGGTGTGACCCCGGAGCCCGTATTCTTACCCACCACGCTCCAGTGCGTGGCTGTACCTGCCATGAGCTGGGAGCCTCGTAGGTCTCATTAACGTGCACAGCAGCTCCGTGCGAATGCAGTGATTGGATTAATTTTGCATTACAAAAACCTGTGGCTCCAGAGTGCTAATTCATTTGTGTCACATCACCCAGCCAGAGAAGTGACAGCGTCCGAAGTGGGCCTCCGCCCTCTGTCAGCCCCCTTTTGCCTGGGTAGAGCTTTAGCCAAAGTCCTCGGTAGAGAAGATGCAGGTGGTCAAGGTGGAAGTGAGTCATTCCAGGAGCTTCGACTAAGAAACTCTCCCCCGGTGCCATGACTTCGGGACAGCGTTAGTGGAAGAAGGAGTTGTGTTGCAAGTAATTCAAATTTCCCTACAGTATCTGCGTTCAACCTGCTGTCTTCAGCTCTTTTTGGTTGCCATGGCAGCAGATGTGACATTTTTTTTAATGAGGGGGAAAAAAATGAAGAAAGGAAAAGAACCATACTTGGTCCTCAGTGATCTTAGAAAAAACCTGTCCCCCAGATCTCTCTGTTTTGCTTGCATAGTGGTTACACTCTAACAAAATTACCAGAGTGCAATCGAAGGGGAACAAGCAGAGAGGTGGCAAAATCTGCTTCTCCTGAGCAATTGTATGTGGGGTGCGTGCGTGCGTGTGTGTGTGTGTGTGTGTGTGTGTGTGTGTGTATGTGTGTGTATGTATGCACGCACGCTGTATGTGTGGTGATGATTTGTGAGCGGGGATATAGGAAGAAGCAGACAATATAAGATTTGATACAAATTGTCAGCTACTTAAGGCAACACCTAACTACTAAGGTCTTGGTCATCCTTTCTCTTTGCAATTCCCCCACCCCACCAATTTATAAATGTTTCAGTGGGTTTGGCTTAGCAAAGGCTCAGCATGTGTTCTTTAGTGAGGGGAACATGGTACATAAAGCGAGAATTACAATTCAGAGTGATGAGTGCGATGCTGAGGTAGGCTTAGCATTCCGTGCAAGCAAAAAGATGTCTTATTCATAAATCTTGGTCTATCTGTAGATACACATGTAAACACGGGTGTAATTATATTTTTTCAGTATTCCATTTGAGCACTTATTCATGTGATTGGGCTAACCTCTGCCACCATTCAATTTATTTTATTTTTTTTCTGTTTTTGTGGTTTTAATTAGCATTTTCTTTCTTTAAAAAATTGAATTCCAGTATAATTAACATACAGTGTTATATTAATTTCAGGTGTACCATACAGGGATTGAACTGCAACCATTCAAGTTCAGTAATGGTCCGATAGTCCAGTGAATGGAAGGATCACAGTCCCTGATGGGATGACATTGAAGTTGTTACCATTTTTCCCCATTACAAAGAAAAGAGTTGTATGGACTGATCTATCTGAGAGGATTTGTTCATAACACAAAATGCTTCATTCAAAAAGATGCCCATGTTTCTCTTCATTATTTCCTTCTTTGTAGTGACTTTTAACATTTGATTGTAGTAGGAGGGGAAGAAACACTCAGGTACTAAACTCCCTTTGCCACATTTCCCATTATCACCTCGCCGTACAGGATGGTCTACAAGAAAAGAAGCAGCACCCCAGTTTTAGGGGTCCAGAGGTTGCCCCTGCTGCCTCCAAGGAGAAGCAGGAACTCACATTTGATGTGTGACCACGGTGGTGGGAATGCAGTCCTGGGAGTCAGTCCTCGGTGCTGGTATCAAATGGATGAAGGATTCTCAGGGCAAGAGGGGGCAATCAAAATGATGAATTCGAAATCTGTGCTGCAGAGGTTCCTAACGACGTTCCCTCTTGCCATTTCTACAGAGCCATGTTTGACTATGACAAGAGCAAGGACAGTGGGCTGCCAAGTCAAGGACTTAGTTTTAAATATGGAGATATTCTCCATGTTATCAACGCCTCTGATGACGAGTGGTGGCAAGCCAGGAGAGTCACGCTGGAAGGAGACAGTGAAGAGATGGGGGTCATCCCCAGCAAACGGAGGTAAAAATGTCTTTTCTATTTCAGAGTGTTCACTTTTCAGTGATCTAGGGGGTGGAAATGAGGGAAGATGAAGATATGGCAAACTGTTCACAAAATAACCGTTTGAGTGGGACAGTCAGTCTGCGTGGAAATTGTCAGTGGTGACAGGTGACATGAATTAAATATTCTCACTTTTCTCATATTAGGAGGCTGTGGTAAGGAATCAAAAAAGAAAGGGGTTCTGCTTACACCACCTTCCTAAAACGTTTACCGGCATCCACATGTTCGAGATTATCTTTTTTTTTTCTTTTCTATTTGTTTTTTATTAACAAGCAAAATAATAATTAAAAAACAACAACACAAGGACCACAACCTTAAAGTTGGAACAGCAACGAGTCAAATTGCTGCTGAAGTTCCTGGATGTACCTGGGGTACATACTCTCTCACTGCGAGGCAGGACCTCACATGACTGTGCATTTAGGTATATATATGACCAAGAAAAGTCAGAGAGATGGAAATCACTGGAGAATAGAAAGCATTAAGAGCTTTTCATCAGGCAATCCCAAAGCGTTCTGCCCTTTTCCTCTTCTTTGCCTCTGTATCCTCTGTGGTTCCTGTTCCTGCTGAACTTGGAACAATCCTAAATCGCTCCTTCCTCTTTTTCAGCTTCTCATCATCTTCAGACTTCCTGGAGATCAAAGAGACATTCAAACCAAATCTTTGAGCTCTTTCCTTTAGTTTATCCAGATTAACCATAGGCTTGGCATCAGATGACAGACCTTTTGATGGAACTGAAGAAATTCCAAATCTTGCTGCCCGGGCAGCTTTCTTACTCTCCAAGCTCACAGGTACATTGAATCGTTCAGCTCTCTTCTGCATTCTCTCAGTCTGTGGTATCTCAGATGTAATTTTTACCACTTTCTTCTCTGCTGCCACATCAACGGTTTTCTCAGGAGGTTCTTCCTCTTTGACAGGCAGTTCTATGGGCTTTGGTTCTTCTTCCTCTGTTTCATCTCCCAGTACATCTTCTTCATTTGCCTCCTCTTCAGCATGCTCTTCAAGATATGCCTGGAGCCTGTTGATGAGATCTTGTTTTATTCCCTTGGTCTCCAAACCACGAGCAAGACATTCCTGCTTTAGTTCAGCAAGCTTCAGTTTATGGAGCTCCACCGTCTCTGCCGCCATCTTGTTACCCCTCCAGTCCCCTAGGCCCCTGTTCGAGATTATCTTATCAGTACACTGACTTACACACGCAGGTGCTATTCCAGAGGCTCACATTTTCCAGATAACTCTGCAGAAAGGTCAGGTGAAAGCCCAGTGAAGTACAATTTACTAAGCAAAGTTCCTACCTATGTATTATGTTGAAATACTGACAGGAGAGAAACTAAAAACTTTCATTCCGAGTTGAGATGCTTGAGATATGAGCTCTCGAACATCCGGTGAGGACTAAGACTGGGTTTATAACTGTTTTTTACTGTTTTAGTTACTCCTCTTCCCTCACCCACCCCACAACTCCCACCTTCACTCAATCAGGTACTTAGTTCTATATGTGTTTCCTGAGTCAAGAGTACTTTCTCTTCTAAACATTTCTTAACTAGGCGGGAATATACTTTGGAACAGCCAACTCCCTCATGCGTCCCAGCGGCTTCTAGTCATCATGACGAGGGAGGAACTTTCCTTCCCATGAGCCTCTTTTTGGCACCAAGATATTGTCCGTGAAACATTTTTGTCTGTACCCCCAGGAATGAGATACGGTTGTGAAATTAAAGCCAGGAAGAATGTTTATTCAAGGCAGTTACCAACTTTTCTCAAGCTACGGGTTTCTCCAAGGGCTTTTCGCCTCCTATCCAAGCACCCTAAATACCTCTGTGAAGTCCTCAGTGAGGCTGAGCACTCTAGTGCCATGATCCGGCTACTGAGCTGGCACAAACCATACTAGGAAGATGTCACTTACCCCCAAGATAAGGGACATTATCCCTGTGGGGCCTTGCCACCCCCGAGAAGAATGGTCCCCTATCCTTCTCTGCCTGTTGCCACACATCCCGGGGAGGAATGCAAGGAGAGGGCAGCAGGCTGACTATCACATAGGGGCTCCCTCACAGTTACTGGGGAGGAGTCACAAAGAAGCCACTGCAACTCAAGAGAACCTCCCTTCCCTCTGTGCCCCTGTGTGGGTCTCCCACCAGCACACAGTTCTCTGGGTCTCTTTAAAACTCTGCTAAGGGTGACTGGGTGGCTCAGTCCATTAAACACCTTCCTTCGGCTCAGGTCATGATCCCAGGTCCTGGGATCGAGTCCCGTGTCTGGCTCCCTGCTCAGGGGGGAATCTGCTTCCCCCTCTGCTGTCTCTTCCCCCTGGTTGTGTTTCTGCTCTCTCTCAGTCTCTCTCTGACAAAAAATAAAATCTTTTAATAAAAAAATTATAAAAAATTTAAAAACCTCCGGGCTCCACATTGTTGCCTCCCATTGCCTGAAGAGGACATTCTGGATTTGTACACTGGCTTGTAAAGTTTTCTCAAAGGGTATGTATTCAAAGCAGTGACTCTCAGCACTAGTTTATTCTGTTATTCCATTTCAGTTTACTTAAAAAAAAAAAAGAGTCAAGGCACCGTGCATTTTGGTTTGCTTCGATTTAATTCATCAGAGCTGTCTGAGCTGCCGCTCTGAGAAGAAAGAACTGTCTTACTGAATGTGGCCCCAAGGATGGAAGTGGAGCGGAGGAAGGGGAGGGCTGTGTGGGAAGAGATTTCAGCTCATTTTAAAGAAACTCTTCTACTAGTCGGAGCTGTGTGGAGATGGTATGGATTATGTGGGAAGATAGTGAACAAGAACAGTGGTTTTCATAGCAAGGGAGCATCATAAAAGCTTAGATCTGCCCGCTCCCTCCCTCTCTAACCCTCTCCTCTGTGTGTGTGTGCATGTGTGTGTGCATGCATGTGCACACACACACACACACACACACACATTCTAATTCAGCCCATCTGGAGTGGGTTCTGGAAATGTCTATTTGTTTGTAAATCCCTGCGGGTGATTCTGATAACAGAAGGTCTGGTGTCAGGAAATATAATAAAAGAGATTCAAGCTTCAGATAGAGAGTTGAACCATGCAGTCTTTCAGGCCCTTTCTGATCCAGAGGTTCTGTGATTCTAACCGGCCTTGTCAATAGCCCTTCATTTGTTTGATTATACTTCATTTCCCCCCTCAAGAAACCTTCTCAGTGCTATTCCTCTTAAGGCAATTTCCACCTCCTGGTGGTCATTCTTAAGTTGGCTATCTTTCCTATTTTGGATAAAAACCGTCTTAAAAACCATACTACAACTACCTGAAAAAGAAGTTTGTCTAGTACCTCTAATGTTGATATTTATTTGCATTCTGTCTCATGAATGTTACAGTAGCTTCCCCCTCTGTGTGTGTGTGTGTGTGTGTGTGTGTGTGTGTGTGTGTGTGTGTGTGTGTTGTGTGTTTATGGCTATAAATGAGTCTCTGCCAACTTTCTCCTTAGAATTTTAATCCTTTCAAAAATGTATTATTATTTTATATGTTTCAAAAGTAACACGTTTCATTGTAGGAAAGTGGGAAATTTTTGAGAAGTATGAAAAGGAAATAAAAATCATTTATAGGGGTGCCTGGGTGGCTCAGTTGGTTACACAACTGCCTTCGGCTCAGGTCATGATCCTGGAGTCCCGGGATCGAGTCCTGCATCAGGCTCCCAGGTCCATGCGGAGTCTGCTTCTTCCTCAGACCTTCTCCTCTCTCATGTTCTATCTCGCTCTCTCTCTCTCAAATAAATTTAAAAAAAAATCATTTATAATCCTGCCCTGCAAAGAGTTCTTATTGCAGGGCTTTCTCATTTCACACTACATTTAGCATCTTACAACTCTAGCTCAGAATAAGTGGGAGCTGGTACAAATATGATTTACTTTTAGACTGGGGTTAAATTTTTCAGTCTTTAATTCCTTGCTAGCCCCTTTTCTGAGTACAGTTCAGCTAGCAGAGCTGGTCTGGGAAAATCTCATAATGGGTAACATCAGAGCATGACTTGACGCTTTACAAAATGTTTCTGTCGATGATCCCATTTAATCATCCCAATGAAACCGAGATGGAGAGTATGAAGATTATTTCCATCCTCTCCCTTTTTTTGAAGATGGTGAAAGAATTTTACTTAACAAAACACTCCTAGAGCATGCTACATGCTGTTCTAAGCCCTTTACAGTGAACTCATTTAAACCTCATTATAACCCTTTGAGAGATATTATATTATTATGCCCATTTTATAAATCTAGAGGTTGAGACATAGAAGGGTTAATTAAATTGCCTGAAATTGCCCAACTAGTAAGTGTCAGAACCGAGATTGGAATCCAGGCTACAAATTTGATCCTCCTTTTTTTTCTTTTTCTTTTTTTAATCAAAGAGGGAGAAAAAGGGAAGAGGAAGAGGCAACAGGAGAAGGAGAGAGAGAATCTTAAGCAGGCTCTACATCCAGCACAGAGCCTGACATGGAGCTCAATCTCATGACCCTGAGATCATGACCTGAGCCAAAATCAAGAATTGAATGCTTAGGGATGCCTGAGTGGCTCAGTTGGCTAAGCATCTGTCTTGGGATCAGTTCATGATCCCAGGGTTCTGGGATGGAGCTTCACATCAGGCTCCCTGCTCAGCAGGAAGCCTGCTTCTCCCTCTGCCTGCTGCTCATCCCCTTGCTCATGCACTCACTCTCTCTCTCTATCTCTCTCTCTCATTCTGACAAATATATAAAATCTTTAAAAAAGAAAAAAAGGAGTTAGATGCTTAACCGACTGAGCCACCCAGGGACCCCAACAGAACTGATACTCTTAACTTACATGTAATCCTTCCTCCCCAAGTTACAAAAATAAGACTTGAAAAAAATTTAAATCAGCAAGCATGGTTTGAGCAGTGTCTGTGTGCCAAGCACTGTCATCGGGTCTCTAGAGCCCAGCTGGAGTCACATGTTTGTGGGACTAAGCATGTGACTAAGGTACAGCCACATTGTCATTAGGTTAATGAGGGCTCTTTTTGACTAAAGGTACTGACCTAGTCAGCTTGGGCTGCCCTAACAAACCATAGACTGGGTGCTTTACCAGCAGACGTTCATTTCTCATAGTTCTTAAGGCCTAGAGAGTCCACATTCAAAGCACTGGTTATTTGGGTTCCCAGTGAGGGCCCTTTTCCTGGTTCGTGGCTGGCTTTCTTGCTGTACCCTCACATGGCTAAAAGAGAGATCATTTCTCATGTCTCTTCTTATAATGGCACTAATCCCATTCATGAGGGCCGACACCATAGCAGGGGTCAAGGGATGTGAACGGACAACAGAAAGAGGAACAAATTCCATCTGATGATAGCACCAACTATGTATGGTGCCATGTGCCTGCCAATACAGAATTTGATTTCATCTTCACAAAACCTCATAAGGAAACTGAGGGTCCAAGAAGTCAAGTAACTTGCCCAAGGATGCACAACCAACCCTTGGCTGAACCCAAGTCTCTCTGATAGCAAGACCACATGGCTTTCCACTATACCAAGAGTACACTAGACTTGTCAATTTAGGAGTTCTTAATATGTAGCAGATACTGGGCTAAACAATTTTTATATTATCTTTTTCAACATCCATTGTAATTCTCTGAAGTCTGTGTCAACACTCTCAGTTTACCAACATAAATCCTGAGATCCAAAGAAGCTGAGACCTGCCCTGAGTCACAGAGCTAATAAGTGACAGATGCAGGGTTCCAACCCAGACTTGTATGATTTCAAAACCTGGGCTGTTAGCCTAGAATCACTGTTTCCTGAGACCACATAGTTTTTGTGAGCGGCCAAGATAAGATTTGTTCCACAGTCTTTTAATCTGAGTCTTTATTCATCGCCCCCATAGTGATGGTCCCCCTGGGCTCTCAGAAGACAGGTTTGTAGCTAAACTTTGCATTAAGGGTTACTCACCTAACCTTCACAGAGAACTTGTGGCCAGTCCCATGGATGGCATTTCCGTCCTTGCAGAGCACGGGCACAGCAACACCCAGCACCAAATGATGCTCCCACCATCCAGCGCTCCAAGCCTGACCTCATTCTGTGTTTGGCCAGGACCTGAAAATGCCAGATGGGAAAGGGGTGAGAGGGCAGAGGGAGACAGTTGGGCTCATTGGAGCATGACCATTTGGTACTCCCTGAGGATGCTAGCTGTCAGAAGTGATTGCTCAGCTCTTGCCATCCAGTTCATGCTTTCAGTATTTTGGTCAGTGACCAAACTGGGGCGGAGAGGATTATTTCTGCTTAAACAATCTAATTAATTGCTTGCCTCTCGAGTGTGAGAGAAGTAAGGCAGTATTTCTTGTTCCGATTCAGCTTTTCGATACAGGTGGTCCACCGTTCCCTTGGGTAAAGACTGGTGGGCTTTAATATCATCTACTTCTGCCAAAGGAGTCTTACTTAGTAACATAAATAGAGAAGGTGATACTAAACTTGACATAGATTCTTACCAAGCGAAAAAGTCATGAATTGGTAAATAATTTTTTAATTAAAAACATTGTTGAGGGGCGCCTGGGTGGGTTAAAGCCTCTGCTTTCGGCTCAGGTCATGATCTCAGGGTCCTGGGATCGAGCCCCACATCAGGCTCTCTGCTCAGCGGGGAGCCTGCTTCCCCTTCTCTCGCTGCTTGCCTCACTGCCTACTTGTGATCTCTCTCTCTCTCTCTCTCTCTGTCAAATAAATAAATATTTTTTAAAAAATTGTTTGAGGGTAAGTCACTTAAGTCTTGAGCCTCAGTTTTCACATCCAAGTCGAGAATGCTCCTTGAGGGTTTATTCATGCATTTGCTCATTCATTCATTCACTTATTCAACAAAGATTCATGAAGTGCCTAGTATATGCCCAGCTCTATCTTAAGCCCTGGATCATTGTGTGGTTATTGATAATAGAGGCAAAGGCTCAGTACAACATCGAATACTTTGTACACACTCAAATGATAGGTGTTTTCCTTTCTTTGTATTTGAGCTTTTAGTTCTTGAAAGAACACACCATTATTTAGAACCCTATTTCCCAGACCTCTTATTTTAGCAATAAATTATCCACCTATATCCCAAGCACCCAAGAGAAAAAAGGGCTGAGGTAGGTAGGAGAAAACAAGCCAGGGCCACCTACCACTGAGAGAGGTGATCAGTGTGGGCCTCTGTGATGGGAAAGCAAAACTATTACGGGATTACAGTGAATGCAAAAGGACTGCCAAGGAGAGAAAGTAATTAAATATCTATGGTATAATTCAATATGTATAATGCTGCATATAGTCGTTTAGCTCACCTAAATTTCAGTATTAAATTTTATTCTAAATTTTAAAAGCCCAGAGTCACCTGGATGGCCCAGTCCGTTCAGTGTCTGACTCTTGATTTCAGCTCAAGTCATAATCTCAGGGTCATGAAATCAGGCCCTTCATCGGGCTCCACTCTGGACATGGAGTCTGCTTAGGATTCTCTCTCTCTTCCTCTCCCTCTGCCCCTCGCCCCTCTCCCCCACTCTTACACTCTTAAAAAAAAAAAAATTAGAGCCCAGCCTGTTATGGTATGGTGTTATGTGATTATATACTTGCATTTGGTTATGGTTTATTTAATTCAGGACATTTGGGATATGGGGATGCGAGGGAGAAGGGTGGTTATCATTTGTGAAAAACTTCATGCAGATTTCTGAAGAACTGTATTGGCCTGAAAACTGTGTGTGACTCATCCAAAATCTCATTTGTGTTGAGACTTCCCACTGCAGAAGAGAGGCATGGAAGATCCTGAATGCTGTTTCCAAACTGAGTAGATGTGAACAGACACTCAGGTTAGCTTTTAGCAGCTGTGTGTTCAGGCCCTATTTCTACCACTTTTCAAACTTGGCAAGCTTCAAGTCTCAGCTTTCCCAGCCATCAAATGGGGGTCAATAATACCTATATCACTTGGTTATTGTGAGAAGCAAATGAGGGGATATAAATGTAAAGGAATTTTTCACTAATAATTATATGTTGAAACTTCAGCCAACACTTACACTATCATCATTATCATTAATGAAACTTCCAACCCCAAGAGAAAACAAAACTCTCCAGCTTCCTTCATGAGTGAATCAAAACCAGATCACCTACAGTAACACTTTAAAAATTGTGGCTATTTTTTTCTGTTGCCAGTTTGAAGATTAAAAAACCATAGCAAATAATAGGTGTGTGTGTGCGTGTGTGTGTGTGTGTGTGTGTGTGTGTGTTATCCCCATTGGACTTAACATTCTTTGAAACCCTATTAAGATGTAAGGGATGAATCACTAAAGATAACCTAATGGGACATTTCTGAAGAAATCCGAAAAGGATTTCTAAAAATTAGAATGCTTTATCCAAACAGTTCTTAGAATCCTGACTTCACCCTAATATATGTTTGGAGCCATGTGAGTTCTGTGGGTTCATGCAGAATTTTTTGCAGAGCCTGATCAAAGACCATGGAGCCTCTGCGTGTCATGTTGGCATCAGCCAATGTACTAGTGTTTCCTGTAATTATCCTGGTTAATGCAAAGAAGCCAGGATGAAGTCGGGACTGTAAGAACTGTTTTAGAAAGATCCGAAGAGATGAATATGAATTACCATTTGCACTTGGATTAAAACTGAGAAAAGCTGAAGTTGCTCAGAACAGGCATTTTCTGAGTGAGCATCTCTCCACTTGGCAGCTTATCTTTCCTGAAGTCTTCCTGGTGCACTTCCCAACTGTTGGATGTAGAAACTCTCAGTGGAACATATTGCTTTAATATCTGAGGTTAAGATATGAAAAATTTTTGTTCAGCTGTTTCCACTCAGATAATTCTCCTCTCGCCCTGAAATATATTCTGAAACTCTTGTTCCTGTAACTATAGAAACCCTGATCTGCGCTGTGTTTCAGCCGGGAACACAAAAGAGCTCTCAGTTAAAAAGCAATATGTTGTTAATTATTGATCTATGAATAGCTTAGATTTTATAAACCATTAATTTCTGTAGATTCGGGATTTGTCTTCTTTCTCTCTTTTCTTTCCCCATGTTTGAAATTCGAGTTGGCCATATTTAAATAAACCATCAAGTCAGAACAGTGCATGGAAGATTATTTTAGAGAACAGTAGTTTGTTGAGGACTTGCTCCAGGATGCTGCGGAGTGATATGTCGGTTTGCCCTCAAGGAACATCCAGCTTTGTGCGCAGGGAAAATAAACACAAGGAAACGAAAGGTGATACCAACATGAAGATACAAATAAGTAGTGTGGTGTTTAAAGGAAGGAGTGATCATGTCTCACTGGAGAGGCTCCGACAAACAAAAAATCAAGGAGATAATTAGCTTCCTTTACCTCTTTTTTAACCCCATCCTTCAAATAGGCACAAGTCTTACCTATTTTACTCTACGACTGTTTCTCAAATCCTTCCCTCCTTCCCCCTCATTATCATTTCTTGCCTGGGTTGTGGCAATAACTTCTCAACAGACCTCTTGCTTCCCATTGACCCTTCTCTCCTCCAGCCTGTCTTCCTCCACCACGTTCATTTATTCCAATGCTAACCTGTTTGATCACTTCTCACTCACTCTGATCACATTAAGCCCAAGTCCTTAATGTGGATGGGTATCTTTTATAAGGAGGCCCTACCATATCACTTTCTTATATCCCATCCTGTATTTACCCTATACCAGAATCTTCCCACAATCTTTCACTTGCTTGTTATCCTTGGGTCATAGTATGTGTCTCCTGTCTGGGAAATTCTCCCTGAGCTTTTCCTGATGACAAGCTCTTTCTTGTCCTTCAGGTTTCACATAAATCGACACCTCCTCCAAGAAGCCCACCCCAATGCTTTCTACCCCTCCTTCTCAGCCTTCAGTGAGATAGATGCCCCACCCCAGCTTCCCCTGTTGCTGTCAGCAGCCTTTCTGTGCACCATTATCGATCTCTTTATGTCTTTGTTCCTACCAGGAGCACATTCCTGGGTGTTTATTGCAGTCATGGTTTTTCTTTTTTTTTTTAATTTGTTCCCCAGCTCCTTGCTTGATTCATGGTAGGCACTCGATTACTGTTTGATGAATGAATGAAGTATCAGGTACAATGATGAAATCTGCAGAGATGACAGGAGAACAGCACTGGAGAAAAGGAAAAAATTCAGGATTACCTATAACATGCTTGACTTTGAGGTGAAGGTAAATACCCTAGTGTTTCTAAAGAGAAGGGAAGAAAAAGGAAACCAAAAGAAAAGAGTAGGAGAGGGGAGGTATGCAGAGGGGAGCAGAGGAGAAGAAAGAAGTTTAGTCTCCGCTGTAGGTGTTTATCTCTGTGGACTGTGATTTCTTACATTAGATTTTTGGTTGATTTATTCAGGCATTTAAGTAACATATTAGTTTTTCTCCCTCTTTGTTTCTTCCAATCACTATGACTCTCAGTACACATCACACAGAAGTTTCAAGGAACATGTTAGCCTCTTAGAGACCATTATACCAAGACTTTTTATACCAAACCAACGAACGGGAGTAGTTCAGAACACATTGTATTTGAGCTGTAGGATGAGAAGAGATAGTCTTCGGGGCACCTGGGTGGCTCAGTCGTTAAGCTTCTGCCTTCGGCTCAGGTCATGATCCCGGGATCCTGGGATTGAGCCCCGCATCTGATCCCTGCTCGGTGGGAAGCCTGCTTCTCCCGCTATCATTCCCTCTGCTTGTGTTCCCTCTCTCGCGGTGTTTCTATCAAATAAATAAAATCTTTAAAAAAAAAAAAAAAGAAGAGATATTCTTCATACAGTAAGGAACTTACCCATAAATTCCTTGCCATGTAATCAGCTCTTTATTTTCAATTTTCTTTAGGGTGGAAAGAAAGGAGCGTGCCCGGTTGAAGACAGTGAAGTTTAATGCGAAACCTGGAGTGATTGATTCAAAAGGGGTAGGTACAAAATAATCGAAATACTAAGTTCTCTCGGCTGCCATGGGTTTAACTATAATTAACATTTAGGCTTTTGGTAGCAAAGAAATTATGTAGCTACCAGACAGTAGACTGTTGTTATAAATGTACTGCTAAAAGTAATAATGTAATCTCTGATGAAGTGGATTTGTGGTCAATATATTAAATACTGCCAGTGGTCCACAGAAATGGTGTGTTGATGAAGGTGATGTAGTGACTACACCGAAGAAGAAAAAGATAGTTGAATGTTTCATTTCTTTAGTCTTTTCTTTCAGATTAAATGTTCTGAAAGGATGGATTTCATAAAAGATGCCTACCTGCTCTTCACAAATCTGTGTAGTCTGTTAACATATTTTAAACTAAGACAGTTGTCATGGAAATATATATACGGATCATCTAAGTGAATACATGGATTGTTGTGACAGACATAGAATTAACAAGTGAAATTTAATCACCAAAATTAAAGTACTGTGTGCACATGTCTCTGTTTTAATAAGAGCTTCAGTGAGATAGAATTCACATACCATACAGTTGACTAATTTAAAGTATACCATCCAGAGGTTTTTAGTATATTTAGTTAGTCATCCCTACAATCAATTTGAGAACATTGGTCATCCCATAAAGAAACCCTGTAGCCGTCACTCCCCGTGGCCCCCCAACCACACCCCCACCTCTACCCTACCCAGCCTTAGGCAGCTACTATTTTGTCCATAGATTTGTCCGTTCTGGATGTTTTTTTATAAATGGAACTATATACTCTATGGTCTTTTGTGACTGCTCCTTTCACTTCACATGATGTTCTCAGGCACAGATACTATGGCATGTGTAAGTACTTTATTTCTTTCCATTGCCAAATAATATCCCATTGTAAGGATACATCTCATTTAATTTATCCATTCTTCAGTTGGTGGACATCTGGGTTCTTTCTACTTTTTTGGCTATTATCGGTAATGCTGCAGTGAACATTTGAGTATATATTTTTGTATGGACAAGTGTCCTTTTTTCCATTGGTTATATACCTAGGAGTACAATTTATAGGTCTTATGATAACTCTATGCTTCATGTTTTGAGGAACTTCCAGACTCTTTTCCAAGGTGATTCTACCTGTTTATATTCCTACCATCAGTGTATGAGGGTTCCAGTGTCTCCACATTCTCACCAACACTTGTTATTATGTGTCTTTCTGCTTATTTGGTTGGAAGTGGTATCTCATTGTAATTTGCATTCCCCTAATGACTGTTGGTGTTGAGCATTTGACATATACTAATTGGCCATTTCTATACCCTCTTTGAAGAAATGTCTATTCAGATCCTTTGCTTATTTTAAATTGGGCCTTTTTGTTGTTGTTGAGTTACAGAAATTCTTTATATATTCTGGAAATCAATTGCTTATCAAATGTATGCTTTTTAGTTATTTTCTCTCATTCTGTAAGTTGTCTTTTCACTCTCTTGCTAGTGTCTTTTGATTCACAAAAGTCTTTAATTTTGATAAAGTCCACATATTCTTCTAAAAATTTTATAGTTTTAGCTCTTACATTTAGATGTTTGATCGATTTTGAGTTAGTTTTTATATATGATGTGAAGTAGGATTCCAATTTCATCTTTTTTTAACATGTGGATTATCTTCTCAGTTTCATTTTTGTTCTGTTCATTTCAGGTGTACAGAAATGTAATTATTTTGTATATGAATCATATCCTCCTACCTTGCTAAACCTATTTATTAGTTCTGATAGGTTTTTTTGGTAGATTCCTTAGCATTTTCTACATACAAAATCACGTCATGTGTAAAAAGAGAATTTTACCTCTCTCTTTTCAATCTTGATGACTTTTATTTCTTTGTCATGCCTGATTGCCCTGGTTAGAGCCTCTGGATCAATATCGAGTAGAACTGGCAAGAGCGGCCATCCTTACCTTGTTCCTGACCTTAAGAGGAAAGCATTCTATCTTTCACCATAAAGTGTGGTGTCAGCTATGGCTTGTGCAGCTTTTAAAGTATATTTTTAAGTGATAAAACAAGTATCTCATTGCTATATTGTAAAATACTGCCCCCTACGTACCCTTCTCTCTTCCTATGCTCTTCTCTTCATCTCCTTTCCTTTTTCTTTCTATCCTAACAATTCTGGCTTGTGAGCATCACACAGAATTATGGTCAATAGATGTCACCATGAAAAACAAAAAGAAGGGGCGCCTGGGTGGCTCAGTGGGCTAAAGCCTCTGCCTTCAGCTCAGGTCATGATCTCAAGGTCCTGGAATCAAGCCCCACATTGGGCTCTCTGCTCAGCAGGAAGCCCACTTCCCCCTCTCTCTGCCTGCCTCTCTGCCTGCTTGTGTTCTCTCTCTCTGTCAAATAAATAAATAAAATCTTGAAAGAAAACAAAAAGAAGAAAGGCTATCATTCCTCAAGGTTTTGATCCCCAAATCACAACACTGCCCCTCATATTTTGAAGTAGAACTGTCACAGGGCAGCCCAGTCATTGACATTGTATTTACTTTCCCCTAAAATATTAGGGTGAAATGAGAACTTATTTAGACATAAGGTGTCCCTTTTAAGAAAAAAGGTGAGGGCATATGTCAGCATGGAGTCCTTTCAAATAAATACTATTTCCCTGATTCTTAGTGAGAATTTAAGGAGAGAGATCCTGTCTGTCTCATATATATACTTGAATATATATCAGAGAATTTTTGTTGAATGCCTACCATATGCCAGACACAAGGCTAGAACTTGTGAAAGATGCAAAGTGAAACAAAGGCCCTTCTCTTCAAGAGCTTATAACATCTGTTGAGAGCTCAGATGTCTTTTTGATAAGTGTAAGACATGTAAATTGTGCTTTTTAATCATATTGTCAAATACTATTAGGTAATGCCAAGAAAATAGAATATAAATTCTAGGACTTGAATGACTGTTGAAGGAGGACCAGTGACCATGTGGAAAGGGAAAGCCTGGACCAATAGTCATGAAGGTCAAGTAAATTGGGTTCTACTTTGAGTTCATTATTAAGTCACCACTGCTCTTTGGGCCTCATTGGCAGAATAACAGCTTTGAACTTCAAGGATGTCAAGCAAGTTTCGTTTCCTATATGATGGATTGATCGTGATGATGGATTGATAGCTTGTGGATTGATAATTTCTACCTGGAATATTTTGTTGAAAATGATTCTGAGACCATGTATGACCTTAGCAGGAGAAAAACAAATACCATAATTATTCATCTCTAGCACAACGTTGAGAATTGTTCTGTGTGAGGTCCCTGGGTTTAATGATTTTTGAGATGCCTTCCAAAAGTAATTCTCCATGAACCTATAAATTAAGAAATAATAAATCAAAGTTTTCCAAATCCGCATAAGAACAATACATCAATGAGAAGACTCTTGCTTAGGGTAGAAAATAAAAGTGTGCTAAAGAAAGAGAAAGACACACTGTGGTGAGAGCTGAGAAGTTGGGTCAGGAAAAACCACTCACCTTGAGCCAACGACATGGACTACAGAACATAGTTATTGTTTGTTTGTTTTTTAATTAACATATAATGTATTATTTGCCCCAGGGTACATGTCTGTGAATTGTCAGTGTTACACATTTCACAGCACTTACCATAGCACATACCCTCCCCAATGTCCACAACCCAGCCACCCTATCCCTACCCCCCCACCTCCCAGCCACCCCCAGTTCGTTTCATGAGTTTAGGAGTCTCTTATGGTTTGTCTCCTTCCCCATCCCATCTTAGAACGTAGTTATTGTTACAAAAGCCTCCGTCTTGTACCTAAGGCTAAACTCAACATAAACTGAGGAAGAAGGGGCACCTGTGTGCCTCAGTTGGTTAAGCATCTGCCTTCAGCTCAGGTCATGATCCCAGAGTCCTGGGATTGAGTTCCTCATTGGGCTCCTTGTTCAGCGGGGAGCCTGCTTCTCCCTCTGCCTCTGCCCCTCCCTCTACTTGTGCGCACTCTCTCTCAATAAATAAATAAAATCTTAAAAAAAAAAAAAAAACTGAAGTAGGAAACTACTTGGAATGAGAAGAAGAATGGGATATTTGAAACAAACCTATCATGAGCTGTCATTGACACATTGTGAAACATGAGTTCAAAGGGAAAGCCATGCTTGCTGCCCTGGGGAAGCTTAAAATCAGTTAGCATGGATGAAGCAGGTTGTGACGATGGCCTCAGTAGTATGTATAAGAGCTATGAGAATTCAAATTAATGAGTATAGGAATGGCCAGAGAGCACTTCATAGAACTTAGACTTTAATTGACCTATCAGTGCTTGAGGTATTTTTCCAGAACTATCCATTGATTTAAAAATATTGAATGCTGGAAAACAGCAGGCATTGTTCTAGGTGCCTTGTAGGACAGGAAAGTAATTAAAAAGACAAGCTCTGTCGTTTCAAGGAGCTCACAAAGAGAAATGTACGAAAGCCTGGCAATACAGTATCGCTGATGATTCTCAGAAATTTACGGAATTAACAGACTCTATGTGAAGTATCAGGAGACTGTGCCTCAGGAAGATGAGCTAGTTTCCCTGAGATCACACAGCTAACAGGTACAAGTGTCAGGTTTGCGCTCAGAACATTTTGACCTCAGAATGTCCATTTCTCCACACTGTATTTGGTTGGAAGTCAGGAGAAGGACAGTTACTAATCGTGCCTTGGGTAAGAGAGAAAGCTTCCAAAAGAAGGTGGTACTCGAACAAGATCTTAAAGTCTGAGTAGGAGTGTGCCACATATAGGATACAGCATGAACATGAAGGTGGCAACTGTAGGCATGTTAGAGAGATCAGGGACACCAGATGGATAGTGTGGTTGGTGTATGGTTGGTGTAGCAAATGGAACTGACCAGGAAGGTCTGGATGGTTAGGCAGCTTGTATGGAAACCCTGGTTTGAGCTTTGAAGTGCCCTGAATTTCGAGAACATCCAGGAGGAAATTGGAGGCTCTCCATTGAAAGTGCTTGTTTGCTAAAAACAAAGTGCCCAGGCTTTCAGTCCACTCCATGTGCCAGCACAAAGTCTGTGTCTACACCTGCAAAGACAAGTGGACCATTATGTCAGTAACCCACATAATTCCAGCCTACCCAGACCCCTAAGCTCAAGGGAACCATCTGTTTGGATGGATCTCCTTGAGAACTAATTTTCCTGGATCCTGATGTAGGCAGGCTTCCCTGAGAATGTCATTTAATTCCTAATGAGTCTCCACTCAAACTAGTGTCTGGTGAAAACTTAATCCCTCCCTTAATTTCTTTGATTAGTCTTTTAACTTTTTTCTTCAATTTCATAATCAGTCTTTCTGTTACTACTGAGACATTTAGGAAATTGTATGATCTTCACAATCAAGTTGTTCTCCATTGAAAAATCCATGAGTATTTAGAGATTTATGCCAAATTTTGTTTCATTTTATTTAAAAATTCCAATAATTTAAAGAAGGAAAATACATCTGAAAGACTATCAGTAGCCTTACTAAATGCCAGCCATATGCAATGTGTTAAGTGCCTCTCTTGCACCGCAAATCCTTCCTAAAGTAAAGGAGGTTATTAGTAAAGAACTAGTTCTATTTAGTCACAGGCTGGTGTAAAACAGAGGTGATAGATGTTATTCCAAGTAGTAAGAATGTCCGTTGCAAAAACTCAGCTCACATAATCTCTAATCACCACAACAAAATGTGAAGGGAAATCATTTCTTTCCTCTTTACAGATTTAAAGAAACTAAGGTTGGGGCCCCTGGATGACTCAGTCAGTTAAGCCTCTGACTCTTGGTTTCAGCTCAGGTTTCAAGATCGAGCCCTCCATTGGGCTCCATGCTCAGCATAGAGTCTACCTGAGATTCTTTCCCCCTGCTTCTCCCTCCGTCTCTGCAATTCTGCCCTGCTCATGTGCACACACTCTCTGTCTCTCTCTCTCTCTCTCACTTGCTCTCTCTAAAATAACTAAATAAAATCTTAAAAAAAAAAAAAAAGGAAGGAAGAAACTAAGGCTTAGAGAGGCAAAGAAATCTGAACCCATGTCTGACTGATTCCAAAGCCCATCATCTGTTTACAGTAGCATGGCCTCTTCTTGTTAAAACCATGTCACGTGGTGCGTTTTTAGAAAAATGAAGAAGTATCCTGAACTGGGTTTAGCTTTGTCAAAAACTGACTTGGACGTAAGCTTAAACCCCTAAAGGCAGAAGCTGCTTTCCCTGATGATGTACATGTTTCTGGATGGGAACTTCTCGGAAGGGAACTTGGGGCTGCACACTTCCTCTGATTGTGGCATGCCAGCGGGACAAATCTTGGTAAGTGTGTTCATTCAGTCATTCAATAAACCTTTATTAGATGCCAGGAGAAGCAGCTTTCCTGGCAATGGGGACCAAGCCGAGTAAGACGTAGTCACTGCCCTGAAGAAGCAGGGATACTGGGGGAGAGAAGGAGTCCCCACGGGGAGCAAGTGATTGATACTAAACAAGAGGGACAAGAAACTTGCTCTGAAGTTCAGAGGAGGAGATTCTGGCTTGGAAGCTGGAAGAATTTGAATTTTGGGGGTGGAGGGGGTTGGGGAGACCTTGAAGGATTAGTAAAATTTGCAAGCAGGCAAACAGGGATAGAATAGGATACAGGATACTTAGGAGGGAAACCGTTGTTTACTTTCATTGCAAGCAACAATTTATGAAGGAGAATAAAAGGAGTCAGAAGTGAAAAGTTATACTCAAATCAGTTCTGGTGCCTTAAATTTTCTTAGACTTTATCCTGTAGACAGAGAGTTTTAACGGTTGGAAGCAAACCCAACCTAGTGGTTTCCCCTAGGCTTGCGCCCTGGTTGTACTTGTGTTGCTGCCCAACTGTCACTCCCTGCCGAAGGTCCAGATTTACTCATCTTTGTGCCCCTAGCACCTAGCATGGTATCCGCCAGGAACATCTGTCTGCTCAGTACTCCTTCTTGGAAGAAAAGAAAGTGACCAGAAGTAGGTGTCCAAGAGATGAATCTGGTAACTGTGAGAAGGACTGATAGGAGGGGAGAAAGACTGACAGTGGGAGGTGTTCAAGAAAGCTGCTCCAGTATCCTGGGTGTGAGATTTTGAAAATCTGAACTTAAAACAACGGCAAAAGAAAGAAAAATGGGAAACGACTGCTAAAGAGATCAGAGAGGACTGTCGTCCTTGGACATCTGACCTGGTGGTTCCTAATATCATTCTGTTTCCTTTTCCAAAGCCTCAAGCTCCCTTTAGGTGGGGATACTGACTGTGAGAGGGGGCTTGGGACACAAAGGGAGCTGTGGTATAGGGTCATGACAGTCCCCCTGAATCATACTGGAGCTAGCACTGAGCTATCTCAGTTCTACTTCACACATTCTTGGAAGCTTCCATATGACCGTTGATTCCTACTATGTCATTTACAGATAAAGATACTGAGAATCATTTTTCTGGGACACACAGAGAATGAATAGCAGAGCCTGCCACTGTATCATTTATCTAAAAAGTGACTTGACAGTCAGTGTTTTGTTAGCAAGTAGGAATTATGTTTGCCTCACCGGGTTGAGTTATGAGAATTGCTTTTGTAACAACTTTAAAGGGACATTTGAGTTTCAAGGGAAAGATCATTCCCACCCTCAAAAGAAAGCTTAATAGAACTGGTCTTTGGATGGCTGGAGCCCCATGAAGAGCTCAACTGTCCAAGAGTAAGTCAGAGATTTAGGGAAGTGGAGTGAAAAGAGCACCATACCGCCCCACTCCACGGGGCATCAGGAAAGCAACATTTCTCCTCAGAGTCCATCCACCCAGAAAAGGCACCTCCTCAGGTTGCTTATTTTCACTTCCCTACTCTAGAACATCTAACAGATTCCTAATTGGTCTTCCAGCTCTAGTCTTTCTCCTCTGACTCTTTCCCCATCCTGCATACAATGTGGTTTTAACCAGACTAGCATTTTTACGTAAAGACCAAAAACACGGCTACATCCAGAGAATTCTTCAGTGTCACTAGCCCGTCCTGCGGAGAGTGACTGACTCATCCTTTCCGCCCGCCCCCAAATGTAACAATCACATCTGTCCAAACCTTGAGCTCCTGTGTCCCCTGAGAACCGTGGGAGCAGCACACAGATGGTTCTCTGGTAAGAAATGCTTATGGCTTCCCTGAAAATGGTTCTCAGAGGGGTCTACAGTTGAGGATTTAGCAGAAGTTAGATTAAAGTTTTCACACTTTGTGTGTGTGCACGCATGTGTGTAGAATCAATTCTGTTGTGTAGAACCAATTTCTAAAAGGAGGCAACTCTAGAAAGCAGGAGTTCAGTTTGATAATGCAAGTGAGACATGAAGAAGTCCATCCTAGGACCACAGAGTAGCTGTAGAGAGGAAAGAAGAGACCAGAAAATACTGAGCAGAAGGGAAAAAAAAAAAAAAAGTGTGTGTAACCTGGACCACCTATGTCAGCATTAGCCGAGATTCTTACTGAAAATGAACATGCCTGGACTCAACCCTCGTCCTTTGGAATCAGAACCTCTGGGGATAGCGATAAGAAAGCTGCATTTTAACAAGCTCCCCAAGGGTTTCTTTGAGCTCGCGGAAATTGGAGGTATATAAGCATAGTGGAAAGATTTAATATCAGATAGACTGGCCAACCTCTGCCAGAGTTATCATAATACATCTAAGCTTCAATTACCTCATGTGTAAAACTGGAGATTATATTAAAAGATACAATACATATAAAGTACCTAGAAATTTAGTCTATCTCTTTCCCCTGCCCACCGCCCCCCTACCAGTACGCACATGCACACGTATCTCAAATTTAACTCCTTTATAAGGCTAGAATGGGCAGCCTCCTCAAAGTATTCTATTCCTTAGACTCTAACTCCCCTTTTGCACAAATGAGAGGAAGGGAGAGTTTCCACAACTTTGCTCTACACCCATCTGCGTAATGGGTGTTTTCCATTCTCTGCTTGCTGACCTTGAGGTTAAACAGGAAGGTACAGGACTGATCCTCACTAATCTCATTCAGTCCCCAAATCCTGCCCCTGACACTGCCTGCCAGTCTGAGTTTTCTGCTATACTGTGTAGCTACCTATGGGAAATTCTAGAACCCCTGTACTTCATTCAGTACACCAGTTACTCTGGACATCTGTAGATTGCCTTATTGTCTATAGGGTATTTTTAAATAGGCATTGCTCATTTGTATTTTACAAAATTCCTGTGAGGTATGTCTTCTTAATACATACACTCCTTTTACAATGAGAAATTGAAGTTTAGAAAGGTTACATAACTTACCCAATCTCACAGACCTAGTAAGTGGCAGAGCTGGGCCCTGCATGATGTCATACTGTGTGAGCAAAACAGAGTAATTGATTCTTTAAGGCATTTTTATGTGTGAACTCATTCTAGATGTTATTAGCATAGCTAATTCTATCTATTCAATTAGTGGTGCTGCTAGGTCTAAAGTAATATAAATAGGAGACATATAATTTGTGGTTATATAAATAACAAGTATAGTTTCATCAGATGAGAACCCTAAGCTTTTGTTAAATATTCTTCCCGCTATTCAGAATGGTAAGTATTATTCAGAGAATTTGGCTCAAACCCATTTCTACTTTAAAGTTAATCATGAATCCATTCCAATTCATTACAGAGCTTCCTTTAACCTGACTCTTGAAGGCCAAAGGCCCAGAGTCACACCTTAGAGCTTACGTATTTCATTTTGCAGAAGTTTTTAACTCACTGAAGGCTACAAAAACACTGAAAAATAAAGGTGCAGGGGTGACTACCCAGTCATCTGACTTCCTCGCTATGGGGATTATAGCCTGACTCTTAGCAAGCAAAAATAGTAGGTATATCTTGCCTCTTCTCAATTGTGCACTGTTTACATATGCGTAAATTGTTTTTTAATGGCAGATCATGTAATGTCTGAAACATTTCAACGGCAGCTTCTGCTGTATTCCTAATGTTCATCCAAAATTCCTAATGACTTTACCCTTTCATTAGAAAAAAAAAAAATAGGCTCTGAAATGTCACTGTCCAGAATCCTATATTTAGCTGTTCTAACGATGTGATCTGGAACCAGTGGCTTCTCTTTCTGACACTCTGATGTTTCAGCCGTAATAATAAGATCTGGAGAGTAGATTGCAAGTTCCTTAAAGGCAGGGAATGTGACTTACTTAGGGCCTAAAATAGTTCATGGCATTCAATCAATAATTATTAAATTAAATAACATGAGAATAAAGAAGGTGATGTATTGTGAGAAAGGTTATGTAAATTAGAAGGTACAGCTCACGTGGATTTTGCTGCGGCTTAGAGAACTGAACAATGTATTACTGCCTTTAAAGGAAGATTCTCTCGATCTGAGTGTTCCTTTTCCTTTCACTTCAATAAATAGATTTTGAGTTTCCCCTACGTGCAAGATACTGCTGTGGCCACAGAGTGGGAACATGGATGACTAAGTCTCTACCTCCCAGAGCTCCCCTTCGCGTGCACGCGCACACACACACACACACACACACACACACACACACACACACACATTGTTAGAAACCGGTACCAGTTTATGCAGGATACTGTTGAACTGGAAACCAACCCAGGGCAGAATCAATAAAACTGTTGTTAAAATAAACTTTAAAAAAAAAAAGAAGAAACCAATTTTAGACTGATTTCCAGGTTAAAAGCAGAAAGGTGGTTGTGATGGAGCCACTCTTACGGGATTAAGAAATTCTTCCTGAATATTGGTTAAGCAGTCCTCATATGTGCAGAGCACTTTGGTACATTACCCATTTCACTGATGAGGAGGCAGGGACGGGAGACATGAGTGGCCTGTCCCTGATTACCCAGACAAGGGCTGTCCTCTGGGGATGAGTGAATACCATTTCATTTATTCAGCAAAGGTGTCTCTTATGTGCAGCATTGTGCTAGGGACAGGGGAAAAACAAAGATACGTGAACCTTTGCCCTTGCTCTTGGCAAACATTGAATGGTCTGGGAAGGGTTTGGATTTCCCTAGTCGTACTCTTGATACATAATCTGCTCCTCTCAGCAGTCAAGAGACTCAGCCCTGCAGTCCTTGCTATGCAAGCGGCCAAGTCCTCGAGGCAGGGCAATTGCTCCTCTGCAAAATGGGACCACTAAGAGGTATAGTGAATTTGCTTCATTAAGATGTGAAATAAGCTAGGGAGTCCTGGGTAGCTCAGTTGGCTAAGCGTCTGCTTTCGGCTTAGGTTGTGATCCCAGGGTCCTGAGACCAAGTCCCGCATTAAACTGAGCAGGGAGCCTGTTTCTCCTTCTGCCTCCTGCTCTCCCTGCTTGTGTGCTCTCTGCCTCTCTCTGATGAATAAATAAATAAAATCTTTTAAAAAAAAAAAAAAAAAAGATGTGAGGTAATCTAAAGAGATATAGTATAGGGCACCTGGGTGGCTCAGTGGGTTAAAGTCTCTGCCTTCAGCTCAGGTCATGGTCTCAGGGTCCTGGGATCGAGCCCCGCATCGGGCTCTCTGCTCAGCGGGGAGCCTGCTTCCCCCTCTCTCTCTGCCTGCCTCTCCGCCTACTTGTAATCTCTCTCTATCAAATAAATAATAAAATCTTTAAAAAAAAAACTTAAAAAAAAAAAGATGTAGTATAAAGGATGTTAGGTCATGTCAAAATTACATTTCTCAAGGAAAAAAACCCCATGTGTGGCTCCTTCCTTATCTCTCTATCCATCATCTATCATAATGTAGTAGGCACTGTGAATCCACCAGCTCACATGAAGGCATGAGACCATGTAAAGCATATGATGACTAAGGATTATGAGGCATGACATTCTATACACCTGAGGTCCAGTGAGGGGAAAAAGGGAAAAATAATTCTTTCCATGCAGCAAGGCCAGTTGGTATCCATAGGTGACAATGGGAAATATCCTTTACTTGTTAGTAGTGATAACATGTAACGCTTTCTCCAGAGTTCTGGGAAATGTGGGTGAAGTGAGAACTCTCCCGGCGGCTGTCTCAAATGTCTTACAAGTACAAGTCAGCGTACCTGAGAGCCTATCTCACTTGAAAAGAAGCAAGAAGCTTGCAGATACGCTGTTTGCCTTTCATGTTTTGACAACTGTGTGAGTATTTGTTACCACTTGTTGAAACTGGTGTTTGGGCCTTCTTGCTGTGAATGGTGGTTTTTCCCTGGAAGGCCTCAAGAAGCCACTGTTTCTCCCCATAATTGGCTTGTACCACCTGTTGCGAAGAATTAACCCCTTAACAAATTTGGAGCACATGTCCCATGTGAATGACACAGCTGTCACTCCTCATTCTGGGAGAAAGTGTTCTGTGAGCACCTCCTGAGCTAAACCCAAAGGCCCCCTTCGAGGTGGAGCCGTGGGGAGCACAAGCCCAGTAAATTACCATCAGAAAATAAGTACCCTGGGGGCACCTGGCTGGCTCAGTGGGAAGAACATGTGGCTCCTGACATTAGGGTCGTGAGTTCAAGCCCCACACTGGGTATAGAGAATACTTAGATAAAAAACTTAAAGAAAAAAGAAATATACCAATTTATGATTGCTACTCAGTGAGACCATTGTTTTTTTAAAGGTAAAGCGCCCTCCTTTCCCCAACTGATCTCCAAGAGCTGACTGAACTTCCATGTCTACCCCCTTCACGGTAAAGGACAAAGTGCACATTTGATATATAAATAATTTGACTTTGATCACTATTTCTGTGATCAAATGTGAAAACAATGTAACTATCACTTACTGAAGGTATTTATAAGCCAGGCATTTTGCTAAATAAACTATAAGGACTTTTCTCATTTACTCCTCACAACAACCCTGTTAGGTGAGGACTACATGGGAGCCTCTTTTAAAGAAAATAATCCAAGACTGCCTGAGTGTCTCATTCGGTTAAGCATCTGACTCTTGATTTCAGCTCAGGTCATGATCTTAGGAATGTGAGATCGAGCCTGGCATCAGCAGGGAGTCTGTTTGAGATTCTCTCCCTCTGTCCTTCCTCCTGCACTCTCACTCTAAAGTAAATAAGTAAATCTTACATAAAATAAAATAAGAAAAAAATCCTTCTGGTCTCCCTTAGTGTTGACAAAATCTTTTTATGATGATGCTTCTGAAATATATATATAAATAAAATTCAGTACAAATACCATATGCTTATAGCTCTTATCTATCACGTTAAAATAAATTTACAAATTAAATGTCATATATATTTAGTAGTTCTGTATTACAGCAAGAAAATCCACTATCATCATGTTAATGTGATAGGTGTTGCCCCAGTAATACTAAGTCTTCACCTGCCCTGTAAACCTATAGCACCTGCTGGGTGGACATTTCTTTTGAATTGTATGGGCTGGTTGTTGGGTGAAAACTCAGTTCTCACACTGCTATTTGTCTATGGGATGCCCACTGCAAAACCAACACAGAGGTCCCAGGCTGGCCCTCACTCCTCACCTTTTACCCACCCCCCAGCTCGGACCCCTAAGGAGTTGCTGAATGAATGAGGAGCTCTGTTACCACACTACAGACGCCCTCTGTGGCTGAACCCAGTCAGGACAGTTGTCCTTGCCTGCCTCACCACGCAGTGCTCGGCTGTGCTCTCCTGGCCCTGTCTTCAGAGATGAGCCTGGAGCAGCACCTCTGTCTAGCCCCCATCTGAAATGAATTGTACTATTTTCTGTCTACCGTGGGTGGAGAGATCCAAGGAATAAACTTTCTTTTTTTTTTTTCATCAAATAGTAGGATCTTTCCTTTGACGAAAACACATAACACTTTGATGAGTAGATTTGCAGCCTCTTTGTCAGCTGCAAAATTCCCCTTCTTTAAAATTTATAATCCAAGTACTTGAAGTTGCTGATTCAGTGATAAAAGAATGGTTCTGAACTCTACGTCTGATTTCTGTAGAGAAATTTATGCTGGTCACTGATTGCGTGCTTACTTCTGGAGCAGAAGTAATCATCCAGTATCAGATGTAACAGAGGGGTTCACAGTGCAGGCTGGAGCTGCCTCTTGAGCATCTTGCCCACAATTTGCCTGAAGCAATTTAGGGGAGAGCCGGCTCTCCCCTAAATCCTACACTCCGTCCAGAAAACACCACAGGACTGGGGAAGAGTTGTGGGGAAAAGAGGTGGCTTTGCGCCCTCTGTTGGGCAGGCCTCAGTTCCTCTGCCTGAGCTGAGCCTTGCACTTCTACCTCCACCAGCAGTCTCCTACTCACTCTTTAAATCCCATTTAAAATGGCATCCCATGGGGCGCCTGGGTGGCTCAGTGGGTTAAAGCCTCTGCCTTTGGCTCAGGGCATGATCCCGGGGTCCTGGGATCAAGGCCCATGTCGGGCTCTCTGCTTGGCAGGGAGCCTGCTTCCCCCTCTCTCTCTGCCTACTTGAATGTCTCTCTCTGTGTCAAATAAATAAATACGTACATACATACATACATACATACATACATACCAAAAAAAATGGCACCCCTGAGCCTTCTGCACCTTCCCCAGCGGTCCTCACTCCCTCCTCAATGCTGTTATGTACACCTCCACCATAGCAGTTATAACACAGTGTGGTAATGATTTACTTAAACTGTGAGCCCCACATTTTGTGTGCCCAATGTTTATCAGAGCCATATTGCTACAGAGGGGACACACTCTGGAGGACAAAATTCATCACACATACCATTCAGCAAGAGCCAGCCTGAGAAAGCGAGGTTTTGCAATTCTTTTTCCCAGAGGGGGTGCCTTTTGCTACTTTGCACCAGACATTTTTGCCTTTGGAGCCCTGAATATAATGTTTGGCAGGAATAGTAAATGCTAATAGAACAAAAAATAATTATCACTTATTGAACACTTATCATGGCTAAGCTCATACATGCCTATTTGCATTTAGAACCGCAATAGCCCATGACGGAGGAGGTATTCTTATCCCCTCCTTTGGAGTCTTCAAGTAATGGATATTGCTGTCAAATATAGTATCTCCTACTAGGATTTGCACTCTTCATCCCCTGTAAAGAGAATGGATAAGGAGTGATAATGTTATTAGATGCTGTTTGCTGACACTGGGCTATATGAGGCAAATACATTTTCTCACAAGTGGAATGCAATTGTTATGTGAATGGTTTGTGCAAACAAGGTGCAAAAAATACTTCTTGAGCCAGGAGAGTGGCAGGAAGAATGAAAAAAAAGTGACAGAAACTCACAAGTAAGAAATCAAGGACGATTGCAGAGTTTCTGGTGGATGCTGAGGGGAAAAGTAAATCCTCCCTAGGCACACGAAGCATTCTCTTTGGCTTTAAAGTGACCATCAGTTACAGTGACACCCTGAGATCCCTGGTGTCTCCTATAGAAATAACAATGAACCTGCTGGGCTGTGTCAGGTGACATGAATAGAAGGGTGTGTGTGTGTGTGTGTGTGTGTGTGTTTGAGAAAGAGAGAAAGGAAGGGAGAGGGATAGAGTGTATTTAAACAGAAGTGTTGGGGGTTTTGAAGGTGTTTTTATTCCCATTAAGGAGTGTATGTGTGTTTTCAAGGTTTTTATCTGCATACTCTAAAATCTTAGAGGAGTTCAGATTCCACCAAGTGAAAATCTGCACTTTTATCAGCTACTATTTGAAGTTTGGCAAGCAATGTTCTATTTTTCTTTCTCCAAAAAATGAACTATTGAGGAATCTTTGGTCTACTCAAATCTCTGCACATTAGAACTATGATATCTCCCCTCATGAGCTCTACTTGTCTTGGAGAACACAGTCCACTAGCATATAGCATTTGAAGGGCTCCTCAAAGGAAATGTGTAGATAGGAGGCTCAGCATGGGCTGAACAACAGTGTATAGACAGAAACACCTCTCCACTCACCTGCCACATCGTTGAACTCCCCAGGGAGAGTTCTAACCCCTATGACTCATCCTCTAAAATGGGGCTGTTGGCTGAGGGCCCAGCAGCTTCAACTCTAATGGATTTGCCTTCATTTGTGAGTTACCCCTCCTTCCAAAAGCAAGCAAGACGTGAAAATTACTCAATGAGGAACAACTTTACAAAGAATACTACTTATTGTGCTTTATGTATTGATTTGCCTGTAATTCCTCCAGAGACACAAATGCTGCAAGTGACGTCTTGTGCTCTGGGTCTGCCATTGACATGAGATCATGGGAGACAAAGAGTAAACTGTCAGCTCCCAAAACTGAGTCATCCAAGAGGCTGAAGCTAGAAGAGTCCAGCTAAAGGAAGGAAAGAAAAGGGGGAATGGTCAGAGGGAGGAGGAAACATCTTCGCAGCATAAGGACCTCTGAGGTCATTCATTTATCTCCCTGACTGACAGAAGAGGAGGCTGATGCTCAAGGAAGAAAAGTGACTTTCCTAAGCTCAGATGGGTAGGAGAGGCTGGGCCAGGAGTCTCTCCTCTGAGTTTCCATAGTAAATATAGCTTGAATGTCTGCCTCTTGTCCAGCACTGGACAGTAAGCCTCACAAGCAAAGCAAGTTACCTCTCTGAGCCTCTTGTGTTAGTAGTGGTGGTGGTGGTGATGACGATAGTGATGATGATGATGACAATGAGGTAGACATTATTATTATTAAATGTGCGATACAGATACGGTAATCCCAGAAAGGTTAAATACCGAACCCCAAGGACACAAAGCCAATGAATTAAATCAAACTTGTTAATAAGGAAGACCCTCAAAAAGAAAAAGAAAATGTCTAGCAGAAAAGCAGTGTCCCTGTGCATAATCCTCATTTAATAAGTACCTGGGAGATTGTACAGGTCCTGGCCTCACCCTGTAACATGACAAGCCTCCATTTGAACAAACCAGATTGTGAATGAAGTCACTGGTCCCTCCCTGCCGGCCTGCAGTACAACATAGCGCAGCTCCCCTGCCACAGACACCGAGCTGTCGACCAGTTCTTCCCTCTACCAACATGCTTAGGCAACTACTCTGTCCTCAGCCCTGGAAAAGTACAAACAGAAAACAAAATAGTAGTGAAGTTTGGGTTTTGGAGTCTGAGAGAACTGAGTTTGAATCTGGTTCTGCCACTTACTAGCGAGGCAAATGATGTCCCCTCTCTCTGTCTGTTTTCTTGTTTGTATACGTGTAATAATATAGACTGAGGGGTGTATGTGTGTGATGGACTTGTGGGGAGGATTCAATGACATTAGTAGTATAAAACGGTTAATTAGACATATACTAACAATGGCTCAGAAAAAGAGCTCAACAATATTTGCCACTATTAATATTATCAGTGAGTTTACATTCAGATTGGAGAACAGATATACACTCTGAGTTATCAGAGAGCAGTCAAGAACTCTGCCTAACTTCTTTGGCTGATGGAATAATATCACTCTCTTTCTCCCTTTTGCACTTAATGAGCAATGACCTATCTTTCAATATCTACTTCGCATTTCACCTCCCGCTCCCCTCCACAGCAGAACTTATTCTGCCTTCTCAATGCCTCTCTAGTACCTTGCACACAGTGTCACAGCGTACTAGTAACTTAAGAATCTCTCTCTGGCACTGAATTGTGAGGTCCTTTGGAGTTTATTACAATTTTATTACAATTAACACCGAAGATGTGAAGCTCTTAGCCAGGAGGAGTAATTCACTGCTAAAATACAGAGAAAAACGAAGAGCTCACTCAGTTTAACACAGAACAAAAAGCCAAGAAGAAGAAGAAGCTAGAGGATGACAACACAAAATCAGTGGTACCAGCAGCAGCCGCGGCTGCCGAAAAGGACAGTTCTTGACTCTGTGTCCTCCGGCAGGGGGCGGGCAGGGAGCCGCGCTGCCACAAAGGGATTTTCGAAGGGATCAGCAGAGATTAAAATAAAAGGTTAAGAGGCAAAAAAAAGGGGAGGGGGGCTCCTTTTTTTTTTTTTTTAAGTTATATGCATTTATTAAGAAATAGGCATTCTTTTGAAGCTGATTTCCTCCTTTGTTCAGTTGCATGGGCATGCTTTCTGATTTCATCAGTCTCACTGCTGCTGCTGCTGCTGCTGCTGCTGCTGCTGCTGCTGCTGCTATTGCTGCTGCTGCTGCTGCTGCTGTTGCTGCTGCAACTGTTGCCTGGGGACCTCTGCTAAGGTCCTGGAGGGAACCACAGCAGTGGAAGAGCTGCCACTACTATCTGGAAAAACCATTTTCCAGAGCCTAGTACAGTCCCTGGCTTATACTTACGCTCAGCATATACTTGGTGCATGAATAAATGGAAGTAACTGCATAGAATAGAGGGACCTAGAGGAGTTAGGAGAGCGTTCTGTCGACAGATGGTCCGTAAGGGATAAGTAACTTCAGAAGTGCTCAGATAGGCAGTAATGGAAACAAGGGGGAAGATATTTTTTTTACTTTCTTTCCCTTTAAGATTTTATTTATTTGTTTATTTGAGAGAGAGAGTACACACACGTACACGGGGGTGAGGGGCAGAGAGAGAGAGAGAGAGAGAGTGATAATCTCAAGCAGAATCCCTGCTGAGTGAGGAGCCCAATGCAGGGCTTGATCCTACAACCCAAAGATCACTACCTGAGCTGAAATCAAGAGCCAGACGTCCAACTGGCTGAGCCACCCAGACAGCCCAACATTTTGTTACTTTCTATTGGCATAAATCAATGTATGGATTTGAGTAAGGGTCATCTCCTCCCCCAGGTAGGGTAAATCAGCTTACAGCTTCCCTGCTGGCCTCATGGGATCACATCACCTTCAACATGAGTGTTTAAGATCAGCCAGTAGAGAGGAGAGGAGCCCCTGGGGAATTTGCAGAAAAACTGGCATTCCTGAGAGTAAAGAAATGAAACTAAGGAGCACTGTGCTCCCTGGAGGTGAACATAGTACTTCATACTAGAACACAGCATTCACTATTCTCACAGCCCCTCGTGGAGCCATCACGGAAATCTCATTGCTCAAACCGTTTGAAAAGAATAAAGCAACAGAGATTACGTTTCAGAAATAAAGTATAAAATCCCACGGAAAGTCGTTTGCCAGCAGAAGTTCTCAGTGATGGTTATTGGGGCTGTATGCCGAAAGCAGAGCGCGGTGAATACTTGGAATCTTTGCAAACGGTCATAAGAAAGGCAACCTTATTGCATAATGGTTAAGTCTCAAATCTGGAACTTGGGAATGAAACCTGGTGTTTCATAGCTCATGAATCATAGCTGGTGTAAATCTGGAGTAAGTGATCAACCTCACTATATTTCAGTTTCCTTATGTACAGTATGGACACAGTTTGAAGCCACTAAATAGGACCTGATGGTATGGGGAAAGCACTTAGAATTGGAATCCATGTAAATCACTTACAAAAGCACCTGCTATGTAGGTTAGCATTTAACAGTTGTTTAAATAAGTGCTGTTACGGGGCACCTGACTGGCTCAGTCGGTAGACCATACGACTCTTGAGCTCAGGGTTATGAATTCAGGCCCTACATTGGTTGGATGTAGAGATTACTTAAAAAAATAAAAATGAAAAAATAAATAAAAATGGAATTTTTTTAATGCTATTATGATTACCAAGTCCCTGTTATCAGCTTTGCTCCATGCATCATCCTGGGGCACTGTGGCAAGTGCAGAAGAAAACTTAAAGACAAGATCATGTTCCTTGCTGAGTTAGGCTGAAGATGAAACATAAAACTCACATAAATAAGGCAAAGAACTCTTAAGTCCCGAACTGGATGACTCTGGATGATGAGAAGGGAGAGGACTGAAAGAGTTCGAGAATAAGCCTAATCTGGTGGTTGCTCAATTAGACTTCATTAATGATAACTAGTACGGGATTTCATTAGGTTTGGGTTTTTATCAGCTATCTTATCAAACTCCAGAGTTTGGAGAAAAAAAATCTAAGAATAAAAGAACACTCCCAATTATCAGTGCATTTAGAGAATGCTAAAATAAGGTGGGGGGGGGGGAGTTCATTTAACTTGACCTTGAATGAGGTTTCAGAATTTATGAATGATAGAGATAAAAGAAACCTCAAGGATCGGCTGGTCTAAGCACCATGTTTTACAGATGGAGAGACATCCAGAGATGTGAGATGACTTGCCCAAGTCACCCTGGAAACCCAGGTCTCTTTCTGCTCAGTCTGATTCTTGACTCCCTGTGGTTGCTGGCTTCTGTGGCTCCTGAGGAGCATTATTCTTGTGTAATATCATTCAGCTCGTTGGACTCCCATCTACGCGTCCTAGAGCTTTTCCTGACTGTGCTCCCTGCTGCCCCTACAGTGGCCAGTTACATGCTGACAGCCACATTGTGAAGGCTTGGCCCTCCAGGCATTGACAGGAACCTTTGAGTTGTAGCAAATAGCAAAGGATAGAAAAGGAAGGAAATGAGGGACCCTGGGAGGGGGGAAGAGGGAATGAAAGGGAAAAAAATTAAAAATCATTAACAAGAAAATGAAATCAGCAGGGTGACCAACATCGGATCCATGGAACTATTCTGATACATGAGAATTTAAAAATAATTCCAGTGTGTCCCATTGATGAGAATGTGGTGAGAGTAAGTGAAATTGGGAATAAAGGTTTTTAGCTTTTCACTCAGTGTTTTCAGTGCCTATGGTTTGTTGTATAAGCCATAGTATTGTATGGCTTAAAGATGAAATGCTGGGGGCACCTGGGTGGCTCCGTGGGTTAAGTGTATGCCTTTGACTCAGATCATGATCCCAGGGTCCTGGGATAGAGACCTGCGTCAGGCTCCCTTCTCAGGCGGGGAGTCTGCTTCTCCTTCTCCCTTTGTTCCTCTCCCCTCCCCAGTTGTGCTCTCTCAAATAAATAAATAAAAATCTTTTTTTTTAAGAAAAGATGAAATGCTGGTTAAGTCTAGAGTTATGAAACCATTAATTGGAATCATATAGCCTGCAATTTCCTATGGAGTCTACCACACAAAATGCTGCACAAATTGAAAAAAGAAAATGACACATTGTCAGGATGCTTTACTGAATTTTATCATCTCTGGCACTAGTCGCAAATCTCAAGATCTATTTCATTGCAGACCAGATTGCTAAGGGACCATCAGAGGGCTTGCTACATAGAAGTACATAGCAGTCATTCAATAAGTATATCAATTAATAAAGTGAATAATGAAAAATTATAAATTTATTAATAAAGTGAAAAAAAATAAATGCATGAGTGGCCCAGTAGCTGACAGTAGGATGAAGGTTCCATCAGCTCGTGAACTTGAAGAAAGCCATTTCAAGTCTTTCCAACAACTATAGCTATGACCCAGTGACCAGACAGTTTCAGGTTTGCAAGGCAGGTCGGGCAGTGGAAGAAACCCAGTTGTAGTAGAAAACAGCACAACAGCACCATCTTTGGTGTTTGACTTTCTGATACTTTCACTCGCCCATTCATTCATGTCTACATTCATATTGGAATACTTTGAATCTTAGCAAATAGATTCATACTAAACCCAACTCCAAAGCCCTATATCCAAAATGATAACCTTCCTGCCCCAACCTCACCAAAAAATAAATAAAACGAAACAAAATAAAAATAAAATAAAATAAAAAATCAGGAGCAAGTTTGATGGTCTCCAGGCCATTTAGAGAATGCTTGTCAATAGTAACAGGTTATGGCTGAAATCAAAGTCTCCTTTTTAAATTGATCAGAGCAGTGCTGCTACGACACTGATGACCTACTCAGAAAGAACACTTTGGCCAGTTATTTACTATCTCTGGTTATGATACTCTGAAGTGTAAAAATAGAATTTTCCTAAGTCTCATAGCTTTAGCTTTTAAGGTAAAAGTGATAGAAGTTTCTACTTTTGTGATAGATAACCAGTCTTGGGCAGAGTTAGTCTTCAAGCAGAGAATTTGACAGGGAAAACCCAAAACTTAATGTACTAGTGTTCTCTTTTAACTTGACTAAATAAATTGTGCTTTTGGCTAATGGATTCAAAATGTAGCTTTTTCATGGAAGGCTTACATTATAATGGGGTAATGGAGAATATAAAGGGTTTGAGGGGAAGATAAGCAGTTAGGACAGACAAATCATTGGGACTAATTAGAAGTTAAGAATAAATGGTTGCTGGGGAAAATGCCAGTCAGTACAGACCATTCTGAAAGCAGTCTGAGAATATGTCAAAAAAAATTTTTTTTTAAGATTTTATTTATTTGACAGAGAGAGAGAGACAGGGAGAGCAGGAACACAAGCAGAGGGAGTGGGAGAGGGAAAGCAGGCTTCCCACTGAGCAGGGAGCCTGATGCAGGGCTCGATCCAGGACCCTGGGATCATGACCTGAGCCAAAGGCAGACGCTCAATGACAGCCACTCAGGCACCCCTGTGTCAAAATTTTACCTGTCCACAATTTTTAACTCAATAATTCAACTTCTAGAAATCTATCCCAAGGAAATAATTTAAAACAAAATATGTTATAATCATTGCAACATAAAGTACTTAAAAATGGAAAACTATAGAAGTATCTGACAGTGTAGGAATGCATAAGCAAACGATGATGAAATACTAAATTGTCATTGTGTTTATAAGATATATTGGTTTGTCTTAATTTCTTCTGGTGTTTTGTTTTGTTTTGCTTTGTTTTGCTCAAGTAGGCTCCATGCCCAGTGTGGGGCTTTAACTCAAGACCTTGAGATCAAGAGTCACGTGCTCTACCAACTGAGTTAGCCAGGAGCCCCCATTTGTAGTCTTCATTTCTTTTGATGTCTTTTCTAATTTTTGTATCAGAGTAATGGTGGTCTCACAGAATGAATTCTATCTTTTGGAGGAGTTTTTGAAGAAAAGGCATTTATTCTTTTTTAAATGTTTAGCAGAATTCACCACTGAAGCCACCTGGGCCTGGGCTTTTCTCTATGGATATTTTGGAAATTACTAATTCATTCTATTTGTTATAAACCTTTTGAGAGTCATTTTTATTCTTGAGTCAGTTTTGGTAATGTCTTTCTAGAAATTTGTCCATTTCATCTAAATTATCTAATTTATTGGTATACAGCTGTTCATTGTATTCCCTTATAGCTCTTTTTCTATCCATAAGGTCAGTAATAATATCCTTTTCATTCCTGATTTTAGTAATGATTCTCTTTTTTTCTTGGCCAGTCTAACTCATGATTTATCAATTTTATTAATCTTTTCAAAGAACCAACTTGTGGTTTTGTTGATTTTTGTTTGTTTTTCAATTCCCTAGTTTATTAAGTTCTGCTCTAATTTTTTTATTGCCTTTTTCTGCTTCTTTAGGTTTAGTTTGGTCTCTTTTTTTCCCCAGTGTCTTAAGGTGGAAGATGAGATCTTTTATTTCAGATCTTTTTTAATGTAAGCATTTTTTAGCCATAAACTTCCCTCTAAGTACTGCTTTAGCTATATCCCATAAATTTTGATATCTTATATCTGTATTCTCATTAATTTAAAACTATTTTCTTATTCTATTGTAATTTCTTCCTTGACCCATTGGCTAGTTAGGAGAGTGTTGTTGTTTTTTAATTTTAGCTTTTCGTTTTTTTAATTTGCATAATGTTTGGGGATTTCCTAAGTTTCTTTTTGTTATTAATTTCTGATTTCTTTCCATTGTTTTGCATTCATTAAAGCTGATGCTTCTGAAGACTACCTAATGATATAGGAAGGTGCTTCTGTCCTCTTTAAAATAATTGGATCCCATTTAGTGAGTTTTACTAAGTGTCAGGCCCTTTAATAAGAGCTCACATTATCACATTTAAATACTCACAACTGAGGCCTAGAGATTAAATAGCATTTCTAAGGTTATACAGCTAAATTTCAAAATATTTTCCCATGAGACTTTATGTTACAGTAGTAAAAAAAAAAATCAATTTAAAATTCTATAGACCATATGATACAACTAAATTTACACAGAATTTTTTGTTCAAAAACAAAGAAACAGGGGCACCTGGGTGGCTCAGTCGTTAAGCGTCTGCCTTCGGCTCAGGTCATGATCCCAGGGTCATGGGATCGAGCCCCGCATCCGGCTCCTTGCTCGGCAGGAAGCCTGCTTCTCCCGCTTCCATTCCCTCTGCTTGTGTTCCCTTTCTCGCTGTGTTTCTCTCTGTCAAATAAATAAAATCTTTAAAAAAAAAAAAAAAAAAACAAAGAAACAATGATACTAAAAGTTACTTGTTTCTCACAATGAGATGACAAGTTACTTTTTCCTTCTATTTCCTTTTAAATCTCCCCTAAAAGAGACATGCTTCATTTACTAGTAGAAAAATTATTTTTAACAATCTAGCCTATTAGTTAGGAAAGGGAATAAAACTTAATTAGGAAAAAAGTTAGAAAAGAAAAATTAAATGGTAATTTTATTGAAGGTATTAATACTTCTAAAATCACTTAAACTTTCTATTTATGCAATGATTGACCATAGAGCTAAAAATGTGACGCTATGCAAAAATGCATACGAGCAAATAGCTGAGCCACCACATATTTATTACTAGCAATAAACAGAAACTAAAAGTAAATCAGATTATAGAGTATAGAATTATGAGATAAAATTCATGAGAAAAACAAGTTCTGAGAGATAATAACTGTAGAGAAAAGCAGTAAATTCAAGTATCACTCATTTGGCTATGATCTTATTCTTCCATTACTTCTCCCCCCTTTCTCCAGATGTTTGTTATTCCTCCTGTTCCTCCTCCTCCTCTTTTGCCAGAAGTTTCTCTCCATATTACCAGTAGGAATCATTATTCAAAACTTTGGTTCATGCCTTCATTTGATTATTATTTATTGAGTACCTACCATGCTCTAGATCCTGGAGATACAGAAATGAAAGTGATATGGTACTGCTCTGAGATCATAATGTAGTAGGAGAGAAATATGTAAAAATGAGTGGCATTCACTGTGACAGCCCTGGTAGAACATCTGAGTATAACCTTAAAGATGTATCCAGTTATTCATGAGATAGGCAAAGAGGAAAATATTCCTATAACCACCACCTGAATCAAGATGTAGAAGATATACCTATATATATTTAAGAGAGTAGCTGAAGTTTAAAATTTATTTTGGCGAAGGGTCATGTTCTAACCACAATAAAGATGGATAAGACATAGTTTGTTATTTCTTCAACCACTGACTTGATTTCTACCACCATGGCTTAGTTTTTCCTGTTCCGGAACTTCTTATGATTGAAGTCATCCATAAGTACTCTTCTATATCTGCCTTCTAACACTCAACATAACAGTCTTGAGATTTATCCATGTTGTTGCTTTTTTATTGGTGAAGTAATTCAATTCTCTTTATTGCTGAGTAGCAATAACAATATATTGTGTGTATCAATATACCACAGCTTATGACTTTACCTATTAATGGACATTAGGGTTGTTTCTAGTTTGGGATCATTATAGATATTCTTGTACGTGCCTTTTTGTGGCATATGTTTTTCTCTTGAATAAATATCTATGGGTAATTTTCTGAATCATAGGTTAGCTATGTGATTAATTTTACAGGAAATTGCCGAACTATTTTTCAAAGTGGCTATACCATTTTACATTCCGACAATTTTTGTGAGAGTTCTCATTGCTTCACATCCTTACTGGCACCTGTTATTGTTAGTCTTTTTCATTTTATCTACTCTAGTGGGTATTGAAATAGTAGCTTGCTTTGGCTTCAGTTTGCTGACTAATGATGTTTTTCATATGCTTTTTGACCATATGTATATCTCATATTAAGTATCCAATCAAGTCTTTTGCCCATTTTTTAATTGAATGGTGTTTCTTTTTATTGTTCAATTGTAGAAGTTTTTAAATATTCTAAATAAAAATCCTTTATCAGGCATATGTATTGTTTCCCAGTTTGTGGATTGTGTTTTCACTTTCTTAGTGATCTCTTTTGAAGAGCAAAAGTTTTTAACTATGATGAAATCCAATTTTTTTATTTATCATTTGTGCTTTTATGTTCTATCCAAGAAATCTTTGCCTATCTCAGATTTACAAATATATTCTATTTTCTTATAGAAATTTTATAGTTCAAGCTTTTAGAATTGATTCTGCAATTCATCTCTAGAAAATTGTGGTGTATGGCATAAGTTATTATGAAAACTTTCAAGCATAAAATATATGGAAAGAATATAATTACAAACTTTTTGTACCCATTACTCAGCTTCAACAACTATCAAATCATAGTCAGTCTTGTGCATATTCTTATATGTATGATGTGTATATATGTATGAGATATATGAGGTAAATTTGTAAAATTACAATATTTCTTTTGTTAGGATCCAGAATTTAATCCAGGACCACATTTCCTTAATCTCCTTTGATCTAGTATGGTTCTTTAGCTTTTTATGTTTTTCAAGACATTGGCATTTTAAGAGGATGTCTCTTAATTTTAATGTTTCTGATTATTTCTTCATGGTTAGTTTCATCTAATGCATTTTGAGCAAGAATACCACATCAATGATATTGTATACTTCTCAGTGCTTTCCATCAGGAGGCACATGGTGTCAGGTTATCCCACTGTTCAGTGATGCTAAGTTTGATGACTTCATTAAGGTGATATCTGCCATATAACTCCACCAGAAAGGCAGCTTTACTCACCTTTTTAATAATTAAATAATCTGCAAGAAGATAAATATGTTCCTCAACAAACTTTCAATCAGTAGTCTGATGATTCTTACCTGAGTTGATTTATTACTATGGTAGCTAAAAAATGATGATTTTCTGACTTTACCACTGCTATGGTTGTCATTCTACTATAATAAAGAACATTCTCTTCCTTCTCATTTTTGATTACTTAATTTAGGTATTTTTGGAAATCTGCCTGGACTCATGAATTTCTTTTTTAATTCAGTGTGTTATACTCAATTATTGCCATTATTCATTTTAATATTCAAATTGTCTAGATTTGGCTGGCATAATCCCTTTTAAACTGACTTTGGTGTCCTTTTGACATGCCACCATTAGTTTTAGGTTTTTTAAGCTTTTCACTGTTTTTGTGTTTATGGTTAGTACTTCCTAGTTTCCAATCCAACACAATGTTCAGACACACCTTGTACTTTCCCTGCTGGTCGAATGAGCCATTTCTTCAAAAAACACTAATTCCTTTTTTGCAGAAAATGGTATTTAGAAAACAAACTCTGAACACCAGATATGCTTTTTGCTCCTGAAGTATCAGTACATCTAGGCTTCTTCAGTGAACAGAGAGGAAATAAAGTTTTTTAGAAAACCTTAAGTTTATGTTGGATGCCTTCAATTACTTTTCACCATCATAAGATTCTTCCTGTCCTTCCCCCATCCCACATCTGTAGCTCACTTTTCTTTCAGAGTGACAATTCCACTTCCCAGCAACATCCATGTGTTTACTCATTTGCTCGTTACTCACATACCAAACGGTTTCAGAATTCAACTAACAGTAAACCTGCTAAGTAAAGTTCAAGATTTCTGTATAATTCTATCTTTAGAATATATTCTGAGGGTAGTCATAGTATTATGTTCCTTTCATATTTTCTGAAGCAAATCCAGTGTGTCAAATCATTTCAACTGTAAATATTTCAATGTGGCTTGACCACAATGCTGTTATCACACATAAAAATTAAGTTGCTGAATTAACAAATATCCTGGGTTATTTTTCAGGTCTCAAACTGACTCATAAATACCATAAATGCTTTTTTGTCATTTTGTTTTGTTTTACAATTTATTTAAACCAGAAGTGAAATTTATTGTAATTGGTTGATCCATCCTAAATCTCTTCTGATTTATATGTTTTCCCTCCACTCTTTTTTTGTTTTCTTTCAATTTTTGTATTTAAAAAACCAGATCATTTGTCCAGTTTTTCCTTATAGTATAATTTATCATATTTTTCTGTCTGTTTATTTCTATAAACTTGTTGGATGAAAGGTTTAATTATATTCAGATTCGCTGGGGAGAGAAGGGTTTTGATTTGTGTTCTTTTCTTTTGAAAATAGAGGTTTACAAAACTACTCTGTAGTAATATTTTGTTCTCCCATCAGGAAGCATATATCATCTGATTATCTTTTTTGTGATACCAGCTATTGATGCTCAATGTCTAGATCCATTGATTCATTAGGATTACAAATGGAACCCTTTTTGAATTGGACAGTGTTCTAGACACACATATGTATACACACATCCATATAGACACATTTCTGGGGAAAAATGTATCTCAAGCCAACTCTTGTCTTTCCTTTAACAATCTCTTTATTTCATTCTTACTTGTTCTTGAACCTCTCTTGTTATAAAAATCTCTTTTCTGTACAGAAACAAGATACGTATAATACAAAGTGATGGCCTGAATTTATAGTAACAACTTTCCAAGGGGAATACAATTATCTTAGAGAAGCAGGGACAAAAATAAATTAAGAGGAAAGAGTCATTTATAAAAGATACGGAGGCCACAAAAATTATGTTGTCTGGGCTCGGTACAAATTTAAATCAAAATTCTTCCCAGGGAATGTTCATATCATGAAGGTGACATTTTAGAGCTAGGAAACATTTGAGATTTGAAAATTTTGAACAGGAATATGAGAAGAGAAACTGAAATATACCCCTAGTTTTAAAGTTTTCTGCATGAAAAAGACAAAAGTATATCGATTCACTCTTGTGTCTTTAAGAACACGGGATTCAAGTGGAAGAAGCAGCAATTTGAGTTTTTTGCTTTGTTTCCTTTCTTTCTTCATGAAGCATGTATTATCTTAAGCCTGTTCAGCAATGCCATTACAACTTAGGGTCAGGTTGAGAAGTTTCATGCCACTTGACCTAACAACCTAGAGATTTTTTGAGTGACAGTGATAACATGCTGACTCCTGGTATGGGTGTTCTAATGTCTGTCACAACATGAAAGGTATTCATTTAAAAGAGGAACAGCAGAATCAGATAAACAAGGCGTGTGTGTCTGATTGATTGCAGGGGTTGAGGAGGGTGTTTTCAATTCATTCAATTCAAGATAAAAAGTATTTGCTCCAAATAAAATTTAAAACATGCTGTGTTTGTTTCCTCCCATCCTATGGTTTAGGGGTTGGGGAGAGGTTCCTTTTTTTTTAATGACTTAATTGAGATATAATTCACCTAGTATACAATTCACTCACTTAAAGTGTACAATTCAGTGTTTTTTAGTATATTCATAGGGTTATGCAACCATCACCACAATCTAATTTTAGAACATTTCATCTCCCCTAAAACTAACACCATACTCGTCAGCTGTCCCTTCCCACTCTCTGTATTCCCTATCCCCAACCCTAACCAACCACTAATCTACTTTGTCTCTATAGGTTTTTGCCTGTCGTGAGCAATCACCTTTTTTATTGCCATTCACAGCCTGTCCCACTGAAATTCTTTTTATCTTAATTTTTTACATTATCGTAAGAATAAGAATAGAATAGAGCCCTCAAAAAACATGAATGGGTATCAAAAAATTGTAGCAGGATAACCCACAAAAATATTGTTGAATCCAATAACTTCTGATGGCTTATATAAATACCTGCCAAACAGTGAAGCTATGGGAATGATGACAGATTACGGTATCCTGAGAGTGAAATGCTAATAATTTTAAAAATAAATATGAAACGAGCTTGGATTGCAGAAGCTTTTCTTGCTCCTAAGAGCAACAATATCTGCAACCAGTAATTGCACATTCACATCCTGACTCTACCTCTCATCAACTATGGTGACTCTGTCAAGGAACGGAAGTTTTGTAAACTTCAGTTTCCTCATCTGTAACATGGGAATAATGATGATACCAATCTCCTGAAGTTAGTGTGGAGATGAGCACAGTAAGTGCTCAGGAAATGGTTGTTGTATCACTTCTGTTCATAAGAACTCAGTGATTCCTAAAATGGAATCCTTACATATACCAACTTGCCACGTGCCACACATTGATTGGTATTTTCAGTCTCTATGCAGAGAAGTTTCCTGCCATGAGAGCGATAGATGGAGATCTAAGACACAGCAGTGGAGAGAAAAAAATAGCATTGATCAAGTATGATTAACAGAGCTGAAAACCAGCCTTCAGTTGCTTGAGAGCCATGCGTTCTATAAAGAGTAAAAGTGCTAATTTATTATTCTCACCTAACACTCATGTAACAGATTTTCCTTTTTTAAATTAAAAAAAAAATTACCAGCAACAGACAGCTTATATAATGGTATTGTACATGTCTAATAAAAAATAAAGACTAGTGTTAGAACATTATAAGCCACCTATAAGAGGTGGTGTTTTTGAAATGTTTCGCTAAGACCCTAAACGTGTGACTTTTAAGTCTGTGAGTGTGAACGGAAGTTGTGATTTGGTTTTGTGTCCATAAATGTAAAGCCATTTATCCACCAATGATTCTGTTACTTTCTCTTTCACTCCAATACAGAATGACTTTGGGTAATAAGACTAATAAATTAGATCATTTTATTTTTGAGCAGTGATTATGTATTTTCTGTTCTTTTAAAGTTGTGATGCTAAATATTATTATATCCCAATCAGATGAGTCATGATACACAACATTTTCATACTTGGGAAATGTTAACACCTTACAGTCCTTGCTTTGAAATGAAAAAAGAATTAATCACAGACAACACATATTCATTTTCCTTTGACCCCATGAGACAAGTTAAATGATGTGGTTTTGCATGTGGCCCCATTTTGGCTCTCAGATGCCTCCACTTTCCATCTGTGTCTACATTTTAACCCCAAGCTTTCCTCCTTTGGGCATTGTTTCATATTTGCATGAGAATTTGTAAATTTTTTTTTTTTTGCATGACGAGTCATCCATGATGTTGAAGTTAAATGTCTAACATATCTTGCAATACACATGTCATTAATTCTTACATAATTTTTTTCTTTTATTTTCAGTTACTGAAGTTTAAATATGCTTGAAAAGTAAAAGTGGCATGAAACTGGAGTGATGCAAGAATATTTAATGTTCCTTTAAAGATATCATTTTTTAGCTGGGAAAATTTGAAGGGCAGTTCCCAGCCTTGTCTCTGGACACAAATCCTCAATGACAAGTTCTGACAAAACTGTATTGAGCATAAGTGCTGTCAGCAGAGTCATAAATCCTGAAAGTAATACTCCTTTTTACCCTGAGAATGTATATCTAATACTTGACACATTGCGTATAAAATATGTTCCCTAATTTCAAAAATTGTTAAATATTTGACTTACTGTTTTTTTCTTAAAGGCTTCTTAATGGGACATAAAAATTAAGCTCCACTGATTTGGTGAAGTTCCTGGCCCCCCAAAAAAGTAATAAATTACTGAATGACAGCACCAACACTGTAGCATTTTAATGTTTCCTACATAAACATGACTACCAAAATGGATACCTGATAGAGAAGTATGAGTATACAAAGCAACTAAGTTATGGACACTATTTAGTCAAGCTTCAGACCCATCAGGGCATTACCACTGATTCCCACCAGTGGATAAAATACATATACCTGAACAAGTGCTTTTCTTTCCAAAAAGTTCCCCTGCTGGCCCTACATTGATTCCTACTAGCTGCCATTGCAAAAACTATTTTGGAATACCCCTTGTCAAATTACCTTCAGAGTCTTTGGCACATTCATTTTAATACCTACGTGGTAACAAGGCTTACTCTTTGGAGAGTGGCTCTCCGAACCAGTCAAATAAGTATGGTAATCAAGCTGGTGAAACATTTTTTAAATGATATGTGAATATGAAATTACTAAGACTTGCAAAGCCTATCGCTTATAAAATGACTGTGAATTCATTTCCCAAAGCAGAACCCCACAAAGACTTTACATAACAGCAACAGTGGGAATAAATGAAATTTTCTTAAGGAGTCTTCTAGGCAAGCAAATGAATAAGTTCTAATAGATGTCTTATATTACGTATATCTGTGTTACTTTTAATGAGGCCTCATTTAACCTAATGAAGTGGTTTACATTTTTAAGGACAGTCCTTACAGTATTTTTTATCATGTCAGAATATAGGCGAGTAACCATTATTTCTCCCTTGCTCCAGTGAGTATCAAGTTAGTATCTTTTAATATCAGATTTGGGTTGACAGTGTCCCAGCTGTCACCAACTAGCCCTGTGATATTAGCAAGGGACTCAACCTCTCTGTACCTCTGGCTCCCTGTTTCCAAGGTGAGGTTGTGGGGCTCATGTGTCTTTAAAATCTCTTTTAAATGAATGATTTTTGTAGATCTGTGTGTGATATTATAAATATCCTATACCATAAATCTACACACTTCTCTGTGTGTTTTAAATTAAATCCAAGCCGAAGTGACTCACATTCAACTTACTAAAAATGACATCCGGGCACTGATGTGTCTAGTATCTCTAAGAAAGTCTTCTCTACCTGATGACAATGATGATGATAAAGATGACATTTGTATAGGATGTTATTATGTTGATCCTGCCTCACCTGAGTCTCGCACCCTAAGAGTTGCTATCCTTATCCTCCATTACGCAGACGAAGAAGATACTGAGGGTCAGAGTTTCAGTTACCTGTCTGAGGTGATGGACTAGGAAGTTGTAGAGCCAAGACAGAGGGTCTGGGTCTTCCACTTCTAAGTTAAGACTCCTTTCCTCCATCATCATTTACCTGCAACCAGTCTTTTCATTAAGAGGTGTTTTTTCCAAGATGTCATCATTCAGAATTTACACTCCTTGAAAATAAAATCTGCCTTCAGGGAGGCCCTGGCACCTCTTTAGACTATCCACTTGCGTCACTACAGCTCTCTCTGCTTTTACAAACTAGTTGTTTTGTCAGCATGAGTGTGACAACAATTAGACGTCCCCTGTTTTTGCCCCATGCCTTTTCTCCTTCACAGTCATTCAATGACAAGCGTAAAAAGAGCTTCATCTTTTCACGAAAATTCCCATTCTACAAGAACAAGGAGCAGAGTGAGCAGGAAACCAGTGATCCTGAACGTAAGTAGATTCTCGAAGAGAATGTCACATGCAACACAAGAAAAAACAATTCTTCACGGGCAACACGCATGATGTAGGCTCCCCCACGCCACACGCCTAGGCAAACAAACACGGTAGGCAGGCAGGTCAGGGCTTACTACTGTGACCAGTGTTTGGCTGCAGTCTGGATCCTTCCCTTGATGTAGCTCTTCTTTGCAGGATGCATTGGAGAGGGACTTCAGGAAGCGGGGACTTGGCTTCCAACCAGCATTTTTCTGTGACCAGGGCTGGGTCTGATTTGCCTTTTCTGTCCGACGGCTCTCAAGGGCTTGAGACAAATTCTTTTCTGAACAGAAATACTGGATTCCATTGCCACATGTGTGTTTTTGAATTCGATTAAATTGCCTGTGTTGATTACTAGCCCTGTGTTTACACCTTCCCTCCCAGCAAATGTTAAATACCTACGGAGCAGTGAGCTTGTATTGGTGGACGCTAAATCAAAGAATTTATCTTGAAGCTTGGGAGTGGAGCATTGCTGAGTGGCACATTTCTGTGGCAACATAAACAACGGGCAAAATGGCATTTGGTGAATCTTCCTCTTTTTCTCTAACGGTTTTCGGATTTTTTTTTTTTAACTCACCGTCTTTTGAGTTGCTTTACAAATCTTTGTGTCTCAGCCCAGGGAGTTTGGGGTGAAAGTTGTTTCAAAAGAAGAAAGAGTGGGATCCAGATTGCTTAGGCAACATGGTCTGTCATGGTAGTATCCATTTCAACTCCACTGACTTCTTCCTTCCTCTTCCGTGGCTGTTCTTCCTCTCTCATTGCTCTCTCTGGGGACTTCCATGCAGGACATCCCCGGATTAGGTGACGACGGTTATGGAACAAAGACTCTGAGTAAGTTCCCAGGAATGGTCACTGTAACTTTTCTTTTCTTTTCCTTTCCTTTTGAGTTTGGCTTTTGTTCCTTTTCTTAAGGGCCTTTCACTCCTAGCATGCACAAGATACGAGTTTTATGTTACCTAGCTGTGAATGCTCCTCCAGAGTAATTTCAACCATTTTGTTCTGCATGTCAGCATTTAAAAGCCAAGTGTGTCAGGCACTGTAACTTCTGTTGCAGTTCACACCTTCCCTTTCTGACCACGTGATGTGGCCAACATGGCCAGGGTGCCAACTACGGCATCCCTTGCTCTTACTACCTGAAACCTCCCAGAGAGCAAGAAGCCATGTTGAAAGAAAGGATGAGCTGAATGTTCTAGAACAAGAAAGCAGAAATGGACTTTACGTCCTTTCTTCTGCCTTAGTAGCCAGAAATATTTAATGACCTTGCCAACTTCCATAATTGGGTAGTACTTTGCTAGTAGTAAAGGAGCTATTTTATTGTCAAAGGGAACATGCCTTCTCAAAAAATAAACATTAAGCTATTTGATTTTCCGTGGATAATTCTTTGTTATTAACTATGGTTGATTTTTTTTTCTGACTTGCAGTGATCCTGCTTGAAACGTTTGTATGATAACATTTTAGATGTGTATTAATATGTATTCTATCAGTCATTTATTAGCTGTATTACATAATCAGGTCTTCATTATATAGTGTAGACTACAGAATAAAGTATATTAAACCTTTAAATTTTCTAGTTATTAATGCCTTTAGCCTGTGTCTCATTGCACTGAGCAATAAAAGTTAATAATCCTATGTTAATATACTATGCTATGATTTTTCTTTCTTTAACACTAACTCCGTTGTGTACACACCAATGAAATAAGAACAGTTTTGTGTCTTTTGCAACTGTATCACATGCTCATTTTTTTGTTTATTTTGTTTTGTTTTAATTTAACAGCTATGGGCAGTATTTTTAGAAGCTATTCATTTCATCTGTATAAAACAAAATAGCATTGAGCTGGACTTTGTTTTCAAGAGCTGTTTCTTAACCCTGTGTAATGATATGCCTCATCCCTCAGAGTGTTATTTTGGACTTTTTTTAGATATAGATGATATAGAAAACAAAATCTGATCAAGAGTAACTACTGATCTTTTTAAAGATGAAAACTTTATCTTTGAGTCTGTCTATGGGATATGTCGTGAAATTTTTCTTGAATTAGTGGCTGAAGTTCAAATGTTGATTTCAAAATTATCTGGATGGCATCAAATACCACCAGCTTCTAGATTTTAAATGGGGGCGGGGTATGGAGGAGAAGCATTTTAATATATTGTGAATAAATGAACATCACTGAAAAGCAGTTACTATTAGAATGTCAAAAATATGAGTGATGACCTTTTAAATCCAGCATGTGCAAGTGTTTGTTTTGCTTTTTAAAAATTGAACAGATTTCACTAGGTAAAGTCATTTGCCAATTAACGCTATCGTTAACCGTCATTCGGACTTTGGAACATATTTTCAATTTCTCTTTACCTACAAAATGGAAGGATTCTGTGATACAATATCTTGATACTAAGAGAGGTTGGTTAAGTAAAATACTCATAGATAGCGTAGCTTTATTCTCAGTTAATTTAAAAGTAAAAAACCAAAAAAAAGTAATAGAGAATAAAGAAAAGTAAAAAATTAGCAGCAACAGCAACAACAAAATCCTGTCATCTCTAATTCAACCTTTGTTGGGTGTGTACCTTGACTTTCCTTCAACAACAGAAAACAAATTTGCCCTGTGTCATTCACACTTCTTTCCCTAGTGCCCCTCTACACTTGTAAAATGTGTGCCTAAATTAGCAACACAAGGAGAAATGCTTAGTGTGATTTTAGCCCACATTTTGCTTTTCCTTAGTTTCATTCTCTAAAACGAATCCTTCCGGGATGCATTAACTCAACTGAGAATCCTTCCACAATGTATACACCTTTCCCATCACCACATTGTTCACTTTAAAAGTACTGTAATTTGTTGATTACACCTCAATAAAGCTAAAAAAAAAAAAAAACAAAGACTAATCCATCCAATTGATGACAATCTATAATATGAAATACATTTTTAAGCACTTTTTTATTAGAGAATAATGCTCTATGTTCTTTTCCTTTTTCTAAAAATGAACAACAATTGCCACTTTTTAAAAGGCTGAAGTTATTGCTAATGACCTTCAGAAATCAGTCATATATTCTTCATTTAATTTACCTGATATACAAAGGACTTAATATGATAATGAATGTATCTTCTATAACTTAATACAGAGTACAAATGAAATGACTTTTGGAAATAAAAGCTCTAATTTTGGCATATACATCCCTGTTAGGTTAGCTAAACTTTTTTTTTATGAAAAAAATATTTTGAAATATCACCATATAAGCAAGTTATTCAACATGAATTAAAAGCATCCTTCATGCCAGGATCTGTGCTTGGTATTGGGCCATTTATCTGTTTCAAGATAAATGGTTTCATTCCTCTGGAACCTAATAGCTATCTAGGCAAGAATCTTAAAATCAAGAAAATATTGAACTAATTCATAAACCATTTTTCAGCAACTCATTTCTTCCTTCAAACTTTTCTCCTCTCTCAATGAAGCAGGAATTATCTTCCAACAGTCCCTTTTCATCCTGAGAATTCGGTTAAGAAGTATTTACGTAGAAATATATTTCACGGGGTCCCAGGGACCACCTGGCCGTCTGAAAAGCAAATATTCCCATAAAATACCTAAAGGCTAACACAGAGAAACAAAAAGCTTGTAAGCAAACAGTGGCTGCACATGAGAAGCTTCTGAGCTTAGAGTCAGGAAACATCCAGATGAGACAGATGGACCTTTGTCGCACGAAAATGGAAAATCAGGCCCATGTGAATGGAGCAAAGTATGCATAAAAAGAAAAGTGCTTAGATTGATGTTCTGTACTTTTTTGCAATTAAAGGTACTTTCCTCTTTGCTAAAAAGAAGACCCAGCAATCAAGTAGTAGCTTCCTATAACGTGGAGATAAAGTTTTCATCTTTTGTACCGTATCTGAGTTTCCTTAATGCCACCTCTTCCGCAGCCTTTCCCGTGCCTCCCGCTTACACTTGTAGTAGCCTTGCATGAGTGTTATTCCTTCACGTTCTGGCTGCTCTCCAGTGCTTGGTATTTCTTTAATTTGCTGTGCTGTTCTTGCAGAACATGTCTCTTCTAATGCCAGCGATAGCGAAAGTAGCTACCGTAAGTTACCGCTTTGGTTTGTGGTCCTTTTCTTTGCGATTGCTCCATTGCCTGTGGTGGTCATGTCCAATTTTTGCTCTGGTTGTGTTTCAATTGCTGCCCTTGATCATCCTCATCCAAAGCAAATGGCTTGACATGAAATCGTCGTGTGATGTGGAAAGATACAAAAGACACTAGGGCCATCTGCGGACTCCTCTGTGACGCGTGCAAGCGGTAGCGGGCTTGCTGGCAACCCAAAACAGTTCCCACGTCAGTCGGCTGGGGCCTGGTGATGTGGTTCTCCCAGAGAAGGTGGGGGGAAAGCTCAGCTTGGGTGACTTGGACATTCTGCCCCCTGTGATAATTAAAACTCCCTGCAGGGTGGTTGAAAAGTCATCATGGCTTTATTTTCCTTCTCATTTTGCCCTTTTCTTTCTGTTGCCGGCTTCCCTTTCCAAGAGAAATCTTGTGAAATTACTGTGTTCCTTTTAAATGGAGTGTGAACTTTTATATCTCTTCTCTCCTTGGTTAATATTCTAAGGCAGATACTATGATATATCTAACTTTATATTTCTGATGGTTGGGAAGTGATGAAAAAGTTTCATCCTCTAATGGTGAAGGAACTCACTTTTTTTCTTTTTGTAAAGTGAATAAATCTTGGATCAGAAAGCTTAACTTTCTGAAAAGGTAGGTAACTAAAAATTGTTCCTGGTCTTTATCTTTGTGTGGTCACCTCAAGCCATTTGCTTAGTGTATAAAAATATTCACCAAACACCAAGCACCTCTCTTTGATGCATTCTTGTGGTTTCTTACCACCTACTAATTGGGTTTTGGGGACTACCATAGGTACATATTACCATGGGGATCCTTACAACTTCTGTAAAAGCTGTTTGCCCTCCTTAGTGAAATGCATTACTCAAAAAGTGATTACTGAGGTTATTAGAAAAGTGCAGGCCCAATATGATTGACCCACAGCCACCATGACAGAAATTGACTGGAATTTTTGTTCCCCCTCGAATAACGTATTAATTAAAGTTTCTGTTTTTGTCCTCCTGTTACAGCATGGCACTTTATAAAACCATGCCTTTTTTGTGGTGGAGTGCCAGCTGGTACTCTTGGAATATGACAAATTCAATGTGGATTTTGAGAAAGGCTTCTTACATTCAGATTGGTAGCAAATAGAAAAAAGCACAAAAGAAGAAAGGTGGCAGAGAAAGATAGGGGCCAGAGGAGGAAAATGAAACAGTGCAGAATGAAAAAAAAAAAAAAACAATGTAATGAGATACCCTCAATCAGTCAAATAATATGAGAACCACCTAATTTCCTTCCTCAACAGAATGACAAGAATTCTTGGTGACAGGAATCGAAAGGTTCTTGTTTTCAACATGACCCTTCGCATTTTTGCATTCTTCTGACTCTTATAATTTTATGATTATCCCAACTTGGCGAAACACTTGCCTCTCCCTTCCCTTCATTTAATTTTAAAACAAAGAGACACCAGGCCAAGAAGAAGTGACCAAAGATTGCCTTCCTGACACCTGAGGTACCCTCCACTTAGTATAAGGAAAAAGAGAACTTTGTTGGGTTTCATGGGACCAATGACCCTAGTTTCTTTGATATTCAGTTCTAGGTTTGTGCTTCTGTCCTGCAGACACAAGTGTCGAAAGGGGAAACATCATACCTTGTTCTTTCCATTCTTTTTATGAGAAGTATATACAAGAACTATCTTTTCCTTTGGAAATCCTTTTCAGAGGCCCCTCTTTTCTCTTTCATGGATAGGAATGTTCTTCCCAGAATCATTAAGTTAAAAAAACTGGGCCAAAGGTTTTTGGTAGTGATGCTCTAGGATAACATCAATAATTCTTCATTATCAAATAGTAGGTACACACAAATACTCACTGAGTGAAAAAAAAGAAACACTTGCAAGCAGCTTGAATGATCTATGAGAAGAGAGAAGAACTGGAACTGAACTCCTTGATATTAGGAGAACAGATGTGGAGTCCAGTAGTCAGCATTGGGTTAGGTCTCATCTGAGGTTACCCATCGGCCCCTCAGATTGCTTTCTTTACAAATGAGTGAAAGTAAGAACAACCTTTGTCATAGAGGGGAAAAAAATGATACTTCTTTTCCCCGGATGGAAATATGAGGAATTATAGAGGAATATTTCTTTATTTATTCAGCATGCACCATGTACCACGCTCTCTTCAAAAGCACCATGAGACCCAGTATGAATCTCAACCAACTCTAGAACTCAGCACGCACATAGTGGGGAGAGATATCAATAAACAGCAACAACAACAACATGTAGCAGTTTCTAAGATAAAAGTCTGGTTCAAGAATAGTAGAGGCTTCAGAGATGATTTCAGAGAGGAAGTGCCCTTCGAGCTGAGCTTTGGAACGATGAGGGGCATGCCAGCTAGACAGGTTGAGGAAGGAACTTTCCAGGCAGGGCAGTGGCATGAAAAAAGGCCCAGAGACTTGAAACAGATGTGGTTTCCAGAAAATTGCCATTTTGAAATCGACACAGGCTGCACTTTGCTGTTAAATTCCGGGTTTTGCTGTAATTATGCAAACTTTCATGTTTTGCGAATAGCAGTATAAACAAAGACTAAAAAGACCCTTTCCCACTGATGTCCGGGTGTTATGTCTTTTTACTCCTAGAACCATTCCATGTCCACCCTGGGACAAAATGCTTTAAAAAATGATCAGTGGTTAGAAACAAAGTCCCAGACCACTGTGTCTCATAGTTCCAGAGGCACAATTCACACTGCATCTTGGAAATATGTGTTGTGACAACCCTAACTGAAAGTCTCATACATTTCCTGAGATACACACACACACATTTACAAACTTCAATTTCTAATAAACAGACCAGACCTCTCCTGCACCATCTCAAGATTGTAAAATAGAATTTTTCAAAGTCCAACTATATCGAGCACCAGCTAAACTGCAGTTAATTACAGTGCACATTGTATATTTATGTGAAATACCCCCTCAAAACTATCATAATTATGGACTAATTCCAGATTTCTCTCTGTCAGCAAAGTCACACAGCACAGGCTTGTACTTGTGGTTGTTTTTATATCTTAGCTTCCCAATGCCCTTGTTTTGGGACACAGTAATGGACCATACAGGTATAAGGGAAGCTGCAAATCCTTGCAGCTGAGACCTGCCTTCCTCAAAGCTCCCAAAGTTCTTTATATCACAATGGGTACCGGGGAACTGACGATGATCTCTCTAACCTATTGGTGTTCATCAGTTAAGTAAGAGTTTCAAACCACGGACCTTGAAGGAACGATCTGAGTGGAACTGAGTGCTGATAAGGGGAGACCCAGCACTTTTCCATTGGGATTTGTCAAACTCATGCCCATATTCTTCTCTTTTCTCCACTGTCTTCAAGTATGGCCCTTGTATTTCCTCTAGTTCTTTAGCCTTTATAAAGCAGTTTCTCATTATCAATTTTCTTATTTTATTCCTGCAACGAAACCGAACTATGTCTCAGGTTAACACTCCCTTTTTCAGATGAGGAAGCTAAAGCTCCAAGAGGCCGCACAGTAGGGGGGCATTCTGGAAAACCAGCCGAGATATTTTGCTACTGAATTCCTTACGTTGTGCCTCTTCCAGACAGTTTGTGATGCCGGCCTCCTCATGCTTTACCCAGTACCTTTCAACTATTCAATACCACCTATCAAGTTAGTACAAGCAGAAACCTCTCTATAGCATGAACTAGGCACTAAACCTGGCTTTACGAGTTCTGTGGACAGTAACTCATTGATCCTTCTGAACATCCTGTGGAGGCACTGAAACATTAGTTCACTATGTGACCTTGAAGAAATCACTCATCATCCTTGAACCTCAGGGTTCTGGGTCCTTTGTAAATAGAGTAGCTTGAGTTAGAACACAGATGGCAAGCCGATTTGAACCAAGATCCCAGCCCTGACCAACTGGTGAGAGCTGCCAGAAGAATTGGCTTGAAAAGTGTGGAGGCCCGATTGAGGCCCAGCAGTAACGTGGGCAGTGATCAATCTGTGGTGCCCCCCAAGGGCGTGGAATGGGGGCAGTGACACCATGTGCCATATACTTGCCGTCTAGGAACCCCGTGAGATTCAAAGCTAACATTCCGTGCCTCTAAGAACCGAATTTCTTCTTAAAAATCATCCCAGTGCAAGCAGTGAACGCTACATTTAGAACATTAAATGTGCTGCCGCTGGGCTTCCCTTTTCTAGTGTCCAGCAATTCCTACAGAACACCGAGTTGCTTTTCTCTCTCATGTGGGCATGCGAGGGTCCTCCTCTGTGCCCCTCCTCTTGTCACTTGCTTCCGTTCGGACACAAAGGCTGTCGTGGGTGGAGACCGTTGGCGGAGGCCTCCGCTGACCCTCCCACCACCGCAGCTGTCCTCGGCCCCCACCGGGCTGCTCTCCCACTTGCCAGAACAAGACCAAGTAATAGTTTGTACCTTTTTGTCAGCTGTTATTTCTAAGTGCCAACACCTCCTGAGCAAAAAATAGGAAAACTACTAAGGGTGACTCTTGTACGAAGATGACACAGCAGCATTTAAAAAAAAACACACACAGTTGGTGTTTACAGATGGAGCCTCTTCTGGCCTCCCAGCGACTCAGCCCCGGGTTCAGTTCCAGTCTCTGCCCCCAACTCTTTGCACGTGGGTGAGGTCTGCCCCTGCGTCCCAGGCCCATCAGAAAATTCTCCATCTCTTGCCATCTACTCAAGGAGGAGTCAAAAAAGATGTGGTTTTAAATCTTGACTCCCACTACTCCCTGACTGAGAAAACAGGCCCCATTAACACCTCTGAGCCTCAGCTCCTTCATCTGTAAAGTGGGGATCACCAGAGCACCTACCTCAACAGAAATAACTATGAAGAACAAAAAGCAGTGGATATGAAAGCCCTTTATGGCCATACAGACATGAATTATCTTTCCTTCATTGCTGTAGCTTTTTTTTTTTTTCCTCCTCCTCTTAGTCTCCTTCACATTACCTATAGCGCTTTTCATTCTCGAACATGAAAGGAAAAATTAGTTTAAGGTGCTGAGATCACAGCTGTGACATAATCTCATCCACCAAGCTCCCCTGCAGGTCAGCTACTCCTAACGCAGTACCTGACTGTTACAGGGTCTTTAGAAGTGGGCTGGGCCTTGACCTAAGGATGCCGCCATTGCCATCTGCCAGTCTTCCTGCTCTGAACAAGAACCAGGGCCTTTTGTAAGTCAGAAAGGAAAGCCAAAAGCAACAGATAAACAGAAGAACTACAGAACTCTCCAACAAAGTTAACCAAAGCTGTGTTGCTTTGTCCTAGTTTTCTGAATCACAAATGAAACATACTGTCACCAAATATTTTATTTAAGGTTTGCCTTTAGAATAGCCCATCAGAATGATTTGTAAGGACATTGGAAGAAGATTCCTATGGGAACATGACGTGTTACATTTATTTAGAGAAAACCACACTTCCCAAAGCGAAAGCATACAGACAGGAACACAAAGGAAAACCTATCTTTGGCCTCATTACTCATCTCATTTCCTACCACTAAAATCAGAATGCAAATTCATTGACATTTTTCCCTCTGTTGAGCACTGGGGATGTCATGGTAAATAAAAGCCAGACCTCGCTCTTATGGGGTCCCCAGTCTAGGAGAGAGGCATAAGTAGCTCCTGAGGTTTGAAAGCTTTATTATCCTGTGCTCGGGATTCTCCCCTCACATATTAGTCCACAAAGCTCTCCCTGTGAAGTTACAATCCAACACTACACTACTAGTTGGCCACGTTTCTAGCCCTAAAGCTATACTGTGTCCCCTGCCATTTTTACGCTTTCCTTCTGAGTTCCTATTACCTCTCCATATCTCAGGCTTTAGATAACTGTGGATCGTAGTCAATCACCTTCATTATATTTTGGCCTAGTCTGTAAATTTCAGCTGTTTAGTTTATTAAAATGGAATCGTATTTTCCCAAATTAAAAAAAAAAAATTGTGCCTCTCACCCCTCACATACCACACCTCAGATGTAGAAAAGTCCCTGAACATTCTTGGAGCAGCCATGAGTAGATGTCACTGAGAAGGACCATCAAGGCTTGTTCTCCATGCCATGAGGAAGTAGCTTAGCCTCGCAGTGCCATTCTCAGAGGAAGCCTGCCTAGGGGTGAGGAGAGATGTGACTTGGGCCTGGGGCCATTTCTCACGCTTGAAAAAAGTAAGACACTCTTACCGTATCATCCCAGCTACCTGGGTCCAGGGAAGACACCTTTACTTCCCAAATTTATCCACTTATTGCCTCATTTCCCCAAATTGGTTGTCATCATCAAAACTGTCTGTAATATTAACTCCTTTTATGAAACTAACTCACCTTTCATGGTGCTGTCTATTAAAGGAGGAGCCCATTGGCAGATGGAATGTGTTTCAAGGGGGATGAGCAGATAAAGCAACAAGTTGTGTTGTCCTTTGGTTTCAGGAAATACCACCTCCTCTAACACTCCTCTATAGAACCACATACAGGAAGTCCTTTCCAATATCCCTAAACTAGTTCCCTACTAAAACACAGTCAGTCCTGGGCCTAGTGCAAAGAAAAGAGTAGATCCTCTGGGTTCACAGCCGAATCAGGCTAATCTCGTGCCCAGTTCATTAACTGGGTGAAACAGATGCTTGAAAAATAATTGCCGAAAACCAATTAGCTTACCAGTTACCGGTTGACTTGAGGCCCCCTGTGAATCAGAAGGCTTATAGGAAATGTCGCTGGAGGGGCTGACATTTTCACTACATTGTCTTCCTCAGTTCTCTTTCCAAAGGTTGGATTTAGAAGCAATTCAGATCAGTGATTTAGGGTCCTCTTTAAATTTTTTATCTTCTCGAACTGACCCAGCATCTTCCTGATGACTTAACAGTAGAATAAAATCTTCAGTGTCCTGAGGTACATGCTGATGAAGTTCTTGTCACATGATGAACCAAGCAGACACCTGCTCTTGGACAATGTGCTTCTTTGGGAAATAAAATAGAAGATGAAATAAAAGGTCCAGAAATTCTGATAACATAGCTGCCAACTACTGGATGGGCCCTCTCCTCTCCTTGAACCAAACGGTTTCATTTTAAGTGTGAGTAATAGGATCTCCGCTTCTCAGGCAGAAGGCAGTCTCATAGGTCACTGCTCTGGTGAACTGCAGGTGGCTGGTCTCCAGTCATGACTGATGGTTATAACCTTTGAGAACCTGATACTGTCACAATACTGGAGTTTTATGAGGATGGAGGGATTTTTGGAATAGCTCCAGGAGAGCAAGCAAGGACAGTGAACCCTGAACTGTGTCTGTTTCCTGTGTTTCAGAGCAGGGCTTGTGGCTGGGATCTGTGGGATGTGACTGGTTGTTAGTTCACTGTAATTTTCCTTTCTTCTCTTCTCAGGAGGGCAAGAAGACTTCATTCTTTCTTATGAGCCTGTCACAAGGCAGGAAAGTAAGTTTCCCAGCATGCTCTGGTTCCTGGTTTCCAGGCCATATCACGTGACACCGTTAGAGGAGCCAAAGAGTGAAGGACTAAGGAGGATACCCTCTGCTTCAGATCCCGCTGTCCCCAGACCACACTCTGCTCTCTCTTTGGCACCAGCAACTTCCCTGCTAAGCAGGGGCAGGGGCAGCTCCCAGGAGGAAGGGGCAGTCCTCCAGATGAGTGGTTCTAAGTGGAAGGAGCACCTTCGAATCGCTAAAAAGCCCCACCTATAGGACAGATGGATAAAATCTCCTGGGAGACTGATGTCTCAGTATTGAGAAAGGCTTTCTAGCAGACCTGTCCTAAGATACAAGCCATCCTCTGGGCACCTCCATTTATTTTTCTGGAAGGCCTCTATACAGAGGCTAAAGGCTATTGACAAGGATATTGCAGAGAAAATTCAAGCGTCGGAGGATGAGTGGCACCAAATGGACTTTAGAGTTCCTTCTACCTTCATGTTACAAAGGAATTGGGAAAACCCCAGCAGAGAATAGGGAGCATTTTGAGCTAAGGGAAAGAAATTATAAAAGCATAAGGTGTCATTATGCTAACAATTACTTCGTAAAGTCATTATCTAAACAATAGCCAGATGGCTGCTTTGGAATCTTTTTTTTCCCACTCAATTGACTAAATTCAGTAGTTGTTTTGACGTTGTGTAGGCATAACCTAAAAGTAAGCAAAACCCCTCCAGACATTTCTTTTCATTGACAGACACTGCAGTTGCTTTTCCCTGTTGGCAAATTCCAGAAAGTAGGCACAGCCAGCATACTGAGGGTTACATACCAGTTTCTCCTGCCGGGCTGTAGGGGCAACTGGCCCAATGAAGTCATGTCCTAACCGGTTCTGTCTGGTAATTTCTCCTTAAGACTCACCCCTCATTTGCATCTTCCCTTCCCTCTCTGTAGTAAACTATACCCGGCCAGTGATTATCCTGGGCCCCATGAAGGATCGGATCAATGATGACTTGATATCTGAATTCCCCGACAAATTTGGGTCCTGTGTGCCTCGTAAGTATCATTTCTCTTTTCGCTGCAAGAAAGGCTCCCCTCCTTTGAGATGATTAAGTGTAATTCTGTTCTTCAACGGTGTCTTCAGTGATTCAAATACTATCAGTTACCTATTATCTGGACATCTTTTTTTTAATCTGAGCATCTTATTTTTATATTTTCCTGCTTAACACTTTTCATCAGTGCTATTGTGTAGCACTATTTAGTGAGTATGATACATCCTCCAAACTGACTGTGATCCCCAAAAGGCAGATGAATCCTTTCATCCTGTAACTCCCATGGCCTTTAAAAGAGCATAGAATTATTGATAGGCATCAGAATGTTCTTATAAACTGATTGAAATGCCACTAAAGCTTCTTTTCCCATAGAAGAAGAGTGATCAGAGACAAAACCATGTATTAAAATCATCTCAGGATGACCTAGGGCCACATGTCAATCCCAAAACAAAACAGCCTTTTCCAGGGCTGATAACAGTGCTAGGATATGAGAGGATGAAGACAAGAAGGCTTGTAAAACTCATCTACCTTCTGGGCCATCACAGATTTTAATCTGCTTTCTTGTCCTGATGGAGGATCATTGGGTCTCCTGGTCTCACTGAGTGTAGCCCCCTAAGAGTCTATCTGCTCTGCTTCCCCAGCACACCATACCTGCCCATTTACCCCTAGTCCCATGCCATCACATGAAAGTATGGAGAGGCCTTCTGCTTCTGTGTGTGTGTGTGTGTGTGTGTGTGTGTGTAAACGGACCCTCCCCCCACTCCGAGGGAATTTCAATTTATTATATAATTGAGCTCTTACACCTATCCCAACAAATATTTCTTCCTCGCCACACATCTTTGAAGTTTTGTGCTTTGAAGTGTCTCGTACATTTCAGCACTGCAGGTGTCACCCAGAATACCTAAGAATAGCAGGAGTCACATGTGTGCGAGTATGGAGACAGCGGAGCTAGGATGATTGCTGTATCTCATGAAACTGTTCCCAGCAAGAACTCTGGGAAGAGATCCTGCCAAAGAGCCTATCTTGAGAAAGAGGTCAGATAGAAATGATCAAGTCCAATCCTACTCAATTCATAGCAGCCTCCTCAGTGCATCCCTCTACCTTAGAAAGAAAAGAAACTAGACAGTGCCTAATGACCACTCCCACTTTCCCTCCACCTCGCAGTCTTTATTTTAATCCATAGCACTATTTGATGATACTCAATATATGTTCATTGTACAAAACCTGGAAAATGCTAAAAAGAAAATTAAAAATATTCCCACCTTCAGAGTATCGAGAGATAACATCATTGTTAATATTTTCATAGATTTTCACCTATTCCTTCTTTCTACACATGCATTTTCTCCTCTGGCTGGGTACATATTAGATATATGCAAATTTTTTGGCTTAACATTATTTAAAGTTTTATGTTAATATTTTAAGTGATTATTACATCATTAGCATTCCTCATTTATGGGTATTTTGGGTTGTCTCTCCTTTTCTCTCTTATGAATTATAAGTAAAGTATAATTGTAATTATGTGATAATTATAATTTATAAATTAATATAATGAATATCTTTAAGGATAAAACTTTATCTGAAGCTTTGATAATTTTTTAAGATAGATTCCTTGGAAGAAAATACCTGAGTCAAAGATTGAAAATATTTTAACATCTTTTATTTATATTGATATGTTTGTTCTCCCTTTTCTTCTTTCTAAGAACTTCAGTCACCTCTAACCACAGTTAGAGTTGATGACTTTTAGTCTCACCTTAACTTTGTCTAGTTTCGTAGTCACTTACAGTGAGAGGTTAACGGGTACCTGTTATTATGTCATGGTCCTCCTTATTACATATTTTTATATATCTATGTTGAGGGTGTGGTGGAGAAAGGAGGTGGAAAGGCTATTTATAAATATATATCACCTTAATTTTATTATTATTTTTTTTTTATGAAGATACTACGAGGCCAAAGCGTGACTATGAGGTAGATGGCAGAGACTACCACTTTGTCATTTCTAGAGAACAAATGGAGAAAGACATCCAAGAGCACAAGTTTATAGAAGCTGGCCAGTACAATGACAACTTATACGGAACCAGTGTGCAGTCTGTGAGATTCGTAGCAGAGAGGGTATGTCCACCAATCATCTTATACCTCCCCTAAAGAAGGCTCCCGGGTGACAAACTGTATTTTTGATCATTACTCTTCCCTGATTGCAGTTGTAAATTTGAGTTAAATATTCCTTTTAAGACCTCTAAGCAGAGAATGACTTTAGAGCAAGGTCATTAATCTTTGTTCTAATCTCAATAAGGTATGCAGACTGACTTTTGGGGAGGAGGAGGTTATAAACCTAACGGCAAGTTATTAGCTTGAAGTTTATCGAGATTCACTTTGTCCTTGACTCACTTATCTTTGGCCCCAGTAAACAATACTGAATGTATCAAGGAAGCTTTAGTACTCTCGATTGTTTAAATCAGGGTCCTCAATTCTTTTTGTTAGCAGGAGTTACATTTCATTTCCCTGAAAACTTGAGACCGCATGGTGGAGGGGTAGATGGATGAAGAGGACTAGGGCCCTGCCTCTAGCTGGCAGAAATTCCAACTTGGAGGAGATGTGAATACTGCCACTCCCTTCCCATTGTTAATTTCAAGGGCATGGAAAAGAAGAGAATGTGCAAGAGAAAACAGGACAGGAAGGCATTTGAGTGTGGCTCTAAGATCTGCCTATGGAGAGATCCTAATCTGTCAACACAGAGGACCAATTTCATGGGAGAAAAGAATTAAGAGCCAATCCAATTTGTTATATAACTAATATTTGTTGGGTTGATTTGATGTGATTTAACATAGCCTTTTGATGTACTCGTAAAAAATTAATCAAGAAATTTTAAGGGCTATCTGAGAATACAGTAAGCTACATCTCTTCCTTTCTCTAGGTTCTTTGAGCTATATCATGTTGTTTCTAATCAGTTTCCTGAATGATTACATCTCTGCTCCCCTTTGAACATATAAATATGACCTCTGTTAACTTGAAATGTTCCGACCAGTGAATAGTCAAAGAGCATTTAGACATTTTGTTTAGCCGTTGCATTTCACGGAGAGCAAACTTGGAATTTATTGCTAAAGTGATACAGGGTTTGAAGCATTTTAGTATATTTCTCCTATAAGAGCTCAAGTATTCACTAGTCTCTCTGTTTTCACATAACTATTCATGGAGTTTTTAATCCCCTACCGTTGGTTGAGGACTGTTCCTATCTATACAATATGCTTTTCACTTCTTTTTTAAAGTTCTTCTGGCCTAAGGGAAATGAGGCCATTTTGCTCTAGAAGTTAGAATATGATGTTTGCCAAATGTATCTATTTTTCCCAAAATACTTTATAAAGCAACTCCTTGCTCTGAGCACCATCGTAGTGGAACCCCAGTTAAATGAAGTGTGCTATATGTAATAGGGTTTTCATGTAACAAACAAGAAATTTAAGGATGTAATAATGAAGGTAACTCTTTCTGTGTCTGTCCTCAGCTCTACTAGACTGAGCATATCCAGGGCAGGATACAGTAAGCACTCAGCAAATATTTACAGAATTGTTCCAAATTCACATGATTACCATTCTTCCAGAGTTCACATTTGTCAGGGTAAGAGAATGAGGTATCTCCTTATTCCAACCAACAATTAGTGCTCAAGACTTGGGTTTGAGTTTTTCTAGCACTGAGACCTGGAGCACGTTATTATCTCTAAGCTTTAGTCCTATCTTCTGTAAAATGTGGCCAGTAATACCTACCTCACAGATTGGGGATTTCTTGTTGACAGTGATCTTCAGAGATTGTTACTGAGGGTGTCATGAGTGTGGACCCAATCACATTACATAAGGCTACGTATCTTCTTTGTGCAAGACTTCAGGTGTTTATTTAAGAAACTCAAGCCGAGGTAACACATGTGAAATCTCCATCACAGTGGCAGGCACTTAGTAAGGGACTGATAGATATGAGTCATCCGAAGCATTCAGTGATGACCCTGAATACCGACTTTTATTTACGCTTTGCAAAGATCCTTTTTCAACCTTTAGAAATTCAGTATCCCTTACCTTCCTCGCACACGTACTCACTTTTCGTTTTGTTTTGTTTGTTTGCTTTGGTTGGACTACGATCATTCTTTCTGGCTTAACTCCGTATTTTTCTTCTTTTTCTACCAGGGCAAACACTGTATACTTGATGTGTCAGGAAATGCTATCAAGCGGTTGCAAGTTGCCCAGCTCTATCCCATTGCCATCTTCATTAAGCCCAAATCTCTGGAACCTCTGATGTAAGTGGAGGGCCTGGGAGGCTGTCACCGCTGCTTATTCCATGTTGACGCAGCAGATTGCTGGCAGCTCTTGGTCACAAGTGCTTAGAAGCCAGAAGTGCTATTGTTGATTTTAAGCATTTCCTTTTTGCAAAAAATATGTGAAAGTGTTTTTGAACCAATGGAGACATAATGTCAGTAATTCCCTAACATGTCTTCACTAATGTTTCTTGATTTTTATGTTCATTTCGCAAGTTGGGGGGGGGTGTGATATTTCTTTTGCTTTGTTTTGTTGTTATGAAGGTAGGTTAGTTTAGTTTGGCTTTCAGATGGTAGGAAGCAATCATCTTTGCTTATCTCTTTCTTCTGAAAGCAGTTCCATTAGTAAATCTTTTTAAACGTGTGAGTTTTTCTAGAGGGAGCAGACAATATTTTAGACTCTTTCTATTGACATTCCATTTAGTTCTAGCATAGAATTCTTCTGTTCCTTAATGAAAACCTCCTACATATAGACCACTATCCTTAAAAAGGGAGTTTTCTTAGTGACATGGTGGGAATGTCTATAACTATAATGTCTATGACTATAACATCTATAACTTAAGCCAATAGCTCCATACTGGCTCACGTTTATGAATAAGGCAAAAATGTATAACTCGGATTTTTGTGTGTGTGGTTTTTATTTTTCAGAGGACTGGCAAAAAGCTTTCTTTAAAAACCACTAAACAAATGGGGCAAATATTCAGAGGTAGACTATAAAGTAATATATTTTCAGTGGCAATTTCATAGAAATTGTTGGCCGTGCTTTCTAGACGATTCCCATACAAATGTGAGGCTGTCGTAGCCAGAAGCTAGGGACTTGAAAATTGGTCGGGCTAGATTTGGTTTTTCCCTTTCCTTTTCCCTTTCACTTCTTCTAATCAGTTATGTCAACTCAGACAAGTTGCTTGACCTCCCTGAGATTTAGTTCCTCTCCTCTAAACCGGGCACATTAATAATACATACCTCACACCTGGTATAAAGGTTAAATGTGAACATGAATACGAAGCTCCTTGTAGGGTCTTTAGCACATAGTAAGCACTCAATAAACAGTGGCTACTCTAACTGCAAAAAATTTCAAGTTATTTCATCGTAAAAGGAATAAAACTATTTTATCATCGCAAAACACGTAAACTACCTTTTCCAAGAGGTCACAAGACATAATGCCAGTGTGTCTATTGGTGAGAGCTTTGCTCAAATGTGCCTCCATTTGGGTCTTGAGATCTTAGAGCTTTTGACAAGGTTCAGAAGTGAGCCACAGAGTCCTGGAAAACAAGTACACATGGAAAAACCAAAGAGAAGGAAATTACTTAATCCCAGAGGCGAAACTATTACTTGCAGAGGTATCAGCCAACTGTTCCACATCTTTTCTAGGAGTGAAGAAACAGAGCAAGCTACAGCAGCTGCAACTACAACCTAAGAGAATTAAACTAAATACAGTCAGTCTCTGGGGAAATTGCCAGAAAGGTGTCTTGAAAGCAGAATACGTTCCGGTAAATAAAAGATGGACAAAGGTTCTTACCACGGGGAAAAAAATGAAATCAGGAGGTCACTGACAGTACCTTCTGCCCCGAGAATTTAGGTGTTAAATTATAACATCCAGAGCTTTGCCCAGAGTTGGCACATGGAAAAAACATGTGTTGATAATAAAATGCTGGTTCTTGGTAGTATTATCCCTGATAGCATGCTTGAAACCTCCCCTCATCTAGGATGCAGTATTGGGTAAATTAAGCAACCACAAATTTCATTATGTGAAAGTGATTTATAATGTGTAAAGAGCCTCATAAATATTATTAGCAATGATAACATGAAGAAGGAGAATAGAAAAATGGCCCTCACCGCCTGGGCACAGGACCTTAAAGGCCTGTTTCAGAAATAGAAGAAGTTTTCACGTCATAAATACGCAGTGGGATAAATGGCTTCCCAGGGGAGTGAGGCTTGAGGGAGGCACAGCAGTTGCACATTTGCCTCAGTGTGATATTGGGGAGACGTTCCCATCTGGTGCTCAGTAGGAGAAGGTCTCCTTCTGTCCACAGCGATGAGATGACTTATTTAGTTTTGCCTTGGGGCGCTGTCGCAGCCACTTATCACCAAGGAAAATTAAACAGACCGATGGCTGGATTCCACAACGAGGACCGTGAATCTGCAGTAATTTGCTGCAGCCATATTCGCAAGTCTTGAGTGCAGCAACGGCGACATTCAAACGGATGCGATCTTATTATGAAAGGCTGGATGTTTATTTTCCGGCTCCCTCTCTTCCAAGGGTTTTACTTCAGGAGCAGAGCTGGCATGATTTGCCCATACCCCGGAGAGGAGTGAATGCTAGGTCAACTGGAACAAAAGCATAGCAGCTGTCACATATAGGCATTGATACATCATGACACACATTATTTCTCAAGTGCATCAACCCCATCAAACCACGGAGCTTATTAGCACAGACATAGCTGACTCTTCAGAGGAGCATAAAATCAAGGCTCTGGAGGAAAGTGATGTTCTTTTTATAGTGTGCCACCGCATGACCTCTGTTCCTCACACTCACCCCATGGCAGTGGGAGGCTTTCCTGTGTCTCCTTACCTTGCCAGCCCCAGTCTGCTTTTACCTTCTTGCTCCTGTGGTGGCCCATGTCTTCTTCTGTCTTCACCTGCATCATAATTATGTTGATTTGTCTAGCCCTCCGTTCAGTCATTCATTTACTCATTCGACAAAGAAGTCTTGAGCCAGGTTCCCTGCACGCTGATGAATAGACCTCAGCCTCTACCCTCAGGGAACTCACAGATTAGGCGAGGAGACAAAGGATATAATAGATGAGGTGTTAGAGGGTAAAAATGGAAATTCAGTGATGGTTACAGCAAGTGCAAAGGGGATTCAGAGAACACAGGCTAGCATGAGCCGGGAATGTCAAAGAAGATCCAGAGCCACCTGATTTCCTGACATCTGGAGCAAAACCCTGTCTTTCTGTGAAAAATATCCCAGGGTTTAGCCCCGCGTCTTCTGGACCCAAGGGTGACATCCACTCACAGCTTCTAGGACTAGTGCTATTTGGGAGGAGAATCGTAGATACTATCCCTCAGGACAAGATGAGTTTACCTCAACATCAAGAATTCAGAAAACTCCCCTTTTTTTTTTTTTCTGTTGCAGCCATCAGATCACGTCAAGAATCATGTTAATGTCTGACTTCAGTTTTTTAACATTTTTTTCCAAATAAGCCCCTTGGGAAAACCTCAGTATAATGCAAAGTCTATTTGACTAAAAGTTGGCTTTAGAAGAACCCCAAAACTGAGTTCTGACATCAGATTTCACCTTCTCAAGTCCCATTATTACTTCAGGCCACAGTGACATGGTCTAAAGCCACAGGTCAGAGACCCCAGTCTCTGGCTCCCTCGGGGGCATGGAAGGGCATCAGTGCTTTCAGTATTCTACGTGCTACGTGCCCCTGTGATGCATCCCCGTGGGCCAACCAAAGTATCTCTGCCCTTGGCTAGACTTTTATCAGCCCGGCAGAGCCACGCTGCTATTCAGAAGATGATCAGAGGCAAGCATTGTCAGTCCTTGATTAATAAAATGTCTTTGATGAAGAAAAAAATGGGAAGACGATATAATTTTCATTTAAGAAGTACAATTTGGTAGGCAAAAAATTTTACCACCTAGAGGACATGGGAAGATAAAGCTACCGCTGGTTAGGAATCAGTAGATTGGGTTATTTTCCATTTCCTTCCCACTCAGTTTGTCCTTGAGATTAGATTTAATTATTCTTACAGTGCTTAAACGGCACTAACATACAGCAGGAGTTGACAGACTAAGAAAGAAAGGGACAGAGAGAGTCCCAGGCATAATTCCTTTGTAGCCCATTCTCCTATCAGAACAACAACAAAACCAACTCAACATTGAAGACTCTTAACCAAGATCCTCTATCCTTGTTTGCTCTGGAGGTTAACTGCTTATAATCTGTTTGAAAGTATTTTGGTCACAGCACTTTGATTGTTACATTCTCTCTATGTCCATTTATTCACGCCTCCCTCAGCCAATCCTTCTAATGCCATCTGATTATAAAAGTAGATGAAGTTGAGGGCACTCGGGTGGCTCAGTTGGTTAAACATTCAACTCAGGTTTCCGCTCAGGTCATGATCTCAGGGTCATGGGACGGCTCTGCACTCAGGGGTTCTGCTGTCCCTCTGCTCATGCGCTTGCCCTCGCTCTCTCTCCAATAAGTAAATCTTAAAAAAATAAATAAATAAAACAGCTGGTGTTCAGGGCTCTTGTTGCTATAGACATGCCCCGCCCTTCACAGAAGTTGAGCAGGGAGAGCTGCAGAAGGTTCTTTCCGCCTGAACGATGCACCGCCTAAGGGGCTTGTCACATTTTCTGTAGTTCTCGGGAAGCACTTTGTTCCTCCACTCCGCACGCTTCCTGCTACACACTGAAGATGGATAGCGGCCCGTGGGGAGCGGAGCCCTCAAAGGTTCCTGGGAGGGCAGGCCCAACAGTCAAGTCTAGTTCTCTCAGATGCGATGAAGTACAGAAAGCGATGATGTCCCCTCCTTCTCTCCATCTCCTCTCCCCTCCTGCTACCACCCCTAGAAGATTTCGTTCGAGATTTCATCCCATGTTTGAGAGGGGTCGAGACAATCTAGGACAAAGTGCAAGGGAGGGTAACCAGAAAGGTTAGCATTTGGAAATCACAACCATTGAGAGAGGAGATGAAGAACGGAGGGAAGCTTATTCTGAAAGAGTGGTAGCCTCAAGGGACATATGAGCACTTGATTTAAAGACCCCAGTGTCTGTCGTGGAGGAAAGGGCTTTAGTCCTCCTCTGTGTGACTGCAGAGGACGGAACAGGGACCCCTGACTGGAAGTCAGAACGAGACAGATCCAGCCTTTCAGCCTCTGTGAAACCGAGAGGCTGCCCTCTGAGGCGGGGGAGTCCTCTGGGAGGGGGTCCTTGTTGCTGAAATTATTCCAGCAAAGAAGAGTCCCAAATAAGGACTAGGAAGCCACTAGTAAGATTACACTGTGCTTCCTGCAGGATTCATTTTTGCCACACATTTTAATTTTTCAGGATTTGGCACATTCCCTGTGTGTTCTAACACCAAACCCTTATTTTCCCAGGGAGATGAATAAGCGTCTAACAGAAGAACAAGCCAAGAAAACCTATGATCGTGCAATTAAGCTAGAACAAGAATTCGGAGAATATTTTACAGGTAAAAGTTCATGTACCTTTGTACTGGGAGAAAGGATCGACTGTCTGATGTTTGGTAATAGAGAGCACTCCAGGCCTGGTATACCTGGGCCCTAAAAACTTCCCACTGAGAAACCCTAATTTCCCTCTGCTTTACCTATCTGATCCAGAATTCTGGGTTCTGTCTTCTCTGGATTCAGCCACAGCCAACTCTAGGTTCCCACTGGCCTGTGCTAAAGCATGAGCCACAGACGGCACTGAGCTGTCTCCTGCTATTAAGAAGGTCTCAAGCCGGGTGCCTGGTGGCTCAGTAGGTTAAGTGTCTGACTCTTGATTTTGGCTCAGGTCAAATCTCGGGGTCCAGGGATCAGGCTCTGTGCTGGGCATGGAGCCCGCTTGGAAATCTCTCTGCCCCTCCCCCTTCTCTCTTAGAAGAAGAAGAAGAAGGAGACGAAGGAAGAGAAGAAGAAAGATTTTAGGCATTAAACTATCTCTGATATCATCAGAAAACTTGAGAAAGAAACCTTTAGACCTCAGTTAGGCAACATCCAAAGTGCTACCTCCTGAGAAGCTATCTCAGGACTTCATTCTCAGCCTCAGTGACGGGCAGGCCTGTGTCCCCTTAGCAGCAATTGAACAAGATGCTGAAACGCTTTGCTCTGTTTCCATTGATTCCACGTCAAGTCCGAGAGGAAAACTTTGCTTTTCTTTTTAAATATTTTCTTGGAAACATGAAGTTTGGGGAATAGAGGAAGATTTTCTTTCTTACCCCAGGTATCCTTGGTTCTCTATTCTTAATGACGTTCCTGAAATACTGATCAAATCCAAAGAGTAAGCAAACTGTGTGAAAATTGCCCTACACCAAATGGTTTAAAAAACAAGAAATTTCCTCCTGAATTTCCTTATGAGAAGTTAGATGCTTTACCATTTGTCTTACTCAGAATATGAAAATATCAGTGGCTTAGCAGTTTGCAAATACATTTAACTCGGTAATCTTAGGTAAAATTTCATCAGTAACAAAGAGATGAGTCATGTTTTATCCTGAAAGAACATCCAGGTATAAACATCAAATCGCAGTCATGCACATTTTGACCATTGGTTCACACTCAGAAATAAAGTATAGTAGTCAATACATTCTCAGGGTTGTTTTTGAAGATCTAAACTATGTTTCAGTAGCAATTCATTATTATTCCCTAATGTCCTATAGAGAGTACTGACATGTATTGGAGATCTCTCTGTAAGCTAACTGTAGTTCAGAGGAGATTATGAAATACACTTAAATCTGCTTCAGATGACTTGGCGTTCTAGGTAATTTACAAGTGAGCTGTTTGTTTATATTTCCTCTTATTTATGTTTCTTGTAAGTAGCTGTTATAAGGCATTCTCAAGATGAACAACCCTGTTATGGCAAAATATCAATTTACCAGATTACTCGGAGAATGAGTGGGGTTTCCTATTAAGGGTTTGGGGGTTGGAGGAGTTAACTCAAGTTGCCTCCACAACCTTATTATTTCCTCTGTGTTGAAAACATCTAAATTTCTGCACCTGCCAAGGTAAATTGACTATATAGAATGAAAGGCCAACTTTCTTTGATAACCAGGGAGATCTCTATCTAAAAATCGATCCATGCCTAGCCCGGTGCCTGGCCCAGAGTAGGCACCCATAAAATTTAAATGCATAAATGATTCATTGTCCAAGACCACAGACAGACATGTAGAAGGTAGAAAGACTGGGATGCATTTGTTGCCTGATCCAGAACATGCATTGAAAGCATTTTTTTTTTTTTGGTTTTACTCACTGATGTGCCCTTGCTTAAGTAAATTTCCTGCTTTTTCTTTCTTACTAATGAAAAGTAATGTGAAGCTTCCAGATGAGTTCATGTGTCACTGGTTTGAGCTTCTGCTGTGTGACTGATGCTGTTCTTCACCAGGCAGGGAACGATTCCTAACTCTGGCGTGTTGGCTCTTGTTCTAGCTATCGTCCAAGGAGACACCTTAGAAGATATATATAATCAATGCAAGCTTGTTATTGAAGAGCAGTCTGGGCCTTTCATCTGGATTCCCTCAAAGGAAAAGTTATAAATTAGCTACTGCACCTCCGACAATGACAGAAGAGCATTTAGAAGAACAAAATATATATAATATACTACTTGGAGGCTTTTATGTTTTTGTTGCATTTATGTTTTTGCAGTCAATGTGAATTCTTATGAATGTACAACACAAACTGTGTGAAGCCATGAAGGAAACGGAGGGGCCACAGGGTGGGACAGAAAATACTTTGCAGTATGCAGGAAGGCTTTGGTTTGCTCAAAGTGCCAGGTATAGGGATGAACCTCTGATGGGCTTTCTGCCCAAGAGATGGGCAGCCTCCTCACCCCAGCAGACGTCCAGAGCTGATTTAGCTGCTGAGCTCTCTGTGTCTTTTGCTTTAAAGAAAAGTTGCCAGCACTTGACTTCACCAACCTTCCCATTACCCACATCTGTAATTGGTACACTTTGAATTTTATAACTATGCACACTCTTTGATTTCTTAACGAGCAAAAGAAAGAAACAAGGAAAAAGGAAAGGAGTCCCTTTGGAGATGGCGTAATATCAGGGAAGGATTAGTGTGTAGTTTCTTTGACTGGCATCTACAAAGATGAGCATTTCGTAAAATTCACAAGTAGATGGAGGACTGACCTCGCTGAGAGGAGGGGATTCCACCTGAGGTTAGCTTTATGATTGTTTATTGTCTATTTTGCCATTTATAAACTGAAAGGAGGCACTAGAGATGAGAATAATTTATACAATAAAAATATATTAAATGTATAGAAATGAATTTCTATAGGTTAAAAAGTTTTGTGAACTATTTTGTAAAGACTGATTGAGAGACTAAATGTATGCACTATCAGCAGATGATCAAACTCAAGAACTGAAAGTTGCACTCTCCCTTTTGTTGCCAATGACCCCTTAAGAGCATCTGAGTTCCTTCCAAAGTCTAACAAAGACTTCTCCCTCACTTACCTCCCATGATCTCCCTTCCATATTAGTGACACACTCTCATGGAGCACATCCCTTAATGAGTTGCCCTTGTGGGTGTTTTTGGAAGACTTTTGGTTAATGCATTTTTAAGCTGATGGCTTTCAGAGACAAACTCATGCAAATGATCTAAAGGGAAGTTTTTGCTTTTATCTTGTTAAACAACCTGGGCCTGCCATGCAAATAGTTGAATAACTTTGTTCCTAGTTATTTACATGCAATTCTCAAAGGATCATTTAGTATTTTGGCCAACCATGAGTAATTAGGACTTTATTTTTCGTCTGTTTCACAAGTCACTGAGGGTTTTGTAACAGCCAGAGATGGCATCAAGCCATGGAGAGATCTGTCCCAAGAAGCACTATTTCTTTGAGGAAGAGAGAAGTTATCTGGTTGGGGGGTGAGGGGTGCAGACTTTTGTTTCGATGTACAGGACAAAGAGAACCATAAGGAAAGACCATTAACAACTTTGAGCTCAACCAATTGAACTGCCTTTCTTGGGGGCTGCACCTGGACCAAGTTTATTTTTTAGCAATTATAATAGTGATGATTTAAAAAAAAACAAACCTCCCGAAGCCTATATCCCACTTTAGAGCTGATGATGACATCAGCATTGCTTGTGCCCACGGTGTTTAGAGAGAGACTTTTCAGTGATCTCAATAACCACTCAACTCTGGGTTCTCTGCCTGCCCAGACTAAGCCCCATCGCCTTATTTCTGGGGTACCACCAGACCTGGCAGGGATTCTGCCACACTGTGCAGCAAACCAGCATGCAGGCTGGGATGGGAGAGCGAGAGAGAGAGCCATCAGCAGTGATGGGGCTTCTTCGCAGTAAGAACATCGGAGCTCAGAATGAGGGTCTCTTTCCAAAACCAAGTGTCGTTTATCTTACGCTAACTACCACTGTCTGCCTCCCTGCAGTCACCAAAACAAACACAGAAATGCAAAATTATTCATCTACCTATAGTCTTGAGGCTGCCTTTGCCAACGGAAGGGCTAGCGATGCATTTTCCCTCTGATGAAAGTTAAATTGGGGCGGGGGGGGGGGGACTTCCTTAGAGTGCTCAAAAAAAAAAATGTTTAAAGGTATGTCCGTGGCTGCAATTCGCCAGTTTCAGGTCAAGGCCTACTCTCATCAATATTGCTGCCAGAAGTTTTCTGCCACCAGAATGCCATTCCTGATCCCAGCTCTATCTTTAGGCCACCATACTAACTTCTTTGGTTTCTCAACTGAGCATGCAACCGTTTCTTTAAAGGACTGTCATTAATGAGTAGATGTTTCCGCGGGTCGTGCGATGTGCTTTCCATTTAATATTAAGTATTGCTGTGGCTGAGTACAATCAAACTGAACCACCAACCCTTGTTTTGTAGTAATATAATTATTTATTTTCCTAGTGTAGATGCTTCCAGATTAGAATTGGCATTTGCACTGATTTTTTTATGTAGATTTATATAAATATATATATACATATATATTTGCTTGAAGAATCACCAAGCAAATTGGTGAGAGGGTCTTTTCCTATAGAATTTCCACCTCCATTTGTTGTGTTGTCTTGAGCTTCCCAATGTTGAGGTCTCTAGGGCTCCAATGAACTGGTGTATTTTGCAGCAAATCTGATGACTGTACGGATACGGCAGGAAAGTTACCCAGATTACATCTGGTGCAAATGCACTTGGAGCCTGGGGCCAGACTGGTGCTAACATTGCAAACTTTGTCCGGAGCTCTCTCCAATCTGAAGGCTTGCTGGGGGCGCAATGTCACCTTCACGTGCTGGGCCCTTTCGGAAAAGTGCCAGATCGTGTCACTGGTGCTATTTTTCATGCTCTGGTACAATGTGTAGCACCACGGGGGTCTCAGCTTTACCAAAATCAAAGTCGCATTTGTCAGCTAATTGCAGGGGCGTTTGTTTATTGCTCTCCGCGCACGGGATCTGTTGGCCACTTCTTTGCCGGCCTCTCCCCGCCCCCGGCCCCCCAGCCCCAAGTTCTTGGCTCGGCTCCATCTGCTCAGTGAGCCCATCTTTACGAAGCCGCACTCAGGTGCCTGTGAGCTGTCTTAGATCCTACCGCCAGCCCTTCCAGACTCTGAGCCGGGGAAGAGCTCTCCACTCCTCTGGCTCTGACTCCTGGCTTTCCCCCCTTCTGTCCCTCTGTTCTCCCCTTCCATTTCTGTCTCATTCCATCTCTCCCTTGGTGCCCCTCTCCTTTTCTCCCACTGGCCTGTCTTCCCTGAGTGTCGCTTTCCTTCTGTGGTCCCTCGTGACTCCCTCCCCTTCGCTCTCCTGTCTCTCTGCCCCCTTTAGTCTCTCTTCCTTTCCCCCCTCCTTTGCTGTCCTTTCTCTCCTCCTCCCATCTCTGAGCATCTCCTCTTCCAGACCCCACTCCACAATTTTTCTGTCCTATAAGGGCTCATGGCCGATTCGGACAGCAAGTCCATACACTGGACCGATGACACAGTTCCTGTGGGTCACCGTTTCACTTACGCAGCCCAGAAAGCAAAGCTGAGCGTGAGGCCGGGGGCTGGAGCCAGCTCCAGCACGCCTCGCCGAGCCAGCCGGCACCACTGCCCTTGCAGTGTCGATGCTCGCGCTCTGGGCCCCGCGGCACCTGGGTGCCTCTCTGCCTGAAGGCTGGTCCGCAGGGAGCCCACCCCCAGCACCATCCTGCGGCTCTGAGGACACTTCCTCTCTACCAAGGCAGACTCTGGCCCCGAAATCATTCTGACAGCAAACCTCATTCTTCTCATTGAAGCCATGCCATCATCGCCTTGGTTTGGAGAGAGACATTTTCCCCCCCGCTCATAAGCTTTCTCCCCACCCCCATTTTCATGTGAAGCCCCCTCTGCTTTTCAGCTGGTGATTGCTCTGGTGAGATTGAACGGACTCGCTGATGAAATAACATCTCTTTTTTCCTGTCTTGGTCCTGCCTAAATTCCTACAAAAGTATTTAAGTCAAGGACTCAGGCTAGTTCCTAAGCTTATCGTGGTCATTTGTCACTCCCAGGGGGGGAAAGGGGACATTTCTCTGAAAGCATGTGGAGTGACATGCCAACAACTGATTTGCCAGAGATCTCCCTACAGAATTCTGTGGATATGCATTTTACTTCTGTGTGTATGTATGGTCTCTGTGGTACGTATACCCTGTGTGCACACGTTGCACTGGGTATGAATGAATGTGGAGGGAAACCCACACACATGCTCCAGTCTGTAAATATCCTTCCTCACTGAAAACCGTGCTTTGGAAATCATTTCTTGTACAGCTGTGCAGTTTCTTGTAGCAGCTGAGGACAAGCTAAGACAGGTGGATGAGTTAGACAAAGATCCCCTAAAAGACGGAGTACAGATCTCCCCAGCAACTCGTGAGGACAGACAACCAAATGGCAAGGTTGACTCCCGATGGGACGGCAAACTTTTCTTCTCTCCTTTCGGAGTTTGTGTTTCCTGAGTGTGTCTTAAATTCTGAGTGCACCAGGCCGTACCCGTTAGATCCTTTCCATATGACAGTTTTGTGCTTCTCTCTGACAGGGTGTTCCTCCATCGAGCTGTAGTGCAGGAGGGGAGGGAGGGGGAAATACTCCTTGCCTGGGCTGGAGTTTACAGAGACACTGCACAGCTTACACTCCTGTTAAGTGTAAATATTCGACACTTCCATTCCATTTGTGTAAAAAATAAAGCACACACAATTATAAAATCAAGATGTATATTTCATACTCAGTGTGTCTGTGCATATTTATTGCGTTTCTGGTTGTCGCCGGTGGCCCCGTTTTGAGAATGCCTGATAGAATGTTTATAAACATGTCACGGTTTTATTATGAGATCTAAATATTAAAACATTTTATACTTTATAGCAAGTTATTTTCTCCCAAAGCATAATTTGTCTTGCTTCAGAAAGAATAGAATCATCCATTTCTATCATATTTGTCTATCATATTTGTTTCCGAGCTAAAGTGTAGTGAGAGGAAGTTTGTTCTGAGAAGCCCAGGCGGTGTTGAGAGGAGCCCAAGGTGGTGCCTTTGCTTACTTTTAACTGTTTGGTTACTATCTTGCCTGCTTTTCATCAGGATTTGGCCAAGAGTGAACACTGCACTAAAAGATAGGTTTTTTTAGGGGTGCCTGGGTGGCTCACTGGGTTGAGCCTCTGCCTCTGCTCAGGGTGTGATCCCAGGGTTCATGGATCAAGCCCCATGTGGGGCTTTCTGCTCAGTGGGAGCCTGCTTCTCCCTCTCCTGCTCCCCCTGCCTGTGCTCTCTGTGAAATAAATATATAAAATATTTTTTTAAAGATTTTATTTATTTCTTTGACAGAGAGAGAGAGAGATCACAAGTAGGCAGAAAGGCAGGCAGAGAGAGAGGGGGAAGCAGGCTCCCCGCTGAGCAGAGAGCCCGATGCGGGGCTCGATCCCAGGACCCTGAGACCATGACCTGAGCTGAAGGCAGAGACTTTAACCCACTGAGCCACCCAGGTGCCCCTAAATATATAAAATCTTTTTTAAAAAATAGGTTTTTTAAAAGTCCTTCACATCTATGTGGGAAAAAAAAAAATCTATTTCCCAGTTTCAAAATTGTGAGATTCCAGAAGATACTAAGAATAGAGAAAAATACTTTTTTCTTATCTAACACTTAAAGGCACAAATTGGAGAGGAGATGTCATTATTCATGTTCCCTGGGCCACAAAATATACCAGCTCCAGAGGTCTGAACATGCCAAAAATGTCAGGTTTAAGAACCTGAATCTACCAGATAATATTCTTAATTCTTCCTTCGAGGTCAAACATATGCCTTGTCACACTGACATTTAGACAGCGTAGGTCTGACAGCTGGAGGACCAAAACGCATTCCTTCTGTGGAAGGAGTGAATTTCACCGTGAAAGCAATCGCTGCGGAGTATATCTTACCTCGCCATAAACTATCGCGTAATCAGGTCAGTCCTTTGGTAAGCGAGACTCGGTCAGAGCAGCCTGGCCATCACTGGGAGCCCACAGAAGTCTCCCCCAGGTGTCCTGTTGTTGTCTCTGGGGCTAGGCAGCGGTGAGTGGAGACACATAAGAAGGCATTGACTAGGGGTACCTGGGTGGCTCAGTGGGTTTAAGCGTTTGCCTTCCACTCAGGTCATGAAATGTATTTCTCAGCATAGCTCATGGTCACAGCTTGAGAAACAGCACCTGACCTCCATTCAGCCCGCTCCTGGGAGCTTTCTCTCCTGAAGATGGTGTGTCACTGCTCTGAGAACCGCAAAAGAGTAATTCCTTTTCTAGGCCATCTCCTAGCTTCTCCTCACAAGTCCTAGTTTCAGAGTCACATGAACCAGTGCGCAGACCCTCCTCAGCCCACTGAGACAGCTAGCAAAATTTGGAACGGGCACCTCGGACCTACTAAAGATGACCGGTATCTAATTCAAGGCTCTCAAACCGGGTAAAGCAACCAAGGAGCGAAGAGCTCTTCCCCAGAGTGAACAGAGACCATTTCAGTCTCCAAAGCCTGGCCCACATCCTTCAGAGGGGAAATCTAAATCTCGAGTTTAATGTATTGGTCTTGTATTTGACTACCTTAAGATTCTATGGAAAATTAGCAAGCCCTGAGGACCCATGGCTTTTAGACACGGCATGATGCTTCATCCTTTATACCAAAATAATTTCTCTTTTCGCCTAAAGTAAGCCCCAAAAATGGCACTAAAACTGTGAGGTGTTCTTGCAGATGAGGAAAAAAAACCTAAAGGATAACCGATTTGCAGCCTGCTTCACAACTAATCCTGACACATCAGTACGACAGCACTGGGCTCAACTACTTAGAGCCCAAACAGCCAGGACTGAGAGAGACACAAGTTCTCTCCCACCCTCCGGTCTAAGGCCTGTCTTCTTGGCTCTGGTTCCCCATCTTGTTTGGACAGTTGACTCAGTGACCTCTGCTCTTCCAGGCTTCAAACGGAGGATGTGGGTGAGCACCGCACAGCAGAAAGCTGACGTCCAAACAATGAGAGAAACACAGAGAACAGGCTTCCTGTTAGCAAAAAGCAATTGACTCTACTTTCATCTGCAAGGAGAAGGGAAGAAAAATATTTTATTTTCAAGGGTACATTAAAATTGTCAAATTTCTTGTGACTCTAGATAACACATTACAATTCACTTTTTCTCTGAAATGAGGTTGAAGTCCCTCGGAAAGAAGAGTTGATTTCGATTCAACAGAAATGTAACACCAGCAAGTTAAAGAGTGGTGTCCCAAATGAATTGTTGGGTTTTTTTTCATGGGTCCCACCTATTTCATCGATAGCGTTAGTAACCTTTCTGTAGAAATTCTGTGTGCCCCCGTGTTTCTTCATCTGGCAGTTCTGATATGAATAACCTGCCTGCGCCCTCTCCGCCCCCAAGAAGGAAATCTCTCCCCAGGGTCCTTCCAAATCAGTTTCTTTTTTCAGGGTTACTCATCTTAATTAACTACAGTCACTAAATCTGGCTTCAAGTCTATGGTCCTTCTCCTTCACAATTTGTGGTCTAATTTGACTATTTTAAATTCTGCAGAGTATAAAGTTATGGGAATGTACGTCTTATTTTAAACTTGGGTCAATAAACACATTAAAAATTGGAGTAAATACGTGAAAAGCCAACATTTCACACAAAGAAAGACTAACGGTTGCTTAATTTTAAATGCCCTACAAGGAAAACATTTGCAAAGAAGCTGGCATTTTGTATTATTTATTTATCGAGTTGTCATGCCTTATATGTTTGGTCAGCCAATAACAAATACTTTCTTGGAGTCAGGCTCTATTTAGATTCTGGAATAAAAAACATAAATGTACAGGGCATAGCCTGTCTTCTAAAGGAATTTAAACCTACCTAGTAACTGAGGAATTTAAAAAAAAAAAAAAGGAAAAAAGCTAATTAAAAGAGACCAGTCAGTGAGTGCATAAAAAGTGACCTTGATGTCTAGGAGTCGGACATACACCTGCTCAGGATTTGTCCCCTTTCTCACACCCTGGGAAGAACTTGGATGGCAATAGTGAGTCTCGTCTCTGGCATTGCTGAATCAAGTGCCTGCCTGGCTTTAAGGTTTTAGGTTGCCAAGGCAGCCACTTCACAGACAGCTGTCTCCAATAAACAGGTACAGCGACTAGATAAAGAGCCAGGCCCCGCCCCCCAACTGCCTTTGTTTGAGAGGCCCCGACCTTTCCAGTGAATGTGTTTCCCTTCCGGGGGGGTTTTATTTCTGCTCCAGTAAAGACTGAGCCTGCAAAGCTCTGGCACTCCAACCCATCTCCCTCCCTCCCTCCTCACCGTCTCCCCGGTGTGCCCCCCACCACCCCCGCCTGCCGCACCCTCCAGGACAGGTGAGTATTAAACCTTGTCTTTTTGAAGTTCCCTGATGGTTTCTATGGCAGGTATCTTGCAATCCTTGTAAGAACCACAAGGGCCAGTCCAGCCCAACATTGGTTTGGAAAAGGAGATATCTGAGGAGGCTCCCTATGAGCCAGGTGGGGAGCTTGTTGGAAACAGAGAATTCTGGGTGCTATCCTAGACCTACTGAATGAGAATCTGCATTTTGACAAGATTCCCCAGTGATTCCATGCCCACGAGTCTGCAAAACAATTGACTGTGACGAAAGGAGCGTTGGGGAAAAAATTCATTAAAATTAAGAAAGTGAGTTACTATGGTGGTAAAAGCAAAAGAGCAAAGAGCAGAAAAGGAAAATAGATGTCTCTGAATAAGCAAATAGTTTGGGGGCATCATCCTTAAACATGGGAACCCAGCCAGCCTGTTACTACTCCAGTGTGGGGGCAAAAGTCCACTGAACAAAACACTTGATCCATGTTTAAATCCAGGACTGATTTTCTCCACTGAACCAATTGAGGGGGCAGTCCCTGGCACGCACCCCTAAAGACCACAAAGTAACAATCCAACGTCACAGGTAAGAACGCTGACTTGAGACCCCCAGACCTGGGTTCAAGTTCTGCCTCCACTCTTTGCTGGCCATGTGACCTTTGACAAAGGGCCTCAACATATCCAAGGGCAAATGTTCCCACTGATACCTGATAATAGCATCTGCTGTGAGGAGAAAACTTTGAAAAAAAGTGCGTGACCTCATGAGCCATGCCAGGTGATTTCCAGCAAGTGTTAGCTGTCATTACATTTATTCTCTAAATCTCACCCACTGTGAGAAAGACTGGGCCACTCCCCGCCCCATTTTAGAGATGAATAAATTAGGATTTAGGGAAAAGGAGACTATCCCCCAAGTTCACATGCTGGACAGAGCCGGGTCTCAAGTTCAGGCTTCAGCTTCTCCTGTTGACCGTCCAGTATGGCTACTCCAAACAGGCTCTGTGAATGTTAATTAAGGATCTGATTTGGAGCAGTGATTACCAGGAAAGGGCCAGAAGGCCAGCCCGATGGACAAGCAGATAGCCATCTGCCTCCTAACTGGGTAAAATGTCCCCCCGCCCAATGTCAGGAATGAGTCACTTTGTCAAAGGCAAAGATGTTATCAGGAAAGAACCTCCCAGCAAAGATGAATCCAGGAATTAGCTTATCAAAGAACGTGACCAGAACTGAGGGATAAAAAGCAGGAAAAGGAAGGCATCTAAGAGTGGATGAACTAGGTGCACCTGGGTGGTTCAATTGAGGCTGCCTTTGGGATCCCAGGGGTCTGGGATCAGCCCCGTGTTGGGTGCCCTGCTCAGCAGGGAGCCTGCTTCTCCCTCTCCTCCGCCCCCACTACCCTCCACCCCATGTTCTCTCGCACATGTGCGCTCTCTTTCTCTCTCTCTCAAATAAATAAACACATAAAGAGTAGACTTCTTTTATTTTAACTATTTAAATAGTTAAATGAACTTTTTTTTTTACACAACATGAGAGACAAAAAATAATGCCTGTTTATCAGGAATGTTTTTCCCACCATGCTGTGTGTTGCAATGCCACTCACTTTTAAATAAACTATTTTTTTTAAAGATTTTATTTATTTATTAGCACAAGCAGGGAGAGCAGCAGGCAGAGGGAGAAGCAGACTTCCCGCTGAGCAGGGAGCCCAATCCGGTGCTCAATCCCAGGATCATGATCTGAGCTGAAGACAGACACTTAACTGAGCCACCCAAGTGTCCTAATAAGCTATTTTATAACAGTTTTAGGGGCGCCCCCGAGTGGCTCAGTCAATTGGGCATCTGATTCTTGATTCCGGGTCAGGTCACGATCTCAAGGTCGTGGGATCAAGCCCTGCATCAGGCTCCATGATCTATGGAGTGAGTCTGCTTGAGATTGTTTCCCTCTGCCCCTCCTCTCTCTCAAATAAATAAATCCTTAAAGCAAACAAACAAAAAAGAATGGATTATAGGAAAAGTACAAAATAGTACAGAGGATTTCCATAGATCCTCCAACCAATTTCTTCTATTGCTAACTAGTCCCGATTAATTGAAGCAATGTTTATAATAGGTTATTACCCAAAGTCCATAGTCCATTCTGATTTCCTTAGTTTGTACCTTAGTTTGTAATCACTGCTCCAAATCCAACTAGGAGAACCTAGTTCTCCTCCTGGATTCCATTAAGGATACCATATTACACTTAGTCATCATGTCTCTTCAGTCCTCTTGGCTGTGACAGTTTCTCAGACTTCCCTTGTTTTTGATGTCCTTGACAGTTTAGGGGAGAACAGATCAGGTATTTTATATAATGTTCCTCACGTAGGATGTTTTCCCTTATGTGGATGAAGTTTGAGGAAGGAAAACCACAGAGCTTACAAGTGCCATCCCATCATATCATATCAAGGGTACATGACTTAATCACAATTGATGTGAACCATTTGCATCCGGCTGAGATACTCTTCAAGTTTTTCTCTGTAAAGTTCTCTTTATGCCCCTGTTCACACTGGATTCTTTGGAAGGGCGTCCCTGTGCATAGCCCACCCTTAATGACTAGGAGTTAGCTTTCGAGTCCCTGAGGGCAAAGAGGCTTGAGAGATTTGTCTCTTCTTTTCCACTGTATTTATTCAATTATTTGTTGATATCAGCAAGGATTTAGGAATATTTTATAATTTGGGTTATAATTTAATGCTACTTTATTTTGTTATTTCAGCTTTGGCCATAGAGAGCTCTTTCATTTGTCTCTTATGTTGCTTTGACATACTCCCATTACTGTGGATTTTTTTGTTGCTCTTGGTTTTGAGCTCTTCCTTACTTTCTGGCTCTGTAAGAGGCTCAGGCTCATTTTGTATATTTTCTGCCTGAATCCTAAAATGAGCCGTTTTTCCAAGGTACCCTGGTTCCTTTTATTGGAGAATAATATTAGAAACTGAGATCTTGGAGCTAAATGTGCTCACAGCTACTAGGGTGTCATTTCTCAGGCTGGCAGAGCAGGAGAATAAATGTGTATATATTGTATATATACACATACCTACAATATTTCTAAATGTAACCATCTGTATCTATATTAAGCTAAGCATGACTTCATGCTGATGTCTCCATTCTTATCCATCACCACATGGATTGTTCCAGCCTTCTCCGCTTGCTTGTCTATAAACTCCCACTCCAACAGCGAGAAACCCAGTGCCAGGCATTTTTCGTCTCTTTATTTCATTCTGACATAGGGTGGGACCCTATGCTCAAGAATGTCCTAAAGAACCTTCTAATCTCTACATTGTGTCTTTTTAATGGTCTCTTGACTATCTCGGGCTCCTGCTACTTCCTTCCCAACTTGATGATAAACATCTAGGATTTCTCCCATCCAAAGCATAGAAAAAGAGAGAGTAACTGATTTAAAGGGCAACAAATCCAGCCTCGTATAAGAGAAATCTGAGGGTTCAAATTCTTTATTATTATTTTAATGGATTCATTCTGAACCTTCAACCTACCCTGTATCCTAATCGTGTTTAGGTGAGCTCAAATACGGTGATGGATCCGATGATCTAGAATTGTCACATCTCTTGCCCCTACTTCCCACAATCTCCACAGATGGTACCTGGGTGCCATCTTGAATTCACTTGATCGCCTCATGAGGAGGGGTTAGCTTTTGCTCACCAAACCTGACCTGAATCTCCTTTCAGTGCCAAGGTGATAGTCCCATCTGTCTCTGTTTATTCTCTGGCTCAAATCCCTTTTGGATAATTCTTGGAAAGGCCTTGGCAAAAAGGAAAGATGAAATTATCCACAAGCACATTGTGAAATGTATATTGTGTGACTTGTATAAATTAGGGTTTTTCAGTCAAAAGCATATAAGGAAATATTTGGAAGACACGAATGTAGATTTACATCCACATAACCTGATCCTCTCCTTCGCCAAGTTACTCACCTTTCTTGGCAGAAGGTGGGGAATGGGGTTGACAGAAGGGAAATTGGATTCTTTACAAAAGAATATGTAGAAAGGTCATAATCAGTTACTGACATTTTAAAACAAGGCAAAATGGGTTTGAAAGTCAGCATTTCAAAAAAAAAAGTCAACATTTCTTTTGTTCTCATTTTACCTACCAGCCTGATATAGAATTTTTCCCGTGGTATAAATAAAAGGACCTTAAAACTAGAGGCAGGGACGCCTGGGGGACTTAGTCTGTTGAACGTCTGCCTTCACCTGGGTCCTGATCCCGGAGTCCTAGGATCAAGCCCTGCCTCAGCCTGCTTCTCCCTCTGCCTCTACCCCTCCCCACTGCTTGTGCTCTTTCTCTCTGTCAAATAAATAAATAAAATCTTAAAAAAAAAAAAAAAAAGACTATATTTGGAAAAAAAAAATCTAGAGGCAGACAGGTGCCTGGGTGGCTCAGTCAGTCAAGCCTCCAACTCTTGTTTTCACCTCAGGTCATGATCTCAAGATCACGAGATCAAGCCCTATGTCAGGCTCTGTGCTGAGCATGAGCCTGCTTAAAATCCTCTCTCCTTCTAAAGTTCCCACCCCTGCTCATGCTCACGTGCTCTCTCTCCTTCAATAAGTAGTCTAATCTGTTCCACGGAGGAATAATGTATTAAAAAATAAAAATAAAAACTAGAGGCAGAAAGGAAAGTATACAAAATAAAAGTAAAAGCAAAGCCCACCCCGTATAATCCAAGGGTATTAAAGACAGAAGGTGAGCTGGAAGCAGAGAAAAGAAACAGAGATGAAGGGGTGGACAGTGAGACTGTGCTCTGGTCCTCTCCCTCAGCTGAAACTCTGCCAAGTTGAAGGGAACAGTTGGCACACTAATTGGCCCACCTATTTGGACTCCTGGGAGGAGGTCACTTGGTGGGCCCGGCACCCCATTATATCCATAAGAACTTGGGGATTGGCCACATCAAAGTAAAGCCCAAGGTACAGCACGTGCAGAAAGAGTCAAGGCTCATCACTCCTAGGCTGCCCTCCCTTCCCATGGGACATACTGGAAGCCAGGAGCTCCCACTGGGCCCTGAGAAGGGAAAGCAGAGCTACTTGAGTCTGAGAGACACATCTCCTGCCCTGAGATCTGCTGTGAGGGGTGACTCTGGAAAGGAGGATGGGCCCTGCCCCACACCCCTTCCCACTGCAGCCAGAAGCCAACAGAGGATACGCAGAGGCTCACTGGAGGTTTTAGAGGTGGGATTGGCAGGCAGGAAGTACTGAGGCCTCTGCCGAGCCTAGAGAGCCCAGACTACAAGTAATACCAGCTTTGACTTCAGACACAAGTGCCTGCAGGGCAGGTGTCCCTGTGGTGGATAAAGAACATTGTCATGAAAGCAATAGACACTATTCTGGAAACCAGAGAGGTCAGAACATACCATGTAAACCCAAGGGACCCTTTCCTTCCCACTGCCAAGAGGACACGGTGAGCCACGGCCCCTCTCCCATTCACCTCTGACCCATGAACCCCAACCAACTTAATCGAGAAGGGTTCTGGAAGTCCACCGGGCAGCCCGGGGGGGAAATGGAGGAGGGGCTCCGGCGGGAGAGAGCCAACTTCGGCTGGGGGGGAATTGAAGAGGGGCAGGCCCTCAAGCAATGGGGGCTACTCTTCCCAGACCCCAAGGAAGGGGAGATAAAGAGGCAACACAGCAGGTGTTCACAGCTTTCCTCTTAGGAAATGGGAGGCCTGGTCCAGAAAGCAACCATTCGTTCAGTCAACAAATACTTATCGAGCTCAGTGGAGAGGAACAGGACTACCAAACTGAATTGCTCACGGCCCCTGACCTCAAGAGCTTATCATCCAGTGGGAAGGGCCAGGGGGCAAAGCGGTGTCTCCCGCCTGGAGGGCGCAGCTCATGCTGGGAGCAGGACAGCCCTGCTGTGAGAATGAGGAAAGAGAACAGTGAGTTCTCACTGGAAGTGTCAGGGAAGCCTGGCCTTTGAGCTGTGCCTCTGAAGTATGCCAGGGGAAGAGGAAGGAAGGAGGGCACCAGAAAAGCTGGGGAAGCACAGAGGTGGGAAAGAGAGGGAATTCCAGGGGCCGGGCTCCGCAGCTGCGCAGGACGCTTGATGAAATGTCGAGGAAGCTGGAAACAAAGGCCAGACAGAGAGTGTCTCCCGAGCAAAGCGAGTGAGTGTGGCTTTCATCCCCAGGCCGATGGGGCGCTGCTTCGTCTTTCAAGGCCAGGTTTGTATTTCTGAATGTCCGCTCTGTGGCGGTTGTGGGGAATGAATTTGGGAAGGAAGAGATGGGAACCTTTAGTCTGTGGAGAAAAGGACAAAGGAAGAAAAGGGCAATGGAACGTCAGAGAGCTGTTGGAGGGATTTTCCTCAGGGCGCTGGCAAGTGTCTGACACCCTCCACAAGTCTGTCAAAGGGAAGCTCATTTTCAGGGGCTGTTGTCATTACAGCCTGCCCTCCCCTCCCACCCCCCGCCATTCTGTCCTCCTCTTGCTGGCTCACACCCTCACGCAGACGCAGCGGTATCTCTCATCTCTAAAAATATTCTTTTTTTTTTCAATTAAGTTTTTTACTTTAATTTCAGTTTAGTCGACACACACTGGGACACCAGTTTCAGATGTACAATGTAGCAATTCCATTCTGTAACTGTAGAATTGTACAGTATAGTGACTCAGCAATTCTGAAAATTTGTACGGTATAGTGACTCAGCAATTCTGAAAATGTGCTTAATGCCACAGTCTCCTGTCCAGTCTCTCTCTCTCACTTCCTTACCAGGGGCTTCTGTCCTCGGGTTTTTCTCACAGTTGTGATGCGGCCACTGGAGTTCCCTCCATCTTGTCTGAGATCTAAGCAGAAGATGGGGGAGAACGACCGGGCCAGTTGCTTTACAAGAGCTTTTCTTTTTTCTTTCTTTCTTTCTTTTTTTTTTTTTTTTAAAGATTTTATTTATTTATTTGACAGAGAGAGATCACAAGTAGGCAGAGAGGCAGGCAGAGAGAGAAGAGGAAGCAGGCTCCCTGCTGAGCAGAGAGCCCAATGAGGGGCTCGATCCCAGGACCCTGAGATCATGACCTGAGCTGAACACAGAGGCTTTAACCCACTGAGCCACCCAGGCACCCCACAAGAGCTTTTCTATACGTTGTCCACTGCCTGCCCCTTGTCAGGTTCTCAGTAACTAAATGTTGGGCAAGTGAATGGTTGGAACAAAAGGTAGACATACAACATCACATTTCATTTCTCCCAAAACCTTGTGATTTAGGTATTTTTATCCCCATTTTAGAGATGAGCAAACTGAGGATCAGAGATTTTAGGCAACTTATGTAAGTAGAGGGACAGGAATCCACAGTCATGACAGGCAGGTCCGTCCCATGGCCTGTTTCTGTCCCTCCACACCAGGCGGCTTCCACATCTCTTCAGGGCATCGGTCACCCCAGTGGGTCATTTTTGCCCTTTGTAGTTGACCAGACAAGAAAACAACACTTGTTGCTTGATATGAGGCAAAGAATTGAAAAGTCATCCCAGAATTCATTATCTTCCCACAGCTAATTGGAACTCATTAAAAAACCTGATTCTGAAGGCAGGAAGAAATCATTTTAATTAGCAATGAGATAGACTTTTCCTCAGCAACAAGTCTAGAATCTCAATCTGTGTTGAAGGAGGCTTTAATTAGCAAGAAAAGTAGCTGTTTCCAATGAAGGATAGAAAAAATCCTGAAGCTGGTGGGGGTCCTTCACAACTTCCTGAAGACATTGTACGTCTCATGAAGATTGCGATCGTCTGTGGTAACCAATTTAACCATAAATATTTCTTGTTACATTTTTATCCGCTTCTTCCATATTGATCTGTATAAGAAAGTCAGGAAGGCAAAGTTAAGCTAGAAAGCAATAGTTATATGCCTCTATTTACTTCCTCTCACACTTGATACCAATTTTATATCCTTCTCAGCACTTCAATTAGCATGTAACGATTCTAAGTCTTACTGTTAAGAAAACTTTCTAAATTGTGTCTAATCCACATTTCCCAAACTTGACCGTGGAACTCTTGGCTCCTAATGTGTGTAGTAGCTGGTCTCCAAACTTGGCCTCCAACACTTCCTCCATTCCTGTGCGCACATGCTGGCCTTGTGATTTACTTTGTTAAGTGGAATATGGCAAGAGTGATGTCGTGTCAGTTCGGGGGCTAGTCCTTGAGAGACTGGACAGCTTCTCTCCCTGGGAAACTGGCTCCATCCACATGACTGGAGAGAGAGGTCCAGCTAGTGGTCCAGTTGGGGAATAACTTGCCCAGCTATGATCTAGCCCCTTGGGCCAGATTCCCTGTCTAGTGCTCTGTCTACAGCATCTACTACTGATCTGCCTGTCAGAGAACCTATTGATCCCATCGATGGTTTAATTCAACACATTGGGATTTTAAGTCATTAGAGACTCTTAGAAACTTGAATCTGATTCAGTCTAGACTCCTGCTTGCAGTTTTATTTACCATTCTAACTTTTCCCGTTAAGAAGTCTCCCCTTATTCCTATGGTTTATGTAGAAGCTCCCTCCTCCTCATGATAACATTTGAACACAGTAAAGAACTCACCTTCCATATAAATCACTCAGAATTTAAGTCTCAACCCCACTTACGGGTCTAGACAACTTCCTGGCTTACAAAAGTTCATTCAGCTTTCTGAGCCTCAACTTCTTCATCAATAAAATGAGAATATCAAAATGCCTGCCTATTATTGGTTAGGACTTTTTATTTTGTCCCGCCATTATTTTATCCCTAATTATGTTTTTCATTTTTCATTACCCAGAGGCAAACTACTAATCAGGATTTCTGATCATTACAAGATAACCAGTGTTACCAGTGTGTTAAAACCATTTTTGCTAAAAGACAGGAAGGTTGATCTCTTGGTTCACCTGAGTGGACGTTAGCAGTTGAATAGTTGACGTTTGCCGAGTTTAGGGAGATCCTAGAAAATTGGCCTATGATCCTTAATGTTGACTCCTAAGGAGGCACTGGCCCAAAGAAGACCCTTTCCAGCTTTGGTGTTCTAAAATTTCATAGACTTCTTCCTTCCCTCAAAAACTCCCTGCTAACGGGGCCACAGCTTCCAAGATGCTGACATCCCTCCATGGGCTGCACAGGACTCTCCCCAGCGAGATAACCCCAGTGTGCATGGGTTGTGGGAGGGCAGCCTGCAGGCCGGTGGTTTGGTTTCCGGGTATAAGAGCATGGGATCAATCTGTCATTGGATCCAGTGCTCTTTCTACCAGAGTTGCCCTTTAGGGGTAAGTAAGTACTCTCCAAGTAAAGGGGGTTTGGAGGACAGTATCTCAAGGGCATGGGGTAAGTAAAATTTCTGCTTGCTCAGGGTCCAGAGAGCACGTTTAAAAAAGGGGGGGGTGGCGCCTGGGTGGTTCAGTGGGTTAAAGCCCCTTCCTTCGGCTCAGGTCATGATCTCAGGGTCCTGGGATCGAGCCCCGCATCAGGCTCTCTGCTCAGCGGGGAGCCTGCTTTCCCCTCTCTCTCTGCCTGTCTGCCTACTTGTGATCTCTCTCTCTGTCAAATAAATAAACAAAATCTTTAAAAAAAAAAAAATCCATTAACAGCCACAGTCTCTTAAAATAACCTTTATAGGGGCACCTGGGTGGCTCAGCTGGTTAAGCAACTGCCTTTGGCTCGGGTCATGATCTTGGGGTCCTGAGATCAAGTCCCGCATTGGGCTCCTTGCTCAGCGGGGAGCCTCCTTCTCCCTCTTGCATTCTCTCTGCTTGTGCTCTCTCCCTCTCTCTCTGTCAAATAAATAAAATCTTTAAAAAAAAATAAACTTTATAAATGAAAGTTGCCCTATCAATATCCTAATACCTATATTTTTTAGGAAATAATAAGATTTTTTTTTTCATCCTCTAGGACTCAAATGCCACAGTGAAGTACTCTCTGACATTTGTGGTTCGGTATTTCTTTTCAGGGTCATTTGCCTTTGTTGTTTGAGATCTTTTTCTGACTAAACTTGATAGTTTTTTTTCTACAATTTCAAAATAACCTGCTTACCTCCACAGGCTTGGTTATTATCTTTCCATTATTGTCACCCTAAATTCCATAAACAGCTTCAACCCACTGTGCTTAAATCCATGAGAACTCCTACTTCCCTCCAGTGTTTGGTGTCTTTTCTACCTCTCCTCGATATCCGTCTGTACAAGCCCCATGGATCCTTTTTTCTTCCATTACAACTCTGAATACTCTTAAACCACTTTAAAACATTCCGCCATATTGCTCTCCTGGAGAAGACCACCAACTTTGGAATTAGCCTGCATTTGTATTTCAGGTCCAGAATTTTATTTATTTATTTTTTTTTTTATTAAGTAGGTTCCACGCCCAGCACGGAGCCCCGTGCGGGACTCAAATTCAGGACAGCGAGATGAAGACCTGAGCCAGGATCAAGAGTCAGACAGTCAGCCAACTGAGCCACCCAGGTACCCTTCAGTTCCAGAATTTATTACATGTGTAACATAGGGCAAGTCATTTAATCTCTCTAAACCTCAAGTTCCTCATTTCTGAAATACAGGTAATAGCACCTGACACACAATAGGTGTAGTATAAATTTAATAAGAAAGTGACCAGAAGGGAATTAGGCGGGGTCCCTGCAGCAGCCACACCACACTAGCATATTGAGATAATTCTGGGAGGGGGCGCCTGGATGGCACAGTGGGTTAAGCATCCAACTCTTGGTTTGGGCTCAGGGTCAGGAGGTCAAGCCCCTAGTCGGGCTCCACGCTCAGCCTGCTGTCTGCTTCTGGCTCTCTCTCCCTCTCTCCTTCTCTCTCTACAATAAATAAGTAAATAAACCTTAAAAAAATAATAATAATTCTGGGAGATCCAAGGGCAGAACAGGGAGTAGTATATTGGTGCGAGCTCATGAGCAGTAAAATTACATTTCTAGGAACGTTTGGTAAGCCAGTTGTCAAACAGGGCCATTATTAACAACATTGTATAAATTTAAATATATTTAGAACAGAGGTAATAAATACTTCAAACCCATTAACTCCTACTTATCTGACTATATCTTATCATAAATTCTCTTATAGATATTTAACATCTATTATACCTGTGTAGTAGGAAGAGTCTATAATGTATGAGGTGCTGGATCTTTTCCCAGCTTCTTGCCCAGTGACATCCCCTTGGTACTCTGAAATCAGCCATGGCGAGGATATTTGCACCGTGGAAACTGGCAAGTGCTACAAATCAGGACTTCCTCCCCCTACCTCCCTGCCCCAGAGACCTGGTTGTTAAAATATTTACCAGCAGGAGCATGTGTAGGGAACTCAGAAGGAGTCTTACAGGGGCTGTTATGACCACTAGATCAAAAAGACAAGAAAAGCAGTTACCCAGATTCTGGAAAGAGACCGATGTGAAGAGAGGTGCACTTCAACAGGTGCTGTGGCCTCTTTGGTCAGGGAATCCCCCCCACCCCACCCCCCCAAGTGCTGCTGGGAGGACCAGAGGCATAAATCCCCGCCTCGCTCTCCTCCTGCCTTCTGCTGCTTCACTGTCCCACCTCCTTCCATTGAGGGCCAACCAGACCTCAGGGGGCAAAGGAGTCCAGACAGGTTCGTCTCCTGGAGCAGAGAGCAGAGTAGAGGAGAGACTAGGTCAAATGGAAGAACAAATGGGGAATATTCTATCTGGTAAAACAGTGCTGTATCTGGTACATAACAGGGGCTCAGTTAATATTCTCTATTATTGTTAGTTCAACTCAACAAAACCTTATTAAGGGTTAGGCTGAACATCCTCCCCTCAAAGAGCCCAGGGTCCAGGGGAAAGCGATATAAATAATTTGCACATCAGTGTGCAGTGTACTGTTCTTAATGGAGGAATATTGTCTCTCCCACTTAGAGACAAACCCCGCAGGGCAGAAACTGTGATTGATAATCAATAAATATCTGTTGAATGGATGTATTCTCCTTTCCCTTACATGCCCATTGCAGTCTACTATAGAATTTTTAAAAAGGAAGAAAGTAGGAAGGGAACTCAATTTTTGAGTGACTCTGCGTACCAAGCAGGCTCTGTAAATTATTTCATCGCCAAAATAAAAGAACAAATCAAAGTTTGTCCAAATCAAAGTTTTTACTGAGAAACCAAGATGATAAATGTCAGATACAAAACAGTGCTCGACCCACCAGGAGGAGGAAGTTTCAAAATTGGTGGCCGAGTCATGGTTAGACAACTCGCGCACACCAGATACGGGGTTGTTGAAGGAGAGGCAAGATTCTGAACCCTGATTTCGTGAGAAGGATTCTGAAGCCCGTGGCGTGCTAGGAAGTCGCCTCCATGGAGACACAGATGGAATGTTCTTGCTCTTCCCAACTCAGGTTTAATAACGAGTCCTTATGTATGACTGCCCAGAGGTCTTCAGCTCTGTCCTCTGGAGTTTGGAGGCCACAGGGATTTGGCCTCTGAGTCCCACCCAGGGAATCTAGCAGCCCAGAGAAATGGGCTGACAGACATCTTAGATAGCAGGGCTGGTAAAGCTGGTTTAGCTTTTGAAATCAGATCCAATTCCTTGAGATTTTTGATGAGTGGAGAGTTCCTGTGTACCAGGTGGCAACCATACAGAAGATGCCACCGGGGAGGCCATCACGTGTGCAGGTTCTCCCAAAGAGAACATCCTACTGGGCACAAAGGCCACCCCCCACCCCCCGACCCCCCAGTCAGTCTGTTGGCGGGCACCACTAAAGAATCATACTCTGGGAATGCAGAGTCTGAGGAGGGCTGCACACGAGAGAGGGCAACAGGAGAGCCGCCACAGATACCCAGGGAAATGGCCCACGAGAGAAAGTATCAGTAATTGCATCCCAGCAAATCAGAGATGCCAAAGAAACAGGAGCACCCACCATGTTCCTTTTTCCTTTGGTCCCCTCCCCTGCTGCGTTGGACCCAGGAGGGGAAGGAAGTAGATGCCAGAGGAGAAGGGAAATGGTGACTAGAAACACCAGTGGGGCACCTGGGGGGGCTCAGCCGGTGAAGCGTCTGCCTTCAGCTCAGGTCGTGATCTGGGGGTCCTTATGGCTCCCTGCTCGGCAGGAAGTCAGCTTTGCCCTCTGCCCCACCCCCACCCCTCCGGCGCACAAGCTTGCTAGCTCTCTCCCTCTCAAATAAAATCTTTAAAAGAAAAGGAAAAGAAAGGACA
>CM053613.1:51399470-51418135 GCA_028646535.1 Procyon lotor | reverse complement strand
AAAATCTTAAAAAAACAAACAGATGAAAACAGAAAAGTCTTTCATTCCCATCCCAAGGGAAAACCAACAGGATCCCTGATAGAGGTTTTCAAGGCCTTGTGTGATCTGCATCTTGCTTTCTTTTTTGGATGCATCTATCGCTGCCCCTCTACTTAAATACTCTTCTCCAGCCTGGCTGAATGGCTTTAAATTCTAGAACCAGTACCTAGGTTTCTCTCTCCTTCAGCTGCTTGGGAGCCTCTACCGCCGTTCCCCTGGTACTTCTCTCAGAGCTCTTAGAACATGGTGTGCCCTAAAAAAAAAAAAAATTGGTTTCTGCACCTCCTCCCCTTTCCTGGCAGGCAGCTCCTAAAATCCTTGGAATCTCCAAAGTGAACGAACCAGGTGTTTAGAGGGTTGGAGATTTCAGTTCCAGCCCTGACCTCTGCAGTGGGCAAGTTGAATCTGTCACTAATGGCCATGGATTTAATCATGCTTGCATAACGAAGCCTCCATACAAAACCCTAACTGAAAGTGTTCGGAATGCTTCGGGGATTGATGACCAGGTAGAGATGCTGGCGGGGGGTGGGGTACCTGGAGGGGGGCATGAGGGCTCCTCACCCCTTCCCACACACCTTGCCCCAGGTATCTTTTTCATTGGCTATTCCTGAGTTGTATGCTTTCGTTTAAAAAAGAAAACAAGGGGCGCCTGGGTGGCTCAGTGGGTTAAAGCCTCCGCCTTCAGCTCAGGTCATGATCTCGGGGTCCTGGGATCCAGCCCCACATCCGGCTCTCTGCTCAGCGGGGAGCCTGCTCCCCCCCACCCCCCCGCCTCTCTGCCTACTGGTGATCTCTCTCTCTCTGTCAAATAAATAAATAAAATCTTTTTTTAAAAAAATAATAAAAAAAAAAGAAAACAAAACACAACTGGAAATCTAGTAAGTAAACTTTCCCAAGTTCTATAAGCTGTTCTAGCAAATTAACAAATCTAAGGAGGGGTTGTGGGAACCTCCAGCGTATGGTCAGTCAGTCAGAAATACAGGTGACAAACTTGGGATTTGTAACTGGCGTTGAGGGGGCGTGGGGGAGCCTTGTGAGACTGAGCCCTTAACCTGTGGGATATGACCCTAACTGCAGATGGGTGGCATCAGAATGAAGTTAAATTGTAGGACGCCCAGTGTCCACTGAGAAAGGAAGAATAGATTGGTGTGGAAAATCCACACATCTGGTGTCAAAATTGTTGAAAGAAGTAGACAAACAACAGAAGTTTTCCATTAACTGGTCAGTAGGAGGAGCAGGGGAGTTTTTTTTCCTTCACATGGCCTATGTCTTTCTCCACTAGACCCAACTTAGATAATAAGGACTGTATGTCATCGATCTCTGCATCTTCCATATCTAGACAGGGCTTTCACATAGCAAGGGCTCAATGAAAATTTGTTGTAAAGAATAAATCCATGAAGAAGCCCTAGACTTGGTGTCATAGAGCCAAGTCTATGAGCAACTGAATGTCCTTGGCAGAACAGTCCCTCTTCTGGCCTTCACTTCCCCATTTTTGCTCCATGATCTTTAATGTTCCTTCCAGACCTCGGACACCGTTTGTCCACAGTGGAGAAGGGAGTAGCTTCCACAGCCACCCAAATGCCAACCAGTTCCTATGGCAACCACAGGTTCCATTAGCCCCAGTTGGCAGACTTTCACCCTGCAGGCAGGAGGCCCTAGGAGATTCCAGAAGCCCTCCCTTTTCCCAGAGGCAGGTGATATGATCTGTCTTCACCTCTTAGGCGACTCTCCCATTCCAGATCTGTTTCTGAGGCCCCCCGAGATTTAACAGATCGTTGCTATAGAAACAGCCCTGCTGACACCCTTTCCCTCTCTGTGCCCACTGCTCTCCAATATGCAGGTGACCTCCTGGTGCATATGAGACAGCTAATAACAGCTGACTCGAGGGGGGACACCCCCCTGACACTTTGACATAGAGCATTCTCACATCAACAAGGGGAAGTGACTGCTCTCATCCGTATTTCACAGATGAGGAAACCAAAGCTTGGCTTAGAGAATTAGAAGGATTTTCTGAGGGTACGGAGTTAGGATGAGAAGAATGACTCAAAGCCAAGTCTGACCGGAAAGCGGGTGCTCTTAACCGCTAGCGGTTACTGCCTCACAGTCACGTACGTGCCAGTGGGACCTTACTTAGCCCTATAAGCTTGGAGAATATGGGCTTCCTGGAACCAACCAGGTATCAGGGCCTCAATGGCAGTCCAAGCTCCCAGCTCTAAAAGAGAATTTAAGGCTTTCCGGAGCTGGGGTCAGTGTCCAACTGGCTGCCTAAGGCAGGACCCGAGGATACGCCAGGCCCTGGCAGAGTGCAAAGTGACAGGATTGTGAGGACAACCACAGCCTCCCAAAGCCCTGCTGCTCACCTTTAGTTCATTCAGTTCTCCCAAAGACCTATGAGAGGCAGGTTATCATGCCCATTTTACAGATGGAGACACTGGAACTCCAAAAGGTGACTTGCCCAAAGCTAAGTAGCTAGGAAATAGATAAAAGAGGTTATTCTAGACCTTCTGATTATAATTCCAGTGTCTCAAGCACTAAAATGTTACTCAGTCTGTTGGAGAGTGGAGGAGGGGCGGTGAAGTATCCTCCAAACTGAGAAGGCACTTGGAGACTAAAAAATGAAGCAAGTGACAACATACCATTGCAGCAAGGTCTAAGAGTAGTCCTCTAACATAGTGCCATCGGTGTGCCAGAGGGAAGATCAAAATAAGCCTTCCCGAGTTCTGGTCAGAGTTCAGAACACGGGACCTAGAAGGAGGTTGTTGCTCAGACATGAACAAGATGGAGGGCCAGAGAGGCAGTCCGTGTGGTCAGCACTCCTGTACAACCCTAGTCACAGAAGACATGGTCAGCATAGAGGATAACGACAAGAGCCACCATTTATTGAGAACAATGTGTCCAAGAGGCTGGAAAGTTAAGGGCTCTCCTAAGGTTAAATATTCTCTCCCATTCTCATGACGATCCTGTAGAGTAGATATGACTGTCCCACTCTACAGATTGGGAAACTGAGGACAGGTGAAGTATAATATTGTGATTTGTAATAAGAAATATACATTTGTTCTTTGTTTCTGGCACGAAGTTCCTAAAAGCCTTAAAATTTCCTGAGTGATGAGAACAGTAAAGATGTCTTCTGTTATGTTCATGAGGTGAGCTTTGGACCTATGTCTAAGGAATGGGGGCTGGTTGCCAAGAAGACCAACCATGTGAGTAGGGAGTTGGAATACTCAGACCCACCCTCTGACCTCTGGGGAGTCTTGAGATTGGGTTCAGTCACCAATGGCCACTGGTTTAATCAATCATGTTTATGTAATATAAACTCCAAAACACCCCAGAATGACAGGGTCCAGAGAGCTTCCAGGGTCATGAACATGTGGACATTTGCAGGAGCCTGGTGCCTCTGTAGAGGGCATCAGAGCTCTGCACCCTTCCCCCATACGTTGCCCTATGCATCTCTTCCATTTGGCTATTGATCTGTATCCTTTAATATCTTTTGTAATAAATCAGTAGTGAGTAAACAGAGTTCCTGAGTTCCATGAGCCACTCTAGCAAATCCCACCCAAAAGCAGGGGGGGGGGGGGGGAATCATGGAAATTTGTGATTTATAGCCAGAAGTACAAGTAACAACCTGGATTTGTGACTGGCGTCTGAAGTGGAGGGTCAGGTTTGTGGGACTGAGCCCTTAACCTGTGGAATCTGATGCTATCTCCAAGAAGATAATATCAGAATTGAGTGGAATTGTAGAACGCCCAGCAGGTGTTGGAGAATTGCTTGTTGGTGTGAGAAACACACACACACACACACACACACACAAATGGGTACTCAGAGTCTTTTATGAAGTGATTTATCTAAGATCATGTAGAAAGTAACTGGTAACAGCTGATTTCAGCTCGGGTCTATCTGATTATACTCTCCTCCACAAGAAACCTAGGTCTGTAAAGAACTGGCAGAAATGTACTTTCTTTCCACCTTGTTCGCACTGATAGATTCCTCGGTGTAGCAACCCCTCTCATCTGTATCAGTGGTTTGGCTGCATGGGACCCAAAATAATAATAGCTTAATGGTTAGACAGTAGTTAATTTTTACCAAAGAAGGTCCCAGACATGGGCAGCCCAGGGCTGGCATGGCAATTTCAGAATGACCAGGAAGGAAATGTCCCGACCAGCTCTCTCCGCTGCTGTTCTTAAGGTGTATTCCTTCATCCTCAGAGCCCAAGCAGCTGCCGGAATTCTAGCCACTGTACCCAAGTTCCAAACAATGAGATGGAGGAAGAGATGGAGAATAACATACTCCCTTCCATTAAGAAACTTTCTGGAATTACTAGATAACATATGCATTTACCTATCCCTGGCCAAACTAAGTCATGCCAAGTAGCCTCCCACCGCTGCTAGGGAGGCCGGCAACCATGCCATTCAACGGGGCATTCTGTTCCTGAGGAGAAAGGGAAACACGGACCAACAGCACTGATCACACCAGCCTGCAAGGCTCGACATTATTTTGATCTCCCCCTGAAGCCCTCCTGCCCACCAAAGCCCATGTGATCTCACCCTTCTCTGAACCCTCAGCACACTTCCCACTGTGGCTTTCAGCAAGCGCTGTATTAGCTTCTGTTTTACTCACGCCCTGGCTCTTCTGCCTAATTTGAAAGATACAGGGATGATAATGGGACGGATGTCTGGGTCATAAAGTAGATATAGGTATGGATATAAGTAAATCTAGATGTAGATGTAAATAAAGATATAAATACAAACTTTCAATGGGTAGCACCGTGGTTTAGAAAAAGCATAGACGAAAAAAAAATTAAAAAAAAAAAAAGAAAAAGCATAGACGTTGGAGTGGAATAGATCCACGTTCAAACCCTATCTTTACCCATTTTGGTGCAGATTTGCACATTAATAAAGCCTCAGTTTCCTAATCTATAAAACAACATAATCGGACCTACCTAAGAAAAGTGTAATGGCTTACAAAGATAATGCATGCAAAGGACTTAACACTATGCCAAGCACATAGTAAGTGTTCATTAAATATCAGCCACTTTTGGGGCACCTGGGTGGCTCAGTGGGTTAAAGTCTCTGCCTTCGGCTCATGTCATGATCTCAGGGTCCTGGGATCAAGCCCCACATCGGGCTCTCTGCTCAGCAGGGAGCCTGCTTCCCCCCACCCCCACCCCTCTGCCAGCCTCTCTGCATACTTGTGATCTCTTTTTCTCTGTCAAATAAATAAATAAATAAATAAATAAATAAATAAATAAATAAATAAATACAATCTTTTTAAAAAAATAAATATCAATCACTTTTATTCTCTTTCATTCCTCACAATGGCCCTATGAGACAGGTCATTCTCAATCTTTTAAAAGAGGAAACTGAGGCTCAGAGAAGCTGAAGGACTTGCCTAAGGTAGTAGTGCTAGTGGTGGTACTTTTTCTTTTCTTCGTCTATTTCCTAGCTACTTAGCTTTGGGCAGCCAGTTGGACACTGAAACCTGGACTTAAACCTGACCTCAGATGCTGAGCTCTTAGCTCAAGACCCCCCCTCTCCTGCCCTTTCCCCCGTAGCATGTCTAATACATAACAGGCTTTCTAGTATTATCTGCTGTAACAAATGCAAATAAATCAGCTGTCATTCTGTCTTTTGCTTTAAGGCCTTCTAGGCTGTTAGCTCCACTGCACTTTGAAATGCAGGGAAAAATATTTTTAATTTCCTGGATAAAGATCATTTTCATATGAGATCCATAAAGGGTGGAAAATCTGATAAGGAAGATTTTATTTAGAAATGAGCTCCAGGCAGCCTTTTGAACTAGCAGAGGAATAATGAGGAAAAGCAGATGCATCTAAGTAAAACATCGAGCTGCTCTCCCTTGGAGATAAAATTTAGCATTCCGAGCCACGTACTTCATTGGCTTCAGGTACAGAGCCATTAGAGTGTCTTTCTCGCTACGAATCAAGGTATTTTCATAAGCAGTAACTCAATTTGGAGACATAATTGCCCTTGGGAAGAGAAGATTCAGTACACCCACATTCGCATTTCTAAAAATTAAGAGATAGGCTCAGTCCCTTATAGCTGAAGCAGGGGGGGCATGCCTGAGGTTCGCGCTGAGCGACCATGCAGTGGGGAGCAGATCTGATTCCCATTACATCCTCTAAATGGAGTCCTTCCTCACATGAATAGAGGCGCACTCCGTCAAAACCCCCTGGGCTCTAGTTCCAGACCTTGCTGTGTGAATAGGTGTCTTTCTATGCAAGACACTTTCCCTCTTTGCATTTCAACCGTGGCTCCATAAGATGAGAGATGTGCCCTCTCTAGCCATTTGGGTCTCTTCTAGCTGAAACTAAACCTGGATAAACCTGGAATTAATTCTGGGCATAAGTAAGGCACATTAAATGTCACATTTAATGCTAATTTGTTTTGTCTGCTGAACTTGTTTGTTTTAAGACATCATTTTTCCATGATGTTTTTTCATCTTTAAAAGGGTGATCTTAAGATTTACATGCTGGATAGAGTCTTGCATATTGTTGACGTGCAGATGAATATTTTTTTTAAGCATCTAACATCTCTATAGCGTTTTGCATTCTCCAAAGCAATTCCACTGTCATTATCCCCCTCGGTTTTCACCATTAGCCCCTGAGACTAGAACAATATTACTGATGCAGTAGGAAAAAGCATGAATTTGGAAATCAAAGAGCCTGAGGATAAATTCTAGCTCAAGCCTTTATAAGTCAAGAGATCCTGGGAAAGTTTCTTAACTCTTCTGAAGCCTCTGGTTTCCTTATCTACAATATGGGTAAGATGATAACAATAAAATGAGGGGGGTTTTAATGTAAAACACCTAGCAGCCCTAATAGCTGGTTTTCGTCCTTTATCTTGGGAGGACTCTAGAAGGCTAGAGAGTTAGGAGACTCTTGTAAGGTTAAGAGCTGCCCAGGGCAACGTCAAACAAGAGGGAGGTGAGGGATTGACCAAATTTGGGGCACCCGCAAAAAGTATACTTTGGTTTTCTCATATATTTGTTTGAAAGATAAGGGACACGTACATATAGGAAATGGAGAAGGACTGAGGAACGTGTCAATCGACACTGGGAAGCTCAGGAATTCTGGAACACCTGGGCAGCCCAGTCATTCATGCTAGCATCCAAGGAACATTGACTTAGCATTACTGTTTACAAAAAGACCTGTCAGGCTTCCAGAAGGGGGAAAAAAACCACCAGGAAATTTGGGGGTTAGAATAGACCCTGAAGGCAAGGGTTTCTTTCCCCTGTACCTTACTGAAGTGATGGGGTTCACAGGAGTGGTGGTGGTGGGCTCTAGGAAGTTCTTAAATCACTGGTTTGTTCCAACCTGACCCTGAGTACTAGAGACATCAATGCTTGGCCTCTTCAAGTTGCTTATGGTCTAGAGGGACCATGGACGCAGCAATGATCCCGCAAGAGAGATGAGTACTCAAACAGATATGTCACTGAAGGGAAGGTGCTTCTGTGTGGGAGGGTCCACAGGTTTCCCAGAGGAGGTGACGTTAGAGCTGAATCTTTGAGGTAAGCCTTAAGAGTTTACCAGACGGATAAGGGCAAGAAATCATCCCAACCAGAGGCGAAGCAGAACCTAGAACATTTAGGAAACCACAGAGAGTTAGGGATTTATAGAGGACTAGAAGGGACAAGACCAGAGAGATAGGTGGTCAGGAAGAGATCATAAAGGCTTTGGATGAAATCAGAAACGACAGGATCATATTGGCAGTGAGAATCCAGTGTGGGTGAGTGAGGAAGAATCCATCCACTTGCTCCCTGAGATCCTACTAGCTGACGCTCAGAGATGGACTTTGGTGGGAGGGAGAGAGGATGAAGGCTAACCAGATGCAAACTCATGGAAATTTCCTAGTCGCCTGAATGGGCAACACTATTGGTTACTTTTCTTTAAAATTTAGAGGGAAATTAATCACTTCTCAAAAACCTTCCTATTTCCAGGCAGGATTTGAAATGAGTTTAAGTGTTGCCTTTCTCACTTATTATGTGTGGCAATGGACAGATTTCTTAAACTCCCTGCCTCAGTTCCATCATGTGCATAATGACAATTTTCCTATCTTGTGGGGTCAGTGTGAGATTAGGATAATGTATATCAAGGGTCTCATGTTCAAAAGTTAACTTGATAAATAATACCTACATTATTCCAATGTTTTCATTTTAAGTTGCCACAGAGTCAGTGCTCTGAGTTCATTTAAGTACGACTTAATTTAAGGTGTTCAACCTATAAAAGTTCAGTTTACCCATGGCGTTCCAGGAACACATTTAAGCTTTAGAGGGAGATGTGGCAGCGTCTTATCTATCCCTGAGGGTCAGATTCTTAAAATGTTGGGTGGGAGTTGAAGAAGAGGGAAAATAGGCAGGAAACTGTTAAATGATTAAATTATACGTTTCATCAGAATCGTTTGAATCATGTGACGACACCTAGCCTTTCTCAGTTTTCCTTTGGCTTTTCTCTTTATAGCTCTAGTCACCTCAGACAAACCAATTAAACTTCATAAACCCTTGAAGGATTATGTGTTCCCAGCTCAGCCTCACTTAGAATTTCAAATGAGACGCCATCTTCTCAGAGAATACTCAATTGTTCCTTTATCAACTCCTGTTTTCTCAATGTCAGTCATTGGGGCAGCCTTTATTAGGTGATTTCTATTCTTGGTGGGTAATATAAAAAGGAGATTCAGATGCAGAATTAATAGTCTGGGCTCTTTGCAAAGCCTCCAAAGGGCTTTGTATACCTTGCAGTTCAAAACCACCTCCCGGTTTACAAGTCACTTTGCGGTTTTTAAGGCACGATTGTCTTTAGTCCTTGCAGGAACTCTGGGATATATTATAATCAGCGTTTTGCGAATGAGGAATTGTTGCTTAGCGAAGGTTTGTGACCTACTGAGGAGATACGGAGTTCGCAAGGGACAGAATTGGGGCTTCGGCCCAGATCTCTCTGACTCGAGGTTCAGGTGTGCTGAAACACGGTGGCCTGAAAACCGGAGCCTGAGAAACTTTAATGAAAAGGCAAATTATCCTAGGGTTATTTAAAGACCGTTGCAACCGATGCAGCTACATCTTCTCTAGAGGAAATGAAGGTAGACTTACTGAGTTACAATAATACATAAGCATAGTCTGGAAATGTGTCTCTGTTCACTTAACAACTATGAAATGGTTTAAAGTCTTTAAAAAAAAAAAAATGTATTCAGGGGCGCCTGGGTAGCTCAGGCGGTTGAGCTTCTGCCTTCTTCTCAGGTCATGATCTTGGATTCCTGGGTTCGAGCCCTGTGTCAGGTTCCCTGCTCAGTGGAGAGCCTGCTTCTCCCTCTGCCTGCTGCTCCCCCTGCTTGTGCTCTCTCATTCTCTCTCACTCTCACTCTATCTCAAATAGATAAATGAAATCTCTTTAAAAAGTATTGATTTAGTACCTGTATATTGAGTGCCCTGTAAGCCCCTGGCACTGTTGTATGTATTGAGAATATGACAGTGAACAGAATAGGCAAAATCCTCACTCTTGAGGAACTTATACAGTAGAGGGGGAGCTGAAGAGAAAACAAAACAAAACAAAAATATGTAAGATGGTGACAAAAGCTGTTGAGAAAAATAAAGCAGGAAAAAGGATGGTAGGGTGCTAGGGAACTAACATCGGTCCATATAGACCTCCGTTAGAGCTTTGGAGTTGATGTGGGTGGAAATCCAGGCTCCACTACTTTGTAGCTTTGGTTTTGAGGAGTTATTTTACTTGCTCGGGGTGAGCCTCTGCCTCTTCATCCATAGGGCCTCACAGGGCTTTTGGGAGACTCAGTAATGAAGGTAAAACCTCTTGCACAAAGGCTCTCCGTAAGCATTAGTATACTTCCTGTCTCCCCATCAGCACTATTAAAAGATAAATGGAGGTACATGTTGGGGAGGAAAACTTTCCCTTCTTCCCTCCTAGGTTCTTCGGCTGACCTAATAATCAAATTGACATAAGACAGACGAAAAGGAGAAAAATAAATTTAATTTCATAAGTAAGCGATCTCATAAAAATGAGACTCAAGTCACCAAAGCAGGCAGCTTTTATACCTTTTAGACAAAGAAATAATAAATTCGTGAAGCATTAACAAGACAGAGAACTTTGAGCTTGGGGCAGCAAATTAATGAAGAAGCCAGAGGGCTTGTTTATATAGTCTTCTCATCCCTGTGCTCTCTCTCTGGCGGTAAGGATGCCTCTGCCCTCAGGTATCCTTCCCACGGGGAATTTATTTATTCCCACCCTTCCCATGGGGAATTTATTTCCTGCTCACAGGGGGACTGAATGTTTTCTGGCACCGGCCATTTCTGAAGTACTTTAATTCAAAATAATCGGGATGCCAAAGGGGCATGTTTGGGGCTGCCTACCCTGAGCCCAATCACATATTGAAAATTTCAGTGGTTTATTTGAGCAAAAGTCAATCCTATCTGGGCAGTACCAAACTGGATGTAGTTAGAAGCACTCCACCCACTGGGGCCAGGGGCCCACGGAAGCTGTGAAGTCATAAGTAAGTGTTTTGAGATGCTGAGTTTTGGAGTGATTTATTATGCAGCCATAGGTAGCCAATAAACTTCTCTTTATTCACATTTTGGGTATAAAAAATCCAAACAAATGCTTCATCCTGGTTTTGAATTTATTAAAACAGGTATCTGAAATGTTGATTTCAACTTCTTTACCTTTTTTCATCCTCCAAGTAGTGATCTCTGTGACTCAAAGAGATGGTGGATTCTCATGCGAAAGAGATCTCGAGTCTGAGAAACTTTCATTATAAATAGGGCATATATTTTTTTAAATAAAAATGACACACGTACATGGTTTAAAAAATATAGAGTATACATTATTATTTTTTTTTAATTTTATTTATTTGACAGAGAGATCACAAGTAGGCAGAGAGGCAGGCAGAGAGAGGGGGGGAAGCAGGCTCCCTGCTGAGCTGAGAGCCTGATGCGGGGCTCGAACCCAGGACCCTGAGATCATGACCTGAACCAAAGGCAGAGGCTTAACCCACTGAGCCACCCAGGCATCCCAAGAGTATATATTATTAAAGGCAAAAAGATATTTTTCCTACTAATCCCAGTATTGCTTTTCAGAAAGAAAAGATTTATTTATTTATTTATTTATTTATTTATTTGGGAGAGAGAGAGAGAGCATAAGAAGGGGCAGAGGGAAACAATCTCAAGCAGATTCCCTGATGTGAGTGGGGAGCCCAGCTCAGGGCTTGATCCCACAATCCATGAGATCATGACCTGAGCTGAAACCAAGAGTCCAGTGCTCAATTGACTGAGCCACCCAGGTGCCCCAGAAATAATGACTAACACATTTTTTTTAAAGATTTATTTATTTATTTGAGAGAGAGAGAGAGCGCGCACGCACACATGAGTGGGGAGAGGGGCAGAGAGAAAAAGCCAGAAGAGAATAGTCAAGCAGACTCCCCACTGAACACAGATCCCAACATGGGCCTTGAACATAGGACCCCAAGATCACGACCTGAGCTAAAATCAAGTGGGCCAGTCAACCACCTGAGCCACCCAGGCACCCCTAACACATTTTTAATCTTTCTAGGAAGTAAATTTCTAACACATACCCCACAAGTGCTTTTCCATCTATACAAATGGAAATAAACTACTCATATTGTTAAGTTTTTCACCTAATTCACCCCAGAGACCTTCCTTTGCCAGCCCATGCATACCTACCTTCATGGTTATTTTGTAGTCTGTTGTGTGATTATACCACCATTCAATTCCTTGCTTTTGGACCTTTAGATTGTTTTCCTTCTTTTTTAAAACTGTTAAAAGTAGTGCTCTAATGACTTAAACATCAGTAAATCTATAGAAAGATTCTTTGCTGTGAAACTGTGGTTTCAGGTATGTACATTTGAAGTTTATATGAGTATTAATAAATGCCTCCTTAAATTAGTGCAACAATTTACAATTCCATTGTCAGTACATGAAAGTGCCTGGGGTGTGTGTGTGGTTTTTTGCCCATCCTTTCCAGCCCTCCGTGTTAACAAACTTAAATTTCTGCCCGTCTCATAAATGAAAATCACAAAGAATTTTTGTAGAAATAACTCAAAGAGGTTTGGTTGGCTTCTGACCAGATGCTTTTATTTTTGTTGGTTTTTCCTGGGCACTTTTCATCAATACATATTTTAAGGGATTTTACCTTTAGATTTTTCTGTTGATCCTGTGATTTTCACCTCTAAGTCAACACATAGTCCTTGGCACAGAGATACTTTTAACAACAACAAACTAAAAGTTTCAAGAGCATGATTTTAACCCATTTTACTGTGAGTAAGTGTGAGATATCAAATAATCATTTTCAGTGGGTGCTACTCACTGCAGTGAAACTCCGTATCAGGGGAAAACATTCCATATTCAGAAATAGACAGCATAGGATGCCTAGGTGGCTCAGTCAGTGAAGCCTCTGCCTTCCGCTCTGGTCATGATCTCAGGGTCCTGGGATTAAGCCTCGCATCGGGCTCTCTGCTCAGTGGGGAGCCATGCTCCCCATGCTTGTGTGTGCTCTCTCCCTCCCTCTCTGTCTCTGACAAATAAATAAATAAAATCTTCAAAAAAGAAAGAAATAGACAACAAACATGGAAGGAAGTCAGTAGGATATTAGATACAAAGCAAAAAATTCAGAATACCAGTGATATTTCTCTAAGATTTCATATTTCTTTTAATGTTTTTAAACGGATTAGGTTTTCATCCTACATTCCTTATCTTTTCCTTATGGAAAAGATCCAGATCTCCAAAAGCAAAAACATTTCTTAGATTTGTTTAATTTGAATTCTCTCCCATTTAAAATATAGATCTGTAATAGGGTTGGAGGAAATGGAAGTTGTTAACAAAATATACGGAAAATCAAGGCAAAGAAAAGGAAGATAGCTAACAATTTGAGGAGCAACTGTTTTTTGACAAATGCTTTACATTCATGATCTCTTTGAATAGTCACAAGATCCCCATGAGAAGAATCTTACTTTCCCTGCATTCATTTGCTGGGGCTGCCATAACAAGGTATCATGGATCAGGTGACTTAAGCAACAGAAATGTATTGTCTCACAATCGTGCAAGAATGGTAGAAGTCCAAGACCAAGGTGTTGGCATAGTTGTTTCTTCTGGGGCCTCTCTCCTTGGCTTATGGGTGATGGTTTTTCTCTGTGTCTTCTCATGGGCTTCCCTCTAGCTATTTAGATGTGAGGCAGCATCAGTGTCCTAAATATGTGCTCCAGGGACTTAACCTGCACGTTCTAGTAGTGGTTGACAGCCCAGAGACCAAATATTGCTTCTAGAGTCACTCTACAAAGGAAGAGTGCCGGGTGTGATCTTAGGACCCTAAGCACAGGGCCAAAAATCAGAGCATGAGCCTACGGGCTGCACCCTGAAGGCAGAATGTGATGTGGAGGTCAGTGGGCCTGTATATTGTATTTATATTCCCAAGTCTATATACTTATCTGACCTAACACTCCAGGTATATATAGTCTTCCTATCATTGCATATAGGAAGACAGGTATAACACCATGGAAAGTACAGTCTGTCTTAAAGAGGGAGAACTTTATTCATTAATTAGCGAGCATTTATTCAACAGGCATGAAAAGCCCCAGGAATAAAAATACCAGAATGACACAGCCTTTGCTCTGGAATTAGCCACAGTCTGATGAGGGAAGGGAGTATGCTGTGAGGCAGAGAATTCATATGTTACAGACAAGGTCTGGGTGCAAGACTTGGGGAGATGACCAGGGAGAGAGGACTTGCAAGGGACAGAGGTTACAGAAGGTGGTATCTGGAAGGCAGTTGAACTGGTTCTTTCATTCCGGTTATACTTCAAAGCCACAGAAAGAGGCTGGGTTCACCTCTTTTCATGAAAATGTTTAGACTACTTCCCCTCGTGCTTTTATGGTATTTTGAACAGTGAATCATGGACCGTCACGAATCTTTGAAGTTCTTTGAGGGCTGGAAACAGACCTAACCCAAGCACTTTGAGTGAACCTAGCACATAATTGGTACTCAGAAAGCCTTTTCTCTAACCGGATGGAGCTGCATATCCAAGTTAAAGCTCTTCTCAGCTGTGGACCTCAGTTTGTCTCCGCTGTAAAATAAAAGGTATAGACCAGATCAGCAGGTAATTTCTGTGGTGCCTGCCGTTGCCAACACTCTATGACCCTACATTGCGGATCTTCTTAGAATATCCAGTTTCTCAGTTCAGTTGGAGCCAGTCAAATATTTGCAAGTTGATTTATGCTAAACCTGTGGAACCCGGCTGTGGCGAGTTTGGTAGGTAGATGGCTGATTTCTTTCTGTCTAGAGCCACTGAGGCTGTGTCTAGGAAGTGTCGAAACAACTCCTGAGCTTTGTCGAACAGCTCCTCGGGGCTGATTGAAGGGAGGGCCCCCAACTTCCCCGTCTGAAGGGAGCTGTCAGTTCAGTTAAAATGCTTACTCTAGTGACCTCAGATAATCAGATACAAATCTCATTCGCTGGCTCTCAAGTGTCCTCAAAGGCACAGCCTCAAGATCCCTGCTAATCACTGGAAAAGGAACTCGCCCTAGAGATGTGTGCCTTGATATCGTTTATGTAAAAGTGTTTTTGAAACTATAACATGCCATCAGAATGTGACTTACTGCAGTGCTGCTAATAGTAGGGGTGCCATGGAAAAAGTCCAGAAAAATAGACAGCAAACTCTTAGTACTTATGCACAAAAGCTGAGATTAAAAGGTACTTTCTTGGGTTTGTGTTTCTATCATGTTTGAATTTAAAACAATGAATTTTGTGCCAGAAAAACCAACTGGGAGAAAAAGATAAATAATGTGATCTCCTCTGGGTGCAGGATTGTTCTGTAATAATTTTAACAAGCACTTGTCCCTGGACTGGGACTTACTTGGAGTCCCAATGTTGCCACGTACTAGCTGATGGGGACGGCCCAGCCACCCAACGTCTCAAACTTTATTTCTTTATGTGTAAAATGAGGATAAATCTGTCTAACCTCCCAGACCCAGTGAGAGGACTTAAGAGGTAAATCTGAAAACCCAACAGCCTAAAGAAAATCAAAGAAGTATTATTACCTTACTGGATCTTCCCAGCAACCGCGTTGCTCTTGGCTGGATTTCTTGTCTCCCAGTTTATGAATGATACAACAGAAGCCTAGACAGGTTAAGTAAATGGTTTCTGACAGAAGGCTAGTTTGCCCAGAGTTTTATTTTCTACTTGCATATTTTATGCATATGTTTTTGTGCATCTGTTTGTTTGCCTAGGGCTGTGGAATCACTTGCATATCATTTCTTTAAAAAATCCAGAAAAAGAATACAAGTATAGAAGAAAAATCTCAGTTAAATCTACCATTAGCAAAAGAAAAGAGCCATGAATTCAAGCCCTATTGAAGGCTGCCAAAAGTAATTTTCCCCAGCTTTATTTATCTCCATAAGGCAATTAAGCAGAAAGCACAAAAGATGAGAGAGGAAAAAATAGCTCATTTCAAACTTAAGCAAGCTATATTCTTTGCACTCTCTTCCCTTCCCCCAAAACCCACTTTAGCTAAAGCCTCTAGAAATGTGTGTGAATACTTAACATATTGCGGCTCCGTCTCCCATTTCACAGTTCCTGAAATGACAGATAAGTGTACAGGTTGTCACTGTGAATGGCAGACCCAAAAGCTGGGGGCTCAGCTGCCTCCATCATTCAGAGGGGAATCGCTGAGAGTAATTTCTTTGCCATTCCAGGTAGGCATGGTGGGCTCTGCCTCCAGCCAGCTGTTTGACCTTGGATGACATGTGTAACTTTTTTGAGCCTCTATTTTCTCATCTGTGAAATAGGTAATTGACATGTACGTCACAGAGTTGTGTGCAGGAATCAGATGAGAGCACGTACATGAGATTAACTGAAAGTAATACTAGAGTACCTGGGGGGCATATAGTAGGAGCTCAAAAACTGCTTGCTGCAACTCTAAGAAGCCTTGTGGTGTGAGGGCTCAGTCCCTGGACTCTGATCCAGGTGGCCTAGCATTGAATGCCGGCTCTGCCATTTACTAGTGTGTCCTTGACAGAGTCATTTTCTCTTCTCTGCTCCTGCCCGGTAGGGTGGCGATAATGGCAGTGCCTACATCATACGGATTATGAGATGCTCAGAACAGCATCCATTAAATAAGTTGCAGCAAGCTCATGCATTATCTAAACTGCCATGTGGAAAGTAAAGAAGCTGATGGAACCATCTGGGGCACAGTCATTCACAGCGCAACTGTGCTAAGATCCAACAGCACCCCCCACTTCTGAATCTGTCTACTCCGCCTGGCAACTTCTTGCTCCCCTCTTCTCCTCCGTCAGCCACCTGGCTTCTGTCACTGACTTTCCTCCTGTCCTTGAGCCTCTGCAACAACCGCACCCTGCACTCAGATTCCTCAACAGAGCGGGCCTTTCCCCCCATGGCTCCCTTTGCCTAAGTCACAGATCTCAGCCAGGTCACCTCGGAAGCTACTGGCCTCCCTCAGATGCAATCAGTTGCAAAGTCACAATCCAAAGCCCAGCAACCCCTGTCCCAAGAAGGTGGCTGTAGAGTGGTGAACATTTTTGAATTAAGGCTTTGTAACTATCATAGCAATAGGTGGTGTTCTAGAAGAATCTACAAAGCCCTTGGAAAGTAAGGGAGGTAGGTCAGCCCCGTGGGCAGTTGGGGGAGCATGCCCAGGGCAAGGCTCATTTGAGCTGGGCCCGGCGGGATGAGCGGAAGACGGTGAGGAGGACAAGGCAGGGAAGGTCGTCCAGGCAGAAGGCAAAGGGTGGACAAGGGTGGGGAGATGGGAGCAGAGGTGGCCTGTGCACCTTCCATCCCATGAGGTCCAGTCACCTCTCCTACACCTTGGACGACACTTTTTATAAACTCCTCACTTCCACTGAAGCTTTCAAAAAAAACAAAAACGCTACTCAGCTTTTATGGAAATAAGTCTGTTTCACATTTCATCAGTTTCCATCGTGTGTTACTGAATCATACGGTAACAACCACCCCAGCGGGAATAAACGGGAGGATCCTGTAGAACCGACTCTCATTAAACAGTAACCGGTAGGGGCACCTGGGTGGCTCAGTGGGTTAAAGCCCCTGCCTTCGGCTCAGGTCATGATCTCAGGGTCCTGGGATCGAGCCCCGCATCGGGCTCTCTGCTCGGCAGGGAGCCTGCTTCCCCTCTCTCTCTGCCTACTTGCGATCTCTCTCTCTTTCTGTCGAATAAATAAATAAAATCTTTAAACAGTGACCAGTAGCCAGGCGCGCCACTAGTGGCAGGGAACGTCTGCACACCAAAGGGGGGGTCCCCTCCGAGCTGCAAGAACTCCGCCCTCCGCAGGTGTCAGGTGTCAGTGGGAACATTTGGGGGAGGAAACAGAGAGCCCCAGCTTACTTGGGAAGGTGGTGATGTGAAAGTTAGTTATGAGAACCTCGACAAAAACCAAGGGTACCGGGAGGCATTGGGGGTGTTTGGGAAGAAAGATGTAGACGAGATGCAGCGGCACGGCCACAAGTGCCCAGGGCTGGATGCAGAAATGCTTCTTGGGGAGCTCCTCTCTTCTGGGCGCTCTTTGGACTCATGCGCCCACGGCCGTCCGCCTGTCTGTCACGACGGATCTGGCCTCTCCCCGAAGCCCAGCGGTTCCTCAAGAGACTATGCCTCCATCTCCTGCAGGCTCACTTCTGCCATCTGGTAGGAGGTGGCAGTGGCCGTGGAGCTGGGCCAGGACACAGGTCCATGTATACCTGGCAGATAGAAGGGGGTTTTGCATTTTACGGGGAAAAGGGGAGAATTGGGATCCCTATGCTCATTGTTCGTGGCCCGTCTTGCCTTCAGAAAGAACATACACACGAAGAAGCGTGTTAGGCTTGGCCGAGCCCTGGTCCCTGAGCCGTGTGCGTACGGGAACAGCCTGTACTTGCCGAGAAGCTGGCCCCGCTCTCTCTGTGGGATGCTTGCCCGAGAAAACACAGTAGAGCTGGTCTGTCCCTGTGGCCTGGTAGGAAAGGCATGCCAAGAGCAGACGTGTCAAGTGACAGGGGACAGAGAGAACAAACAGTGGCATAAAAGTCAGGGACGCTCATGCCACAACCAGGAGAGAGAGACACATGTAGTGGTTGGAATTCTGGGTAAATAGGTTCCTCCCCTGTTAGGTATGTGTGTCAGCCTGCCCTTGGGGGCCACCAAGTCCTTGGTGTTTGCACAGCATGGTGACCTAGATTGCTGGGTTAGGATGTGTCCCAGTCACTTAATTATGTGCTTGCTTGTTGCTACCTGAATCAAACTGAAAATCCCGCAGGAGTAGGGGCTACAGATCTCTCATCCTTAGATTCTCAGGAACCAATATAGACATAAATAGACATAAAAACATAGACTCACATGATGAAGGAATGAAGGAAGGAAAAAAAGAAATGAATGACAGTTTATAGAAATTTTTTTTAAGATTTATTTATTTTAGAGAGAGAGAGCATGAGTGGGAGGGGCAGAGGGAGAGGGAGAGAGAGAGAATCCCAAGCAGACTCTGTGCTGGGTATGGAGCCCAAAGCGGGGCTCGATCTCACGACCCTGAGCTTGTGACCTATGCCGAAATCAAGAGGCGGATTCTTTTTTTTTTTTTTTTTTTTTTTTTTTTTTA
>CM053613.1:51377903-51392440 GCA_028646535.1 Procyon lotor | reverse complement strand
GTCTGATTTGTTTGTTTTTTGTTTGTTTTGTAAATCCTACCTAGTACTTTTAAAATCCACCTCCTTTTTTTTTTTTTTTTTTTTTGCACAGTGCCTTTCTTTCCTTAGAATTTCAATTTCTTTTTTCTCTTAAAAATGCTTATAGTCTCTCATAGTATTCTATGTTATGAAATTCTTGGAACACTCTCATTTTTGTTCATTTTGTTGATCTTTGTTCATTGCTTCATTATGGTTTTTAAAGTTTGAGATCTTAAGCTCATTTCCAACCACACTTTGCTATTAGAATCCTGTAAGCTCTGGGTGAGGGAATGTTCCTCTGAAATGAGATTGTGGCAAAAGGAACCAGGAGCCCACTTCGAGGAGCTCCCACTGGACAAAGATGAGACAAGTTAAGCTTAAATAAGAATAATATCTGTAATTGATTGGGGTATCTCATATATGTTTAAAGCCATGAGTTATGACACATTAAGAAAATGTATTAGTCTCCTTTGGAAGTATACACACTGTATGTAAAGGTAACTTAAGAGTTGATAAGAGGTGTTTCTTTCTAGAAGAATTCCAACTAATAGATGAAGAAGCAATAACACAATGAGAAATCACGATTTTGTAATTTCAGCTAATGTAGTAGTTGCCAATGATCATCAATGACTGCTAACATCACAGAGAATGCAAGACCCAACATGCTTTTTTTTTTTTCTTTTTTTTTCCAACATGCTTTTAAAAAGAAATGCACAGCCCCATTGTCATCACTGCAACTATTAACACAAACTTCAGGGCCACGAAGTTTCAGGTCTTGAATGGGAGGATATGATTTTAAGCACTTTAAATGTGGCTGGACCATTACGCTTACTTTGTACTGAGTTATCACCATGGGTTTTTTAAAGGCAGTCCCTGAGATTGAATCATTTTCCTATAGCAAATAGCTCTATAATTCGAAAAGATATATCCTATATCCTGGAGGGCCCAGTTATTTGGGTGCACCAGAAATCTCAATGTGCTTCCTTTATGTGCATCCCAGGTTACAACCCATGCCTACCCATTGGGTGACCACAAGGTGTCCACAGCCATTTGTATGACAACTTCCTGTCCCATCAGTCCTGCCCCTGGGCCTATAAATGCAGCTTAAATGACTTCATAGAGATAAATAGACTGAGAAAGAAATTTTCACACCTATAGACATTAGCAGGACTTAGCTGAGGCAGCAGCAGAATTATGGCATCTAAATTTTCTGTGAACCCAAGCATAATTTAACAATGGTAGTTTATTTTTCATAATCTAAAGGGATGGTCCGTAGCCAGACCCTTGGTGAGAAATAAAATCAGGCCTTTCAAGGGAAAAACCCCTAGAAAATTCCATTGCAATTCTCCTCTGACTGATACAATGAACTTTATTAGCTCCTTTCTATTAATGATGTGGGTACATAACCAATTCAGTCAAAAGTCCTTATTTTTATTTATTTATTTTTTTAAAGATTTTATTTATTTGACAGAGAGAAACACAGCGAGACAGGGAACACAAGCAGAGGGGATGGTAGCGGGAGAAACAGGCTTCCTGCCGAGCAAGGAGCCTGATGCGTAGCTCGATCCCAGGACTCTGGGATCATGACCTGAGTGAAGGCAGACGCTTAATGACTGAGCCAACCAGGCACCCCAAAAGTCCTTATTTTTAATCCTCTCTGCCATTTGTTTCTGGTACAGTAGGTTCCTGGGTCTTGTGAAAAGGCCAGGAATGAAAGGCAAAGTGTCACCATCTGAATGAAAATCAAGCATGAGAATTTATTATAGGCCCAGGTGAACTGGGAATGAAATAAACAGTCACTATACCCCAAACAGGAAACCACTAATTAGATTTTTTTTAGCTGAGCATAAATGCCTCCTAAGCTGCATGTTAATACAAGAACTCGGCGTATATTGATTCAATTTACTTAAATCAAAGGATACAGTGGCTGGCTGTGTCTCCAAAGGCTTGATTGTGCCAAAGATCCTACATCAGTGGTTGTATTGAAATGTAAATAATGCCTTGAGCCACCATTTTTGTCTACAGTGTTTTGAAGCTGGTCATTCTAAATGAGGATTTTTACCTTGGCCTTGGGAAAATGTCAAAAATGGCCAGAACTCATTCCTAAGTCAGACAAATACATCTATATTAATAAAACACAATGCAGGCCCGTAACTTTAAGTCCCTAGACCAGTCTGACAATTTGTTCATTAAGAAACTTCAGCCATGAAACAGTCCTCAGTAAGGGTGTGACACCGACAAACTTGAGGACTGTCGTCAGGTGACCAAAAGCTCTAACAGCATGGCCTGCTTTTGACAGTTGCATTATTTCAGGAGGGAAGCAGGAAGGATTAGAAGAGAGCTCAACAAGACACAAAGAAAGGGTAAATGCAAAGTGGGGAGCTATTTGCTTGGTAGAAATGCAACACAGGAAGCTTGAACGCATAGCACTTGAAGACATAAACCTAACACTTCATCCGCACACAGCTGAATTCAATCCACCATCAGAATAAACTGAGACTCAATCAGAAATCAGAGCTCAGAGGATAGGGCAAATATTTGATAGAGATACAGATACATAGAGATCGATATATCTCCTTGGGTTAACGTTCCATCAGAATAATCTTCCAGGTCTGGAGAACAATGGCGGCTACCTAATTTTGAAACTCACCCACACCCACCACCCCCGGCTGCTGCCTCCCCAAAAAAATATATAGGGAAGGAGCTTGAAAGTGTGTGAGGCCAGAAGTGGCAGCCCCAGAAAGCATTACCTTTGGGGGAAGTTTAAGATACTAAGAATGGGGAAAAAGAAAAAGATACTAAGAAAGGGGTGGCACTAGTTGGAGACAAGGCCATCAGTAATAGGAGAGAAATAATAGGGGTAAGTTAAGGGGTAAGTTCTTGCAGAAACAAAAGAAAATAAAACATGCCAATCTTTCTGCATCAGAGCACCATTAGATGACAATATTTTCCATAAAAGAAACGTCATAGAAGAGGATAAAACTGATACAAAAGGGTGCTCCTGAGCTAGAAACTTTGTCCATGAAATTAATTGGGATAGAAAGTAGACACATCCATTCAAAACTAACATAAAAATGAAAATGAGAAAAAACAAATCAAAGCATTTCTGCTGATAAAAATTCTCTCCAGAACCAATCGTAAAACTGAAGAAATCTGTAACACAAAACTCCAGGTTGAATTAATTAGTCTCATTTAAGGCTATGGAAAACACCTTGGCTCAGAAATAGAAAAATTAAGAACCAAAAAGGGGTACGGGAGGAATGAAATGAGGGCTGACTAAGCTAACTATGAAAACAGAAAAAGGGACAAAATCGTATTAGAAAAAAATATCAGAATCTGCCCCCCCCCATAAGTGTCAGGGATAGCCTCTCCTTGTCCTCCATTCCTTTTTCTCCCACTCCTTCCAGAAGTTTTCAGCTCCATCCCACTTCTGACTCCTGTGTTTATGAGGATAAGTTCTGTATCACTTCACCACCATTGCGGCCACCATGTGAAATCCCTGCCTAAGTGTCCTTGATCCCGGAACTTCCTTATCTTCAGAGTGGAGCACATACAAAATAAATGAACTACTCACAGCATAATGCTGTAGCATAATTTTATCTTTCCTTTACTTATGTAGTAAGGTACAGTATTCAGGTAAATGCAGCCAGTTGAATAGAAACTCTTCTGAGTGTGCAGAAATATTCTCAAGTGTAAACGTAGGTTCCTGGGTTCCTATCATATTGTCCGGTATTCTGTACTCTGGTGAGCCTGAGAAGAAGATGATTTAAGGAACACTATGTAAAAAGGGACGCCTGGGTGGCTCAGTGGGTTAAAGCCTCTGCCTTCGGCTCGGGTCATGATCTCAGGGTCCTGGGATCGAGCCCTGCATCGGGCTCTCTGCTCGGTGGGGAGCCTGCTTTCCCTTCTCTCTCTCTGCCTGGCTCTCTGCCTACTTGTGATCTCTCTCTCTGTGCCAAATAAATACATAAAATCTTAAAAAAAAAAAAAAAAAAAAAAAAGAACACTATATAAAACCATGTATATCCAAAGATGCAACATCTGTGATAGGTGAAATTCTAATCATTGGAGATTTATTTTATGTTGGCCACTGCTATCATTCTACCAAAAATATTTGTCTATTATTGCATACCTAAGTACATTCAGTGTATTCTCCCACTTGATTCCAAAAAGATTGATAGAAGGCAAGTATTATTATTTTTCCCTTTTTTCAGATGAGGAACTTAGAAATCAAGCCCACAGAGTTAAGAAGAGTCAGAGCCAGGATTCAAACCCAGATTGGTTTGGTTCCAGTGCCCATGACATTTTCCTCCACCACATTGCTCTGGAAAAATAAGAACCTAATGTAAATTGTGCATAATGATAACTTCTGACCCCAGATGTAACCTTAGTTGAGAGCTGTGCATCTTGGAAGGTCAGGCAACTCTCTGACAGAGGGGCATGAGTCAAAAAACCTCCCAAGCAAGTTGAACTTTTGAACAGAAATTTTAAAGCAGAACAGAAATTTTAAAAACAATCAAATTGATTTATCCAAATGAAGAATTAACTCATCCCCAAGGAAATAGAAATGTAGTGACAGTACATTTAGACAACTCAATAACACAAAGATGGAGTCTGTCCTTCGAAAGAAGAAAAAAATGGCAAATTTCATATATCTTGGGAATAAAATTCTTTGAAAAAAATCCAATGAAAAATTTTTAAGATTAAAAAAATAATTTAGACCAAAACCCTAAACCCAAAAAACAGTAGTTTAGACACAAATGAAAGGAGACTTTGGGAATTAGAAGACAGAATTTATTAAATTGCCCAGAATGTGTCACTAAGAAGCAAAAGGATGAGTAATAGAAAAGAAACATTAAGAAAACATGGAGAATACATACCAGAAGAAAGTCTAACATAGATCTCATAGAATGTTCAAAAGGAGGGGTGCCTGGGTGGCTCAGTTCGTTGGGTGACTGCCTTTGGCTCGGGTCATGATCTCAGGGTTCTGGGATTGAGCCCCACATAGAGCTCCACATGGAGCCTTGCATTGAGCCCTGCACGTGCACCAGGCTCCCTGCTCAGCGGGGAGTCTGCTCCTTCCTCTGCCTCAGACCCTGCCCCTGCTCATGCTCTCTCTCTCAAATAAATAAAATATATTTTTTTAAAAAAAGAGTATCCAAAAGGAGAAATAAAAATGAATGGAAAGAGAAAAATCTTCAAAAAGATTATGGTTGAAATTTTTCACAAATCCAATAAATCTATGTGTTCTCACATTTTAAAAGGTCAAGTGCCAAGCAAGATTTTTTAAAAACATACTACTTGATATAATCCAGTAAAATTTATGAGGATGAAAGATCAAGTAAAAGTATTCAAATCTACAAGAAAATGAGAATCGGTTGGCAGGAGTGAAGACTAGGAAAGGCTATGAGACTGTAATGTAGTCTGGGTAAGAGATTGTTGGACAAGACTGGTCTCAAGGGCATTGTTGAGACATTAACTCATTCAGGATATATTTTGCTGGTCAAAACTAACAGAATTTTATTCCTTTGTCTGATAAATACTAGTGCCTACCATGTGCCCACGTTCTATTTGCTAGAAGTACAGCAGTAAACAAAACAAGTGGAATATGAGAGAAAGAGACTAATTAAGACTGATTCTTACATTTGGAATTTGAACAGTTGGGTAAAGAGTGGTACGGATTCATAGAGTTGCAGGCAGCAATTAGCCTTTATTGAGCTCTATTAAAACAGATACCGTGCTAGGTGTTTTATTAACATTATCTAATTTAGTTCTCACAATAAATTTATGAGGTACATATTTTATCCCAGTATTTTATGTACAGAGAGGATAAATTAGTCCAAGACATCACAATGGAGTAACCCAATATTCAAACATAGGTCTGTTCAAGCCCATATCATAGCAAACAGCTTTATGATTCACAAAGTGTTTTCAGGCCACTTGGGTGGCTCAGTCGGTTAAGCACCTGACTTTGGCTCAGGCCATGATCTTGGGGTTCTGGGATCAAGCGCTGTGTTGGGCTCCCTGCTCAGTGGGAAGTCTCTTTCTCCCTTACCCTTCTGCCCCACCCTCCTTCCCTCTCCCTCTCTCTCAATAAATAGATAATTTTTTTAAAGTACAAAATGTTTTCATACCTGTACCTTGATTCACTCACACAACGATCTCATTAGGGAGATAAGGAGCTCTTGTCATTTTCCCCCTTTCATAAATAAGGAAATTAAAGTTCCAAGAAGTTCAGTGACTTGTTCTGGGCTTGTTCTGGGTCAGGCAGGCAGTAAATGACAAGTCTCAGACTCATACCCAACCTCTCCTCCACTGTGTGTGATCTCTCCAGTATACCTTGACGATGTCTCTAAAACCAGAGCCCAAGTAATTTCAGAGAGGGCAGTGTGATGGTGTTCCATTCCTGACAGGTAAGAGACCCTGAAAAGAGTAAGAGGCAGAGGGTAAGGAGAAGAAGGAAGGAAATTTACCAAAATAGACTAAAGGCAATTCATCCTCTCCCAAATCACTGATTCGCCAAGACTGGTCTCTGGATTATTAGCATCAGCATCACCTGGGAACTTACTAAAAATGCAAATTCTCAGGCCCCACAGCAGACCTATATTAGAAACTCTGGGCATAAACTGGGCAAAAACTGGGTTTTTACAAGCCCTCCAGGTTTTTCTGATGCAAGGCAGAGTTTGAGAAACACTGTCTTAAATCATAACCTTCCCAAGACTGTGCCCCTTTTCTAGCCCACGTGAGGAGGCCCCAGCGATCTTGAAGTCAACCACTCCTATTTGTAACAGAATAGAGTGAAAATGATGCTTAAATCTAATACTGAAGCCCACATCTAAAGCTTTAGGAAAGGAAGCTCAAATAGAGTTTCCCCAACAAACTCTTACCTAGGATATAAAAATAAGGGATATTTTTCCTTAGTGTGCTTGTGAACTCTGACCTTCTAAGCTCAAGGTCTGTAATTTCATTTTACTTCCGAATTTTATTGTCTTACCTTACAGCAAGGTTCTGCAAACAATCCTGCCAGGAAATAACCAGGTGGACTCCATGCAGATTTCAAGGTCGAATTAGGCAGCATATTGATATGGCCTCCAGAAAATTAAATTAGTGTGTTATCACATAGTCATAGTTGTGGACACTATTCCTTTTTTTTTTTTTAAGATTGTATGCATGTACGTATGTATTTAGAGCAGGGGCAGGGGCAGGGACAGAAGCAGAGGGAGAGGGAGAGAGAATCCCAAGCAGACTCCATGCTGAGTGCAGAGCCTGACACAGGCTAGATCTCACGACCCTGAGATCGTGACCTGAGCCGAAATGACAGAGCCACCAGGTGCCCCCCTATTTTAAAGACTCTTGATTTCCTCACCTTTAAAATTAAATAGTAATACAAAACTTTCAAGGTCGTTCAGAAGACTAGACACAATACAGTGTTTGTCACCAGTATGTGCTTAATAAATGGCATCTAACGTTTTGATATTTTCAGCTTCATCGTGCATCTAAATTTCCTAAATGGCCCCAAATGAAATTTTTCACTCTAATAAAACTACTAATAACCTGGGAGAATGATGGGGACTTAAATTTTTAATTTTAAGAAACTTTAAGTACAGGAGAATAAGCACAGTAAAAAAAAACAAAACCCTACTATTTCTCTTTTTCTTAACCGTGAAAAATCAAGTAGGATAGTTCTTAAGGGCTATAGGTTGTCACTCTCTAAGTGGGCATGGAAGGGAAGGAACCATTAACAGAATGGTGCTCGTAAAGAGTAAAGTGCTCACAGAGTGGGGCCTTGAGGACTACTACTAGGAAAAGGAGTGGTTCCCATCCTACTTCTTCTCTACCAGAGAGGAGTAATGCGTGTGTGAGCTTAGGCCTGCCTTGTAATCTGGGCTTTCTAGTTTGTGTTCTTGTACAAGTCACTTAATATTTATGTACCTCATCTCTAAAATGGAGACCAAGTAGCACGGAAATTGCCCAGCACATAAGACAAAAAAGTTTCCAATGGTTTCATGTGATCCAGGCACCATCTAAGTTTATATGTACGAATGTGTTTGATCTTCAGGACAATCCTAGGAACTTTCATCATTTTACAGCTAAAGAAACTAGGTACAGAGAAGTTGAGCAATTTTCCCCCAGGATCCCATAGCTAGACAGTTGCAGGCCCAGGATTCAAACCCACAGAGTCTGGATCTAGAACCTTCTTTTCACCTACTACCTTATGTGTCTCCCTTGCAATAAAGAGGAGCAATTATTATTACCACCACCACTTTTTCAGATGAAGATGTAAGGTACTTGTTCAAACTCCACCAAACAGACGTTGACAGATGTTCAGAACACAATGTCAGGCCCAGCTCCGGAACCCCGTCCCTTCCCTCAGCAACTTCAAATCTAGTTGAGGAGATAAGATACATAGAAGTAGACCAGAATTTGCTCACTATTTATCAGATGTGCAAAGCAAAAGAGGAGGAAGGGGAGAGAGAGAGAGAGAGAGAAAGAGAGAGAGAGAGAAGGAGCCTGTAGCTCTCATTTCCTGTAACTTCTTTCACTTTCTTAAGTAGTCATCCCACTCATGTGATGGGGGAAGGATGTGAGGGGGAGTTGGAAAATGTAAAACCTAGGAGAAGAGGTGCTTCTTCCCCTTGTTTCTTTCCAGTTTCTGCTGCCTCTGCTGTTCATTGGTGCATAACTAGCATCCCGTGGGCCTTTCTCTCACTGAAGTTAAAGAGTGACATCTTGCTCACTAACTTGGCCCTACCGTGGATCTCACTGGAACCACTGGTCTTCTTAGGCATCTGCAACTGCTTTGAGGTCATGAGTGCGTGTGACTGGCTCTGCCCTTTGCTGTGGTGTCTCTTCACTTCTGTTATGGACAACCCCCTTGGCCTTTGGAGCTCATCAGTCAACGTCTCCCGAGGCACCCAAAGAACTTCTGGATCCCCTAGGATCGTTGAAAACTAAGGCCAAACTCTTGGGCACTTCTTTTAGCAATTTCCACTCTACCATCTGAGCACGTTGTAGACAGGGATGCTAGGCCAAATTCTGGACTTCTCTTTGGGATTTACAGTGTCTTCAGGTCATGTGTGAGGAAAGCAGGGCACCAGATCACGTGTTTTCTATCTTTATGCTTCTATCATCCCGTCTACTGGTCAACCACCATCCTCAGTATCTGATCCCAGAGAGATGGGAGAAGGTCATTTGTATTTGCCCTTTACCTCCCTTCTTGACTCCCCTCTTTCACCCAACACCTTCTGAAAGGTCTCCTCATTTCCTCTTCCCTCCAGGAAGAGATATTCCTTACGTCATCGACTCCTCATTACAGCCTTTCGGTTTGCCCTATTACAAAAACGTTATGGGAAAATGAGAAGAATTAAAAAGAGGTGAAAATGCAATAGGAATTACTTTGAAAATATTCTCTCTTACACAGACAAAGCAGTAAGCTGTCAAAAGGGGTTGTGTATGGGGGAGAGAAATGAAACACGAAGGGATGGGGAGGGAGACAAACCATAAGAGACTCCTAAACTCACGAAACGAACTAAGGTTGGCTGGGAGGCAGGGGGGTAGGGATAGGGTGGCTGGGTTATGGACATTGGGGAGGGTATGTGCTATGTTAAGTGCTGTGAAATGTGTAAGCCCGAAGATTCACAGACATGTACCCTGGGGCAAATAATACATTATATGTTAATAAAAATTAAAAAAAAATAAAAAATAAAAAAATTAAAAAAATAAAAAAAAAAAAAGGGGTTGTGTGAAACACTTGATAAGGTGCTTAAAGTTCAGAGGAATTCAAGGAGGGAGTAATCAGCAAAGTTAAGATAATCCAGGAAGGCTCCCTGACACCACTGGGTTTCCAGCTGAGTCTTAAAAATTTAATATTCTTTGGACACATAGAGAAACCCGAATCTGGCACTGAGGGAGGAGAAGAGCAGGTGAGCCGTGGCCTGGTGTGTGGAAGCCTTCCTGCATGTATCTGTTTGGAAGGAGCGAAGGGTTTGTTTAGGGGAACGACGTGAGGCAGAGTGAGAGGGCCCTCGTGGCCAGCTCATGACAGACGTTGAAAGCCAGACTAGGTGCAGTGACAAACATTGCCTTTTTCGTCCTCTCAGCAGCCCCATTAGGTAGGCAATTCCTATGTCTGCATTTTACAGATGAGGACACAGGGGCTCCAAGACGTCCAGCGGATTAAGACCAAACAGCTGGTTAGTCACAAAACTTTTTGTCACCAAGTCTCAGTCTTCACACGGACAAAATGACCAGCCAGTACTTCCATATTCCACCGTGATGTTTTGATGAGGAGAAGTTGGTATCCATATCCCCAGAGTCATTTTCAGCCACACACACACACACACACACACACACACACACACACACACAGAGTTAGGCTAAGGTCAGCATGGACTCTTCATGCGGCTTAGACTTTCCTCTGTGTGTCGTGGGCATGACAGATACTGTGGGTGCTGACGGTTGAGGGCATACTGAATCTTCTCGACATTTCCACAGGGTGTAGTTTACCAAGCAAATCCTTTTTCTATAGGCCATAGGCTCTGAAAACACGACTACACGAGGCACAGTTAGGTACTGTTGCTGTCACATGCTCCATTCAATTTACTTTGAAATGCCGTAAGAAATTGCTTCTGTCAGAGTACAGGCCTTGGATGTGAGAGGGGTCTGTTGGGGGGTTGCTGCAGCTGATGGGCCATTATTGCTTTAGGCCATGGAGGGAAACCAGGCAAGGCGGAGGGCTCAGCCCGGGGAGAGGCTCACAGGCACAGGAGTGGTGGATAAGGGGCTCAGAAGGGACCAGACTAAGTCAGAGCTCCCCTCCCAGCCTACTCTCCGGGCTCCCGACTATCTCTATGAGGACTAAGATTCTCTCTAAGCAGTCGTCCCTCTCTATGCAACATCTCCACTTGGAAAACTGATAAAGGTGTAGGTATCTTTGAAATGTTCACACTCTAAGTTTCCCTTGGCCTAATTACAGACACTTCGTCACAATTAGGGTAAGTGTGTCTACTCTCGATCCCAATCAATTTCTAGCGTAGAGGTGTGGATTGTTTGATTCACTTTCCTTCTTTCCTTCTCATTTCCTATTTTTAGCTTTTTCTCTCCAACTGCTCTCCGAAAGTGGGGCAGAATTCTCAGTGGACTCTGTATCTTAATGGACTCCTGCTTCTCCTGCTCTTTTCTTATTTTTAAGCCTATTTACTTATATTATGTAATCATAGCTATAAGAACAAGCCCTTTCTTCTCTAAACCCTGCACCAGTGGATTTGAGACAATGAGCAAAGTGTATTAAATGTCAGTGCTCTTTAGCAAATATTCGCCCTGGGGTGCCCCACCCAGGAGACCATCCTGGGCACAGGGGCTCACTGGCAGGCCACTACAAGAACTCCGAGCTCCCTCCAGCTCGAAGATTCTATGAAGCAGACCAGTTTCACTGGGTTTGATGTGCGTGCTGTCTCGCCGTTTGCCTGCCTCATTTTCTGCACTGGACTGTAGCGCAAACTGAGCTCCTTTCCAGTCTCTGTCCCCAAGGAGAGTCTGTCTGTCCAGAGGGGTGCACAAGCATATTAATTGCTTTTTCTTAACTTTTGAGCATCTTGTTCAATTGCCACGTCAAATTTCTATTTTGCGCCATATCCCCCTGTACAGATGGTCCTCAGAACACATTGTTTTCCCCCACCTTTGGACATTTAGACATCCATCTCTCTGCCTGAGACACTGTCCTCCTAGAAAATCACCCCTGGAAAGCCTTTCCTAAGTATCCCTGCAAGAGTATGAATTCTTCTTTGTGCTCTCATCATACTTCATCCCTGCAACTCACTTTTAGGGTAGTCTTCATACTGGAATAGACACACTTGTTTGCATGCTTGTTTTAAGAGATGCTGAGGCGCGGGGAAATAGGAACCGCACTAGTTAGGGTCTCCAGAGAAACAGAACCAACAGGATGTGTGTATATATAGAGAGAAAGTAATTTATTTGAAGAAATTGGTTCATGTTATCGTGGAGGCTTGGCAAGTTGAAAATCTAATGGGGGGCAGAGTAGGGGGTGATAGGCTGGAGACTCAGGAAAGAGTTGCAGTTCAAATCCAAAGGCAGTCTGCCATAGGACCAGGAAAAGCCCGGGATGCAGATGAAGTGTGATGGCAGTCTGCTGGAGAATTCCCCTTGCTCAGGGGAGGAGATCAGACTTTTGCTTTGTCAAGGCCTTCCACTGATTGGGTGAGGCCCACCCATATTAGGGATGGGCAATCTGTTCTACTCCAAATAGACTGACTTAAATGTAAATCTCATCCAAAAACACTCTCACAGAAACATCCAGAATAATGTTTAACCAAATATCTGGGCCTCGTGGCCCAGACTAGTTGACACATAAAATTAACTATCACAGGGACTTTGTCTCATTTATCTTTGACGTCCTCAACAGCCAGCAAAGGCTTAATAGACGGGATCTTCATTGTCTCAGAGACTCGAAACATCCAGTGTAGTATGACCCACACATTTCTTTTTGATTTATCAGTAGACTTACAAAATACCCTTTTTTAAAATAAAGATTTTATTTATTTGTTTATTTATTTATTTGAGAGAGAAGCAGACTCCCTGTTGAGCAGGGAGCCCAACCCAGTGCTCAGTCTCAGGATCCTGAGACCATGACGGAAGCCGAAGGCAGACACTTAACCAACTGAGCCAGCTAGGCACCCCCCAAATACCGTTCATAAAGTAGCAGTATTCTATTTAGAAATTGATGGAAAATCTGGACCTGTAGGCAAAATTGATAGGAACAAATCCTGTTAAGAGAAAAATAAGCCTCTGTCCAGGGATGAGAAAACTGAGACCCCATGATATATCCTCTTACAGCCCTTCTCCATCAAGAGCCCTAAGTGGCAATGGAAACACATCCAGCAAGGACTTTCAAACTAATCCCTGGGCACAGCCTGCACCTTCTCTGCCGTTCCTGTTACTCTTGAACCACATGAACCACAGGTAGATATAGTAATTGATGGAGTGCAGGGTTTTGCCCAATAAATTTAGAGAGGCCACTCTCCCACCTCCTCATCCTTTGTTTGACTGTGTTTGACTCTTTAAGCCTTCTATGTCCCCTGGACTCAGAGGGAGAAGGTAGTGGATTGGCAGTTCCATCGCAAACTGTACTAAGATTATACTTGAAAGTAATAGAATGTCTTAAAAGACCCAGAATGATATCATAACACAGAGACCACATGTGGGCATTCTGTCTAACCAGCAAGAGTAGAAAATACTCCTCAAGTTGCTCCAGGACTTTATTTCTTTATTCCAGCCCCTTGTTTAATGCCATTAATGAACTGAGTCCTACTCTGGGTCTCACATTTGTGCTTTTAACGTAGCTGCATAGTTTTGTTTGTTTGTTTGTTTGTTTGTTTGTTTAACGTAGCTGCATAGTTTTTAAGAAGAGCAAAGTAAACGCTTACTCATTCATTCAAAACACATTTACTAATGCCCTGTGTTAAGCCATGAAGATGAGTAAGAACCAGCTTCTGCCTTCAAAGAGCCCAGTGGGTGGACACAGCCAACTACAGATGGCTTGGGAGCATTATGTATGCTAAAAAACTGGAAACCAACCAAATGTCTACATTAAAGAATAGAAAAATAATTAAGGAGTAGGCCTACAATCCCTAAACTTTGGAAACCGAAAGTGACTTCGTAATTATTTGGCAGCAGAGCCTGACATGAAAGAACATGAAGCTATTTAGTATCCATATTATTCCTCTTAGAGGGAATAGTTTCTACATTCTAACCAGAAATACTCATGTGTTTGATTACCAAATGCCTGTCAAGACCCTGTTGGGAATGTTACGTAGTTGAGGCAATATATATCTTAGTACCTTTTAAAAACAAGCAAAAAAGGTTTTATTTGGGGGATGCCTGGCTGGCTCAGTCAGTAGAGCATGCAACTCTTGATCCTGGGGTTGTGGGTTCAAGCCCCATGTTGGGTGTAGAGCTTAAGAAAGATAGGAAGGGAGGGAGGGAGGAGGGGAGAGAGAGAGAGAGAGGGAAAAGCAGAAAAGCAGGCAGGCATCCAGGCTCTATTTATTTGGAAACATATCTGGTCCCAGGGATTTTTACTAAATCCTGAGCACCTGTGTACTCAGACAATGGGATTCTACCAGCAATGAAAATGAATGAGTATGTATTAACATGGTTGACTCCATCCCAAAAGCATGTTGAATGAAAGGACCGAGTCACAGAACAAAGCATTCAATATGCTATGTGTCTCCTAAAGTTCAAATCCTAACACACTTAACACCGTATTGCTTAGGAATACAAGTTTTACCAGTAACTAAAATTGTAACTAAAAGCAAAGGAGGGACGCCTGGGTGGCTCAGTTGGTTAAGCGGCTGCTTTTGGCTCAGGTCATGATCCCAGGGTCCTGGGATCGAGTCCCACATCAGACTCCTTGCTCAGCGGGGAGCCTGCTTCTCCCTCTGGCTCTGCCTGCCACTCTGCCTGCTTGTGCTCTCTCTCTCTCTCTCTGACAAATAAATAAA
>CM053613.1:51347120-51377403 GCA_028646535.1 Procyon lotor | reverse complement strand
TTTCCTTGGTGATTATTATGTTGAACATCTTTTCATTTATCTGTTGTCCAAATATTCTTTCAAAAATGTCTATTCAGATTCTCTGCCCATTTTTAATCAGAAATTAGATTTTTAATCAGAATTTTATAAGTTCTTTTTATATTTATTTTTTAAAGAATTTATTTATTTGACACAGAGAGATCACAAGTAGGCAGAGAGGCAGGCAGAGAGGGGGGGGAAGCAGGTTCCCCGCTGAGCAGAGAGCCCGATGCGGAGCTCGATCCCAGGATCCTGAGATCATGACCTGAGCCAAAGGCAGAGGCTTTAACTCACTGAGCCACCCAGGTGCCCCTCTTTTTATATTTTAGATACTAACTCCTTATCAGATGCTACCATTTGCAAGTATTTTCTATTCACTAGGTTGTTTTGTTTTGTTGATGGTTTACCTCACAGTGCAGAGGTTTTTTACTTTAATGTAGTTATAATAGTTTATTTTTGATTTTGTTCCCCTTGCCTTAGGAGACCTATCCATAAATATGTTGCTAAGGCCAATGTCAAAGAGATTAGTATGCTATGTTTCTTTCTAGGGGTTTTATGGTTTTATTTGGGTATTTAATATACTTTGAATTTATTTTTGTGTATGGTGTAAGAAATTGGTCCAGTTTCATTCTTTTGTATGTAGCTGTCCAGTTTTCCCAGAACCGTTTTTTGAAGAGAACATCTTTTTCCTTATTGTATATTCTTACCTCCTTTGCTGTAGATTAATTAATAACCATAAAAACATGGACTTATTGCTGGGCTTTCTATTTTGTTCTATTGTCTATTTTTATGCCAGATTTGATTTCTGCAGCTTAGTGGTATGTCTTGAAATAGGGGATTCTGATGCCTCCAGCTTTGTTCTTTCTTAAGATTCCTTTGGCTACTCAGGATCTTATGTATTTAACAAACAAGTTCTAGGGTTATTCTAGCTCTGTGGGAAAATACTAATGGTGTTTTGATAGGGATTGTGTTGAGTCTTGGATTGCTTTGGGTAGTATGAGCATTATAACCGTATTAGTTCTTCCAGTCCTTGAGCAAGGTATGTCTTAACATTTGTATCGTCTCAATTTCTTTCATTAGCATTCTATAATTTTCAGAGTATCAGTCTTTCACCTCCTTGGTTCAGTTTATTCCTAGATTTTTTTTTTGGTATAGTTATTTTTTTTGGTATAATTATAAATGGAATTATTTTCTTAATTTCTCTTTATGCTACTTTAGTATACAGAAATGCAACTGATTTCTGGGTATATTGTACAACTTTACTGATGTCATGATACTACACATAGAAAACCCTAAAGACTCCACCACAAGAAATAAATGACATCTGTAAATAGTGATGATTTAACTTACTCCTTACCAATTTGGATGTCTTTAAAGTTTTTTGTTATTGTCTGATTGCTATGGCTAGGACTTCCAGTACTATGTTGAGATAAAGTGGTGAGAATGGATATCCTCATCTTGTTCCTAATCTTAGAGGGAAAGCTCTCAGGTTTTCACCATTGAGTATTTTCTGAGCTGCAGGTTTGTCATATATGGCTTTCATTATATTCAGGTATGTTCCATCTAAATCCATTTTGAGTTTTTTTTTTTTTTTTAATCCTAAGCAGATGTTGAAGTTTGTCAAATGCTTTTTCTGCATTTGTTGAGCTCTTCATAGGGTTTTTCTCCTTTGTTTTGTTGACGTGTTTTATGTATCATGTTGATTGGTTTGCAAATACTGAACCATACTTGCATCCCAGACTAGATCCCACTTGACTATGGTGAGTGATTCTTTTAATGTATTGTTCAGCGTGGCTTGCTAATATTCCTTTGAGAATTTTTACATCTATGTTTATCAGAGATACGGGCCTGTGCTTTTTTATGTTTGTTTGTTTGTTTTCCTGGTTATTTTTGTTTTGTAGGTTCTCTGGTTTTGGTATTAGGGTAATGCTAGTTTTGTTGAATGTGGAAGTTTTCCTTTCCTCTATTTTTGGGAATAGTTGGAGGAGAATAGGTATTAACTCTTGTTTAAATGTTTGGTGGAATTCTCCTGTGAGTACATCTGGTTCTGAACTTCTATTTGTTGGGAGTTATTTGAATACTGATTCAGTTTCATTACTGGTAACTGTTTAGAATTTCTACTTCTTCCTGACTCAGTTTTGGAAGTTTATATGTTTTTATGAATTTCTTGTGGGCACTTTGTTGGCATGTAATTTTTTGTAGTATTCTGTTATGCCCTTTGTATTTCTTTGATGTTGGTTGTTACTTCTCTTTCATTTTGGATTTTACTTGTGTCCTCTCTTTGTCTCTCTCTCTCTCTTTTTTTTTTTTTGGTGAATCCGCTAAAGGTTTTTTGTTTGTTTTTTCTTTTTGTTCTTTTTCTAGTTCCTTTAGGTATAGGGTTAGATTATTTATATAACATTTTTCTTGTTTCTTGAAGTACACTTGTTCTACTCTAACTTTCCCTCTTGGAATAGCTTTTGCTACATCTGAAAGATTTAGGGCTGTTGTGTTTTCATTTTCATTTTCCTCCATTTCATAAAAAATTTCCTCCTTGATTTCTTTGTGACCCATTGGTGGTTTTGTAGAATGTTGTTTTAAAGCCATCATGTGTTTGTGCTTTTTTCTACTTTCTTTCCTTGGGATTTATTTCTGGTTTCATAATGTTGTAGTTGAAAAAGATGATGTAATTTCAGTCTTCTTAAATGTATTGAGACTTGTTTTGTGGCCTAACTTGATCTATCCTGCAGAATGTTCCATGTCTGCTTGAAAATAATGTGTATTCTGTTATTTTTGGAAAGAATGTTCTGTATATACCTGTTAAGTTCATTTGGTCTAATGTGTCATTGGAAAGGCACTGTTTCCTTACTGATTTTCATCCTGAATGATCTATGCATTGATGTAAGTGAGGTTTTAAAGCCCTCCACTCTTAGTGTATTACATTTCTCCCTTATATCTCTTATTTGCTTTATGTATTTAGCTGTTCTGTTCAGAGCACAGATATTTACAATTGTTATTGAAAGAGCAGAGCGAGGTGAGTTTTGTGCTACACTCCCTATCTTGTGCGTGGCCCAAGGCCAACTCTGTTTTGTGCTACACTCCCTATCTTGTGCATAGCCCAAGGCCAACTCTGTTTTGCACTACACTCCTTATCTTGTGTATAACCCAAGGCCAACTCTGGTCTGGGCTACGCCAGCTATCTTGTGTATAACCCCCACATAACTGGCTTTTAGAAAAAAAGAAAGAAACTGCAGAATGTTAGGATATTGCCTAGCCTGTCCTTGAGTTAGTTTAAGCAAAAAAAATGTGTAAAAGGACATTTCGCCAGCACAACTGGCTTGTGACCAACCGGCACAAGCCCTGAGCATTACCCCCTCCAACTGTTACCAAGCCCCCTATAAAACTGCTGCGCTTTTGAAACTCGCTCTCTTTCTCCACATCACGCCGCTGCGTCGGTGAATGTGGGGACTGAGCTCGAGCTAGCTCGAATAAAGGCTCTTTTGCTTTTGCATCGGACTCGGCTCCCTGGTGGTCTTTGGGGATCTTAAAACCTGGGCATAACAGTTATATCCTCTTGTTGTTTTGACCTGATAGTCATTATGTAATGCCCTTGTCGATCTTTTGTTATACTCTTTGTTTTAAAGCGTTTTGTCTGATATAAGTATTTCTACCTCAGCTTTTTTTTTTTTTTTCAGTTCCACTTTGTGAAATATCTTTTTCCATCCTTTCACTTTTAGTCTGTCTTTAGGTCTGAAGTGAGTTTATAGTTTTTGTTTTCAAGTCTATTTTATCTGAAAGAAATATTGCTACCCTGGTTTTCTTCCTTTTCCTTTCCGTCTTCTTTCCACTTCTGTTTGCATAGAATATTTTTGTCTGTCCTTGCACTTTCAGTCTTTATATGTTTTCAGGTCTGAAGTGAGTTTACAGTTTTTGTTTTGTTTTAAAGTCTGTTTTACCTGGAATAAGTATTGCTACCTCGCTTTTCTCTCCTCTTTTCTTTTTCCTTCCTCCCTCTCTCCCTCCCTTCCTTCTTTCCTTCCTTCCTTCCTTCGCTTCTATTTGCATAGACTATCTGACCTTCTACTTTCAGTCTGTAGGTCTTAAAGTGAGTCACTTATGAGCCGCATATAGATGGGTCTTGTTTTTTATTCATTCTGTCACCCTATGTGTTTTGATTGGAGCATTTAACCGAATTCAAAGTAATTATTTTTTTAAGATTTTATTTATTAGTTTGTTAATTTGTTAATTAAGCGAGAGCACAAATGAGAAGGGGCAGAGGGAGAAGAGAGAGAGAAAAAGAGAGAAATCTCAAGCTGACTCAGCTTAGCACAGAGCCTAACTTGCGGCTCAGTCTCACAACCCTGAGATCATGACCTGAGCCAAAATCTGGAGTTGGACACTTAAGTGAGCCACTCAGGAGGTCCTCACCTAGGATATTGTTAAGGGTCTCACCAATGTTCTCTACTGTCTTCAAGTCCAGTGAATATCTTTTTGATCATTACTTTAAGTTCTCTATCAGATAGGCATATTTCTTATATCCGTTTTGTTTAGGTCTCTTGCTGTGGTTTTGTCTTTTTTTTCATTTGGGATATATTCCTCTGTTTTCTCATTTTGTTTACCTCTCTGTGTCTGTTTTTGTGTACTAGGAAAGCCAGCTATATTTCCTGCTCTTGAAAATAATGGCTTTAAGAAGGATAGGTCCTATAGTGCCTTGCCCAGCATCCTGTGTTCCTCAGAACCTGGCCTCAGAGGGTGTCTCCTTGGTGTATTGCCTGCACCCTGCTGGTTGGGTCCTGGCTGCTTTTTCCTTCAGTTCATTCATCTGTGGAGGCTTACTTTGCCTGTTGTGGACATCATTTGGTCTCCAGCCAGGGTGAGGCACACAATTTTAACAAGGTGAGCTCAGGTCTGCTTGCAAAATGAGACCTGCTGCTGCTGTGAGGATCAAGGCCCCATAACACTCACGGGTTGGATGACATGGTGTTGGCAAGATTTTTGCAGGTCTTCTGGGAGAGGGGACTGAAACTAAAAGTAACTGAGAAGGGCAGATCCACTGATACACAGGTAGGTGAGACTTGGTGTAGGCAAGTTAGGTAGTGAATACTGACCCCCTGCTGGCTTCTGTAGGCTCTGGAGGGTGGCCTTGTTTTTATGCTGGGGGGAGAATGTGCCTTCCACCTCCTTTGTTTTTGGAGAGGTCTTCCTGTAAGAGGGTCCCTTCCCTCCCCCTCCAGGACTGTCTCTGACTTGAGTAAATAACTGTCCCTCCCATGTACCCCTGGGGTTTTTCAAACTGCTGCTTCTGAGTGATATATCTGCAGGCTGTTTGTCCTGCTGTCTCTTTAAGGGGGAGGACTCAGCTTACCACTCTCCAGCCTCTCCCGGAACTGAGCCTGCAGATTTTTAAAATTCCATGCTTTAAATCTCTGGTTTTTAGAACTCGTAAAATTCAGCCCCTCTGGCTTTCGGTGTCAAATGTTGTGGGGTTTCATCTTCCCTATGTGATAATCTTTCTTGCTCTTCTCAGGGCCGGTGTCTCCCTCCCCACAGTGAATGGTCTTGGTCCATTTTGCTCTCCACTGTGTCTCCTCCCTTCATACCCTCTTTGATGTGTCCTATTCTTTACATTTAGGTGTGGAGTTTGTTCTGCCATTCTTTGGTTCTTTTTCTGGGTTATTTATGCTGATGTTAGTGTTACCTAGTTGTATCCATGGGACGAGGGGAGCTTAGGGTCCTCTTACTTTACCATCTTCCCGGCTTCCTCTCTAATCTTTGATATTTTAATTATCGTGTGTCATGGTGTGGACATCTTTGGGTTCATATTTATTTATTTGTTCATTTATTTATTAGAGAGAGAGAGAGAGAGAGTGCACAAGCAGGTGGAGTAGCAGGCAGAGGGAAAAGGAGAAGCAGGCTCCCCACCGAGCAAGGAGCCCGACACGGGGGCTTGATCTCAGGACCCCGGGATCATGACCTGAGCCAAAGGCAGTTACTTAACCAACTGAGCAACCCAGGCACCCCTGAGATCATCTTTTTAAGAACTCTCTAAGCTCCCTAACCTGGATGTTTCTTTCCATCCCCAGGTTATGGATATTTTTAACCATTACTTCTTCAATACATTTTCTGTCATTTTATCTCCTCTTTTTCCAGGACCCCTATAATGCAAATATTTGTTCACTTGATGTTGCCCAAGAGATCCCTTAACCCATCTTCATTTTTTAAAGTTCTTTTTGCTCTTCACCTTGGGTGCTCTCCATTACCCTTTCTCCCAGTTTGTAAATCTGTTCTGTGTGCTCTGATCCAGTATTGATTGTCTCTAGTGGCTTTTTTTTTTTTAATCTCATTTATTATATTCAACTCTTAATGGTTCTTCTTTATATTTTCTATCTCATTGTTGAAGGTGTCACTGAGTTCACCCACTCTTCAGTCTGATGGACATCTTTATGTCAGTATTCTGAACAGTTTATCAGGCGGATTATTTATCCTCATTTCATTTCGTTTTTTTCCTATAGTTTTATCTTGTTCCTTAATTTGACACATACACTTCTGTCTCCTCATTTTGATTGGCTGTTTATGTTTGTTTCTATGAATTAGGCAGAACAGCCACTTCTTTTAAACTTGAAGGAATGGCCTCATGTAGGGATGTCCCTTGTGTTGCCTGCGTGTGCCTGGTGACTTTGGCTGACTGGAGGTCCTGGAGCACTCTGCTGGGGCTGCCCTGGTGGCATGGGCAGAGCAGAGGTGCAGGGCAGGGTATTCCTGGGGCCGTGGTTGCAGAGGGCATGCTGGCTGGACGGCTGAAGCTCAGCTGAGTGTGGCTCAGGGCTCTTTGCATCGAGGTCACCTTGGTAGGACACGGAGAGCTGAAGTGGGTGCAAGGCAGGGTGTCCCACTGCTCTCTGCACAGAATGTGCCCTGTCAGGAGAGCTGAAACGGAAGTGAGTGCAAATCAGGATGTCCCAAGGTACTCTGTTCAGGAGATTCCCTGGTTGAATGGCTGAAGATGAGGTGGATGCAGGCCTGGGGGTTCCTTGCACCGTGCTGGGGACCCCATGGTAAGTCATCCCGAGCCGGTGCGGTATGGGTCTTGATGTGCTAGAGCAGTTTGGCGAGGTGACTGGAGCTGTAGTGAGTGCTGACCAGAGTGTCTGGTGGGCACCACCCTGGAGCCCGCCCTGGTGGGGCTGCTGTGGGCTAGGGGCCCCCAGGCTTACTGAGGGGATAGGCTGGCTGTGGCCATCAGCCCTTGCTTCTGTCTGTGCTCTCAAGGTGGAGTGGGAACGTGAGCTCTGCAGCTTGCCAGCCCTTCTGATTCAGAGAGGGTTCTAACAGCTGCTCTACTGTTGGACAGGATTCTTTTTTTTTTTTTTTTTTAAGATTTTATTTATTTGACAGAGAGAAACACAGCGAGAGAGGGAACACAAGCAGAGGGAATGGTAGCGGAAGAAGCAGGCTTCCCGCGGAGCAGAGAGCCTGATGCGGGGCTCGATCCCAGGCCCCTGGGATCTGACCTGGGCCGAAGGCAGATGCTTAACGACTGAGCCACCCAGGCGCCCTGCCCTGTTGGACAGGATTCTAATGGTGGTTCCTTAATATTATTCTAGTTGCCCCTTTAAACTTTGGCTTTTTTTCTGTGCCTCTGGGCAGACGAATCTGCTCATTGTGCCTCCGTAGGAAGTCCCTTCCCTCTGTATTTCATAACATCGGGAATCAGGATTCCTTTAACATTGGGAATCAGGATTCCTTTACCGTTTCTCTGTCTCTCTTGCTGTTCTCTATGTGGTCTCTCCATCTCTGGTTGTGCAGAAGCCGTTCAGTCAGCCCTCGGTTCTTATTCAGGGGCAACTGCTCTATAAATAGGTGTAGATTTAGCGTGTCTGTGGAGGAGGTGAGTTTAGGGTCTTTTATCGCCATCTTGGATTGGACTCTTGCAAAAGTTTTTAAGTTTGATGAAGTTCAATTTATCTACTTTTTAATTTTTTGTTGGTGCTTAAGTACTTTTTTGGTGATTCTAATAAGAATTAGCAAGGACTTAGGACTTCAGAAAATGAGATGTTGTAGACTTTGAGTTTACTTTTGAAATTATTTGAGTAAGAGATGTTTTAAGTGAATCACAAAGTTTTGAAAAGATGTTTTTCTTAGAAAAGAGGAAAGATGTGACTAGAACAGTATCCTATTGTGGTATGTTTGATAAAATTGTATTCTTATCCCCTTGCTGAACAGTGAAGCTCACTGATAGCTACCTAGGGTGTTTGCAGGTGGTGAAGGTATGAAATCATGTGCTGTCTTCTTGTCCCTATTTAATTTTATTCCAGAGCAAAACCTAAAGAATAAGATGGCCTCTTCTTGAGACACTAGGTTTTGTCAGAGCACCTACAGGAGACTGGATTTCTTGTCATCCCAGAATTCCTGGAACTGAGCTATAATTCAAAGCTTTCTTAAATAAATTATATTTAAGGCTATGGCATCATAGAGCCCTATTCCCATTTGAAGTTTGACTCTTGAGTCAACATTCCTGTCACATGTCATCCAGCACCCACTTAGTCACCTTTAGTGAGAAGATACTCTATTTCTCAGGGGTCCCATTTTCGTATGACAGTGTTTTTGCGAGGATTAAAATGTACAAGGAAGTTAGGATAGTGTCCAGAAATACATGATAGCTCTTATTCTTTCTGTTGAAAAGTTTCTTCTTTGTTGACTTAAAATGTCTCCTCCTGGACCTAATCTCATTTAATCCTACCTCTTACCTCTTACGACCCCCTAGAACAGCTCTTTCAAAACGTAGCCTTCAAATATTAAAGAATTGCTATATAAGCTAAATAGCCACAGTTCTTTTGATCTTTTCTTCTGTAACTTTTTTAAAAAAATTGTCTCTACTTGCTCATTAGTGGTTACAGTGGTTCCCAAACCTGTCTGCTCATCAAAATTGTCCGAGGGACTTTTACTAAGTACCAATAATACCTGAACTTGTAGGTTGGGTGCGGAACACAAATGTACATTTTTAAAGAGCACCCCCATTGATTCTGATGTATGCAGTTGGGAACTTGCCGCTTTGTAACCTACTGAGAGGTAAATCATTGTTAAGTGTTAGGGAGAAGAGGCTGGGACTTGCCAACCTGGTCCCATAAAGCAGGGTTTCTCAACTTCTGCACCAGTGATACTTTGGGCCAGATGCTTATTTTTTTTTTTTTATTAAATATTTTTATTTATTTGACAGAGGGAGAGAGAGGTCACAAGTAGGCAGAGAGGCAGGCAGAGAGAAGGGGAAGCAGGCTCCCCGCTGAGCAGAGAGCCCGATGCAGGGCTCGATCCCAGGATCTTGAGATCATGACCTGAGCCGAAGGCAGAGGCTTTAACCCACTGAGCCACCCAGGTGCCCCTAGATGCTTATTTGTTGAAGGCGAGTCTCCTTTGTATTTGAAGATTTTAGTAGCATTCCAATCCTCTAGATGCCACTAGTCTATTCCTCTCCATCCCCCAAGTGTGACGAGCAAAAGTGTCTCCAGATGTTGCCACAAGTCCTTTGGGGAAGAAAATCACCCCAAGTTAAGAGCCACTGTCACAAAGAATAGAAAAATTCTAGTTTTGGTAGTTGTATAATAGCTAAAATCAGCTCTCAATACTTCTTTCTCTGTGTTCTCTTGCATAAATAGATATTACAAGTGACTAATTGTAAAATTGGAGGGCTGGATTAGATCTGGTTATCAACCATATTTCAGGTTTTCTAATTTTCTTATATATAGTGGATAATGCGTGTAATGTACCATTAATCCTAAGAAACTGCAGTCTTCGTTAAAGCTCCCTGTTTATATCGTATCAATTTGCTACATCCTCCAACAGCAGGAAAAGAGTCCTCCATGTAGGTCTTTAAGTGTTTGTTTATTCTGATATTTTGGTACTGATATTTACTCTTCTCTGTATATGCCACCTTCCTTCCACCCCCCTCCCCAGAGCACTCAGGCACTGGCTCTAGAAGAAGCATGTACCTCAGGACCAGCATCCTGTGAGCACGAGTTGTTGTCTGTCCAAACTAGATCCGTATTCAACTTTGTCTTACAGTGAGAGCTTATAAGAAAATTGTTGAATTGAGACACATGCTGGAAATTGCTGAGAGCAACTATAAACACCTGGGAGGGATAACAGAAGAAGATCTAAAGCAGAAGAAGGACCAGCTTGAGTCTGAAAAGTAATGTCCTCAAAACTCTAATGGTTTTAGTTACCTTTCTAAATGCTGTGTGGAGGTTTGTTGACGAACAACTTGTTTTTCCATCCTTAGCAAAGAATGTAAGGTTCTCTCCAGTTTTTCTCTTAAGGCCCCAGATGGAGGTGTTAAGATTATTAAACTTAAACCACATTATTAAACCACAACTAAAAATAATCTTTAGTTATGGTAAAATATACATAACACAAAATGTATCATCTTAACCATTTTTGAGTGTACAAGTCAGTAGTGTTAAGTACTTCCGTACTTTTGTACAACCAATCTCCTGAACTCTTTTCGTCTTGTTACTGAAACTCCAGACTTTTCAAGAAAATATATTTACTTATTTTAGAGAATGAGTGAGAGATACCTTGAGCAGGGGGAGAGGGAGAGGGAGAACCGCAAGCAGATTTCCTGTAAGCATAGAGCCCGACATGGGGCTCAATCCCAGGAACCTGAGATCATGATCTGAACTGAAATCAAGAGTCAGATGGAGGGGTGCCTGGGTGGCTCAGTGGGTCAAAACCTCTGTCTTTGGCTCAGGTCATGATCTCAGGGTCCTGGGATTGAGCCCCGCATCGGGCTCTCTGCTCAGTGCGGAGCCTGCTTCCCCCTCTCTCTCTGTCTGCCTCTCTGCCTCCTTGTGATCTCTCTCTGTCAAATAAATAAAACCTTAAAAAAAAAAAAAAAAAGTCATGCTCAACCAACGAAGCTACACAGGCACCCAAAGACTTTTTTTTTTTTTTTTTAAACCATACCTCTATTTTGAGCTTTTCAACCAACTGTCTCTAACCATTCCTATCCAGTTGGACTGGAAGGGTGGGAAGGGGAGCCAGAATTTGGACCTGAATCAGTTTGACTCCAAACCTGTTATCTAAGATGCTTATGATTTGGAAATTTTAATTCTAATGATAGCATTTCACTGTGAAGTGGTTATGCTATTGATGTGATTTTGAACAGATTTTTTTCCCAAGATCGCTGTGCGTTTGAGCCTGAATGTAATTTAATGTCAGCTGAGACTGAGGTGTGTCTTCTGAGTGAGCTTTAATACTTCTCTAACATTGGTTCTCCACTTTGTGTTGAGTACATCTTAAGACATATTCTTTAGGTACAGACTCCTGCTGTTAGGCCTAATTGTCAAGAAAAACTGGGTAAGTGTTGGTTTGAGGGATGTCCTCTTGATTTTGTTGTTATCTGTTAGTTAGATCAGAGTCAAAATATAACAAAGCATGGTTGTATGACTCTGTCCTGGGGATGATTTTCCCTTCTATTTGCTGAATTCTAGGCTTCCGCAGTGGGCCTTCTTCTTCCCTATTCTCAGTTTTAACCCCACACACTTCATTCCAGAGCTGCTGCTGAATGCTCTTAGATCCTCCTCCTGGGAACCTGACATCCTGCCCAGACTGCCTTGGGAATTCTCTCCCCCTCACCCTCCAGCAATAAGGCAGAAGAATACCCTGGTTCAAGTCACATCATCTCTTGTCTGGATTTATTTTAACATCTTCTTGATATGTCTCCCAGCTTCCTGTCCCTGCCACCACCCCCTAATTCCCAGTCCCCATTCCCTGCAGTCTGTTCTCAACACAGTGTCCAGAATAATCACGTTCAGACCTGGATACTGTACATCTCACATACCTTTGACTGAAAGAAGCTGGGCACACAAACGTATGTAATGTACAGTTTCATTTATAAGCAAAGGCAACACTAACCTAACATAGATATTCAGAATGTGGTTCCTGTGGGAAACGAAGGGTGCCTGGGAGGGGAATGGGGACCTTTCTGAGGCAATAGAAATGTTCAGTATCTTGGTCGTGGTGGTGATTACAGGCTTTACACATTAATCAAAACTCATGTTCGGTTGACAATTGCGTATTTTACTCAGAGTAACTTGTAGATCATTAAAAAAAATACAAAAGCGAAAGAAAACAAATCTCCATCAGATCATGCCATTTCTCTGTTCAGACTCGCCAGTGGCTTCCTGCTTCGCTCACAGTGAGAGGCCTAGGTCCTCGCTCTGACTTCTAATGCCCTGCCTTTTCTGGCTCCCTTTTGCCTCTCCAACCTACTACTCCTTCCCATTGGCTTCTGCTTTTCTTCCGGTTCGCCAGGCACACTTCTGCCTTAGGGTCTTTACTCTTGATCTTCCCTCTGTCTGGAATGCTCTTCCCCCAGATGTCTACTTGGTTCCTTCTCTCATTTCCTTTAGGACTCTGTTCAGAAGACCCTTCTTCGTAAGGCGTTCCCTGGCCACGACGACATTGGATATCACTCTTTCTTGCTTTATCTTTTTTTCCCTTAGCATTTTTTTCACCTTTCCGTATATTTGTTTCTTCGTTGTCTTTCTTCCTCCACTGCTCAGGCAGGCCCCAGGAGAGCACGTTGGGCCTGTTGTGTTCACGGCTATATCGCTGGTGTCGAGATCGGTCCTGGCTCACAGTAGACTCCCCATTCATACTTGTCAAGTAAATTATTTCTTTGTTTTATTTGCCTTACATGCAATGCCTGGATGCTTTTCACTATGGCCAAAAGTAATTGTTAGTTGATACCGGAGATTGAGAATAACTTTTTTTTTTTTTGACAGGACTATCAAGGAGCTGCAGGACCAGCTGGAGTATGAACGACTTCGTAGAGAAAAATTAGAAGGTCAGCTGGATGAGTGTCGTGCAGAGGTGGATCAGCTCAAGGAGACACTGGAACGGATTCAGGTCCCCAACTTTGCTGTGGTTGGTGTCCTCCTTAACACATTTCTCTCTCTCAAGAAGTAGTATAGAAGAGTAGCTAAGAACATAAGCTTTGGACTAGGACTCTTTGGGTTTGGTTCTTGGCCACAACCTTTTTTAGTTTGGATAAGTCATTTAACCTCTCGGCCACACTTTTAAACGAGATAATGATTTATACTTTGGAGAGTGTTGTAAAGACTAAAGGAATATCTTTCTACATAGCTCTATCTTTATATATAAGACTTTATATATACACACATACATCCATATATATCCATATACGTACTGGTTAGAACAGCATCCTTCTTCATAAGTGTATAGTGTTATTGAGACATATAAGGAAAAAATACTTTTTTTTTTATAAGCAGAGTAGTAAGAATTCTGAGACAGCTAAAGTATGTATATTTTAACATTCTAAATAGCCAAAATAAAGTAGAATGGAGTCCATGTAAGATAGCTTCAGCTCATCAAAGGTTTTTAGTATATGTGATGCCAAGGTAAGCATGTCCTCAAAAGAAGTTTGAAGAGAAGAAAGCCAGAGTGGGAGCTGTCATAGCATCCCTTGTATTCAGATTACGGAGTAATGAAAGCTGCCACTTGAAACACTTCACCTTTACAAAGTCCTTGATGTGTTATCATATGTCATCTGATCTGTGCTTATTTAACATGTGAGGAAACTGAGGCTCTGAGAAGTTAAGTCACTTGTCTAAATTCACACAGCTGGTAATGGTGGAACCAGTGTTTAATTACTAGCTTTTGACCCCATAGCCTTAGCTCTTCTCGTAATTTCTAGCTAAAATTATGAATTTGGAAATTGGAATATAGCTCTAAAATACAGAAAGATGCTTTTGAGTGACAGGAAGGACAACTCTGCAGAAGGAAGCCGAAAAGAAATGAATATGAAAAACAGATACAAAAAACAAATACTGAAAAGCAGGTAGAGTATAGTATAAAACAGCAAGAAACCCCCAGTGGTGCTTGTATTTGGGCTGCCTAGTTTCAGAGTGGACAGGTAGAGCGCACCCTGGGGACCCTCTGGGACCCTCACTCTCTTCTGTGAGTGAAGACAGTCATGATGTGGCCCGTGGGGAAGCTCATGTGACACGGTGTAAGGATTCAGGTACGCTTCATATTTTCCTTCTGTCCGAACATGTTTTCTTCAGTCATCACGGGTGAGTTAATGCCGTTCCGGACCCATATCACCTTGAACCTGATTACTAAAAACCACTTCCTGACTCCTTATATTTTGCACAAAGTTATCATTAGTCTCTGTAATAGCCACCTTTAAAATATTAAAATAGTCTGTATTCTTATAAAATGTTAAAAACAGGGCGGTTGTTCCCTCCCACACCAAGTCCCAGGCTCCGGAGGAAGCTATGGGGAACGGTTTTGTAGACCTCGTGTTCCATAATGTTCGATTCATTTACCAGCACGTTTGTGTCTATCTCCGCATGTACAAAATCAAACGCTTTTGTGGAGGTTTGGTATCTCAACAGTCATTCATTTCCCAAGAGATGTAATTAATTATAATAATTAACCCATTGTCTTCACTTTTGCGGTGCTCATCTTGCGCTCCCCTTCACCCCTGGGGACTTTTGTACAGAGAGGCCAGCCCGTGAAGCCACAGGCTGTTGGCGAGGACTAGGGGACACTTTTATCTTCCGTTAATGACCACGGACAGTGTCAGCCTGGTTGTTGCCTCGTCACCCTGGGACAGGCACTCTGCCGACCCCGCCACCACAGGAACGCGTGTTTTGTCCAGCTCCTAGATCCTTCAGAGATTACCCAAGCCTCGCCTTCTTTTGAGTCATTGCACGTTGATTTGTCTGCCTAGAAAACTTGTTTTTTAGTGGCTGTTTAAAATATTTTCTTACCCCGAAATGTCTGTTTTCCAGGCTGGGTTTGATTCCATACTGTCTAGCACATCCTCCCTCAAAACTGCGCTCTACCAAGAGTGTGTAGGTTTTCAGGAGAGCTGACACGAGCGCTCTTTCCTCTGGGCCCATCGTTTTTTGCAGTCCTGCTCAAGGTTAATTGAAATTTTGTGAATGAGCGAATGTCACCGACCTCTAATGGCAGCTGCAGTTGTGACACTGCTTTTCTGCAAAAGCTTCGGAGTCTCAATTTGATCTTTAAAAAGGGGAAAACACCTATCTCATGAGATTGTACTGATGTTAAATGAAATACTGTGCAGAAATACTGAGGTTTTTTCTTTCTAGTAGTATTTATGGTAGTCTATTCCCCCTTCTGCATATCCTTTTCTCCTTTTTTCTTCCCTTCATTTTCTGTATTCGAGTTGAATAAACATTGTCAGTAGATAAGTAAATGTGTAGAGCCCAGTGCTTGAGAGTAGGAAGAGTTAGTTTATTTGGAAGTCTAAATATATAAAGTAGAAATAAAGTGAACTTTCCATTCAGTGCTCATTTCTATAGATTGTTCAAGAAATTCTGCCTCAGTCTCCTGCCACCTTCTGGGCAGGACTTATGATTGCATTCAGCTGCACTTTAAAGACTTTCCCCCTAAAAACAATCTGTTAATAGTATAATTTCTAGCCAGGAAACAATTTCTCAGGGTAGTCTTTTAGGATAGTTTGACATATATAATACATTTACCTAGTTTTTGATAATAGAAACTATTACTGTTTTGATAACAGTAGCTGTATTTACAACCCAAGGGTGTGGGCGGGAACAGCTTGGGGAATATTAAGTCCGGGGTGGGCCCTGCCCAGGGTCGGGTGCCTTGTGCTGTTCTCAGAGCCCCTGCTTTCAGCTCCATCCTGACCAGCTGGGTGCAGGGAGAATTACTCATAGATTATTACCATCCAGTGAGCATCCCCTGTACTTCTAGCCCAATCTCTTGCTCCTTCCTATGGCATCCATCAAGTGAACCCTCAGTGCTGGGTCTTGAGAATACCGTGACGGATGAGAAATATTTGGAAACAGTGGCAGGCAGAGTAGGCAGTAGAAGGATATTGTGTGAACACAGAGGGAATGGAGGAACTAAGAAATGTGATTCCTAGCACTACGGGGCTTGCAGCAAATCCAGAGGAGGACTTTCTAACACCGCCCAAGTCAGTTAGCAGTATATTGGGAAGTGCTACGCTAAGATAAAAGCAGAAATCACTAAGTGTTCTCTTTTGGGGATATACTGGGTGGAGACAGGACTGGTTGATTTCTCTAGGTGTTCCCTAGTCTGTGAGTCAGCATAGAATATATGTACATATATGTACTGGGCCTTCAGATTGGAGAATTTATGTACACAAAATCCTAAAAGAAATTTTGAGGTAAAAATACTAGTATGGCTCGTTTTTTTTTTTTTTTCTTGTGGAACAGATAATGTAGAAAGATGAAATGGTGTCTAGTTATCTCATTTGACCCTCTTGTTTGTAGGAAGATGACTCTTCTTGTGAATCAAGCAAAGAGAAGAGGCGAATTAAGAAAAAGGTGTCTTCTGGGGGAGTTTTTGTGAGAAGGTACTAATCAGTGAAATAACTTTAAATAAACTTGCTTAATTTTTCTTTTAAACTGATATTAATGTAAATCTATACAAATTCTCCGGAGTTCGTCTTATGAATTATTCCAATTCTGAAGGCAGAAATATGTAATACCAAAGGGATTGCTAAAATTATATGCACTCAGCTGGACTCCCCCTTCCAGAATAATTTTTTATAATTTATATAGGCAAGAGTCTACATTTATGAGTCATTAATTTCGCAAGTATTAACACAAACTTTATAAGGTGGCATAGTCTAGTAATCGAAAGAAATGTAGACATTAAAAATTATCTTATTTTCTAGAGAGTACATTTTAACTTTTCAAATGACTTAAAAAGCATCTGGAGTTGGGAGGAAATGCAAAATAAGATGAGTAAAAGGGCATCTTTGCAGTAATAATCAAATGTCTCAGGAAAGTTTTATATAAAACTTCTCTCTTGTAAAAGAAAAAGGCCCTATGTGTTTGCTAAAAATACTGATTTAAATAATCTGTTTTAGAATTCAACCCATTGTTCTGTCTTGCAAGCTTTATAAGAAAGCAATATAAAAATGAGGCAGACTATACAGGATAATAAACACATGGCTTTATTATTCTCTCTTCCTTCCCCAACCCCTACCATTGCTGACCAAAAAACAAGGATAGCATTTCATTTCAGTTCTGACTTCATGCCCTCCTTTCTAATTCTGCCCACTTCCTCCTCGATGTAGCCAGTTTGTGACTGGGGTGGTTGTCTACATCTGCCTCCCCATGAAAAGCAGCAGCCTTCTCACCACACACCAGACTGGCCCCCCTCTGGGCCCTGGCATGTACTTTCCATGGATGCCTAAAAGCCATTCTGACACCATATCATCGGGATCAGTTTGCCCAGACGTGAGTGTGTTTGTGTGTGAGACCAGTTCAGGCTGGTCAGGGGTCTGTAAACAAGTTTTAAAAAATGCCGTTTGATAACCTTTATAATCATTATCAGTAGTTTCTCTGTGGATTGCAAGAGACCTTCGATCTCTAGTAAAACATTTATTTGGTACTTGCTATGGGTGAGACCTGTGCCAAGTCCCTTCCACGTATTATTTTGGAATTCTCAGCACAGCAGCAGGAGATAGTTTACAGGTGGGATTTGCCCAGAATCACACAGCACCGTGGAGCCAGTTCTAACCGTAGCTGGGAAAGGTCAGAGTCTGCATTCGTAACCACTACGGGAATATGCAAAGCCAGTTTCTCACCCTCTGGGACTACACACAGCCTTCCGTTCAGCCTGGTGACCCGAAAGTGAATCCAGGCCACATCTCCAGTGTCTCTGTCTGTACCAGTGCAGTAGGAAATAACTAGAAGAGTGCTGTCATAGAAGCATGCACCCTTGAAGGAAGAGGTTCCCTGGCTGTCCCCCAGTACCTGTTCTCCCCTTTTTTCCAGTGTTAGGATTTAGCTGGGCTTGTGGTTGCTCAGGATAAAGGCTGACTTCGCAGTCTTCTTTGCAGCTACGACACCAAGTTGTGGCCAATAGAGTGTGAGCAAAAACTGTATGTAACCTCAAGGTCATGACCTTAAAGGGAAAGGGGCTTGCCCACATCTTGTCCCTTTCTGCTTCTGGAATGTGGATATGGTGGTGAGTCACCGGACCCTGTGAATGAGGGCAACACCAGGGACAGCAGAACAAGAAGATAGAAAGGATCCTGCACCCAGATACTGTGGAGCTGACATACTAGCCTAGGAATGCTTTTACCTAGACTGTAGGTAAGTGAGAACATAAACCTCTTTCTCATTTAAACCATTAGTATTTTGGGTCAATTATAGCCACTGAATCAAAATTGTACTCTGAAATTATATGTATGTAATCAGAAATCACATATGTGTATTATTATCCTGTTATGCATGGTGTTTTCCACCCCAACCAATTCTTGGATTTTCTGGATACCATCTGGGTGTTCCAACAATTCAATTCTGGCACTGATTTCCCAGAGTTAGTGTCAGACTGCACAGGTTAAGAGCTCAGTCCCACAAGAATGTCACCATTTCAGACACCCGTTTGCAAGTCCCAGTTTGTCACTGGTACTTCTGAGTAATCAGCGGTTCAGGAAAGCCCCTCCCCCTCGTCAGGTTCCAGTCGATTGGAATGACCAGTGTAATAGAAAGGATACATCTCAGGAACAGAGGAGATGGGGACCAAGACTAGACACACACACACAAGGCTACTTTGTTAATGAAACACAAAAATCAAAGTGAAAAAGATGTTAGATGTTATGTACAAATGTTTCTTCCCATGCCTTAGTTGTTTGTCCGTCTTTAGACCTAGAGGCCTCAACTTGTAGGTGACGAGAGCACCGAGTAAGAGCGAGCCTGCCTGGCATTTAAAGACTGTGTGGCTCGTCTGCTGCATGTACAGCCTTGGCAACCATGGTTGTAGGGAAGTTACAACTGAGTGACCCTAACTTCATCTAGCTTGCTTTTTCAGCTGTAAAATAAGGACACTACCACCCACCTAAGAGGACTGCTTTGCAAAAACAAAAAGGTGAGTTGACAGATATTATTTAGCAAATTCCCTCTTATATAATCAGTGGCAGCTATTATTCAGCACAACTACAATCACAAAGTTCAGCGTTGCTGACCATTGCCTGGGTTTTTTCTTTACTTTAAAAAAAAATAGTGCGTACTTTTAAGTATTCATGTATCTAATTTTTGAGGACTGACAAAATGGGAATTATAAACTTTGTTTTTCAAATGTGGTGAAGGGTTTTTACTGATTCTTGACTAGTCCTTATATAATCCTGCTTGGTCTACTTAGTTTACTGAATTTAAGTGAATCATTAAAAAAATCCCAAAACACCTCTTCAATTTATGTAATAAATTTAAGATAGGTACCTAAGAAGCAGGGATAAACTGGTTTTTGTGAATCAAAAAAGTGAAGTATATGTAATAATCAGAGCTCAAGACAAAGCAACTCGAAGATTTCACACCAAGTGTCCTACAGTTGCACTAGGGCACACAGTATTTTAAAGTTCATTGTTTTAAATTACTACCATGAAACCCAATCTCCATATATGGCAAGTTTCCTTTATAAACAAAACAACTTTGTTAGAACAAGATTTTATTTTCTATGAAAAGGTAACTATGTAGTAGTTACCAGGGAAGCTGAATACAATAACAAGTATGTAGGCTTAGGAGTAGTTTTTAAATTTGGAGCAGACATTAAAGAAATCCTAAATGATTTGTTCAAGCAAACACAAGAACACTCTGGATCAGTTTCTATGAACTATGAAAAGGATAAAGACAAAAAGCTTCTTATTCTCAAATCAATCAGGTTTTGAATGCCAGCTTCTCATCATAATAAATAAAGACATAAAACACAAACTCAAAGCCTATCTTCCCATTTAAAAATATTTTTTAGTCCATATGGACTCTGAATAATCTTGTATTGAGTATCTGCTGCAACTTCCACGTTCGGAGTAAATGTATCTTGGCGTAGTGTTCTCAGTCCACAGCAGCAGCAGCGTAATATGGTAGTTTCTTAACTATTTCCAGATTCTGTAAAATCCCAATGCTATTGCCAGGCAAGTAAACACTGAGGCTGTGAAAAGATACCATGTTGTGGGTCATGCATTTGATACTCTTTTGCAGAGACAAACACAATACTGTCATCCTCAAAGTAAACAAAGAGCACAAAACAAAGGAAATCACACCAATTTTCTACCTTAAGTGTTTTATTCCCAGAAAAATTATGCTAGGGATAAAGTACAACCTTTAGGGCGGGATAAATACCACTTTTTAAAAGCTTCCTATACTTTAAACAAGAGTAAGGATGATAGTTTACAAATTATGTCAGAATCTATAAATAGTGCTTCAAGTCATTAACAGTAACCATGACTACTTGAAATAATTGTGCAATCTAATTTTAGATCTGGTGAGAAAACCTTACCTGTTTTAAAAAATGTAGTGAAGCCAATAAAATAGATATCCATATCATCAATAAGAAAAGCTTAATTGCCGTTTCAATACATTTAAAAACAATTTCAAGATTATAAAAGATTTATACGTGAAATTATAATGAAAATCCTCTAAAAAATTGCAGGTAGAAGAAAAGGCTTTTAAAGTAGTTTATATGCCACTGCTCTTTTATATTCTGGATGTTTTGAAAACTTTTTGTTCTCCTTTAAGAAATTGAATCTGGGTGAGGCTTTTAGGGACTCCCTAGTTTCTAGTTTGTTTAAATAGCCTTGACTTTTAAAATAGAAACCCAGAGACGAATGGCAAACTTTTATGACTAAAGTCAATAAACAGCCTTCCATAGTAAAGCGACTTTAAACACGTAACTCGACACATTATCCCATCTGATCCTAATAACTAATTGAAATTTGGTTAATGACAAGGTCATTTCCCTAATCTTCTTTTCATTTCTTTAATATTAAGAAATAGGATTAGGTCTCAAACACACAGGGAGGCTGGATATTTGAGGAAAAAGGATAACAACTACTTAAGCTTCTTGTCAACTATACATTCATCCATTTGATCCTGATACTCTTTACCATGTTCCACGGCAGTGTGCTGAGCGATTATATACGCTGCCTTATTTAACCACCATTAAAACCACGTAAGATTGGTGATATTATCCCACTGTAGACAGAGGCAACAAGCCCCAAGTTACAAACTGCTGACAAGTGGTGGAACAAGGACTCAGGTACACATAATGTTGAGTCCTATGTTGACCTACATCGTCAACATTATGTGTACCTGAGTCCAGAGTTACCGTCTAAAAACCATTTTGTTAATCTTACCCCTTGCCACCTGAAGGATTCGATCTGATGTGTCATTTCTTGAGCCACAGAGTGCTGTGTAGGTGATTATATTCTCTGCTAACCCAGAGAGCTGATAAATTTTCTTCACCTACCAAGTAAACAATTACTATGAAGAAGGAGGCATTTCATTCCTTTTTAGAATATATAACACAATGGTTACTGTATTGAGGTTTCTGTTGTGGGTGGTCACTATGTCTCATTGGTGTTATTTTGCTACCCAGTTGCTTTCACCGTTGTTGTTTATCTTTCATAGCTTGTCAAGGACACATCCCTATGTTGAGCATGTACCTGGTACCTCTTAAGTACTCTGTAAAGTAAGGAAAGCGGTAATTTTTCTTGGTTGGTGATACTCGAACCGTAGGCGTCCAAAAGCTACTAGTAGCCATGTTTCCAATGGAGGGAGAAAGATGGCATAAGAGAATGAGGTATATATTCAGAGACAAGATATAGAGTAAACTGTAATTCCAGTTATCTCTGTGATTCCAATTATCTCTGAGGTCGAGCTCTATCGATGTCTGCCCTTCTGTAATTCAATATGTAAACTAATACATTTTCTTTTTATGCCTTAAAGTTGGATATATGATCACTAAAACTAAGAGTCTTATAATTTTTTTTTTCTTTTTTCTTTTCTTTTTTTTTTAAAACATAGCGAGAGTACAGCGAGAGAGGGAACACAAACAGAGGGAATGGTAGCGGGAGAAGAAGGCTTCCTGCAGAGCAGGGAGCCCGATGCGGGGCTCGATCCCAGGACTCTGGGATCATGACCTGAGCTGAAGGCAGGCGCTTAACGACTGAGCCACCCAGGTGCCCCAAGAGTCTTATAATTTTATAAGGTTTTTCTCTCTAAGGGAAACCCAAGATCTTGAATGCTGGAGCTTTATTAGTATCTGTTTTCATTTCTCCCCTCTGGTCTTGATTAAATTCAGTATGTGAATAAGTGAAATATTACTGTCTTACTGGCAACATCTCAGATATTCTACACGCAGTGGATCCACTCATGATGTTACCACCAAGAATATGGGATTTTAATTTCCTAAAAGGCTTAACAGTAACAGCAGCAATAACAGATTTGAGGTATAAGGTAGAAGAAAGAAAATGCCTTCAGAGTGGCTGGTTGCAAATCCTCAGTGAAAAAAGGAAAGGAAGGTAAAGTCAGAAAAAATATTTGTGTAAACAATGATGTATTAAAATCTTTTGTCACTGCCACTAAGTGTGTTCAAGTCTGTCTTACATTGAGCCACTACTGAAAGAAAGCTTTCTGGAGACCACCATCCTCAAACTGAGGGTAAAAGAGACTAAGATACCAATCTAGGTAAACACTCTAGGAGGAAGCTCCTAACCTGGGCTGCTCTGAGATCTCCTTTGAAAATGGGAATGAACACTGCAAACGGGCTCTTTTGTAATTTCTCCTCAGCATCACCAGTGAACTGAAGATCTCTGGTTCCAGAGACTTTGCTAGAATAGTGTTTTTCAAAACTTCCCCTTTAGCCTTAGAACTCTTTTTCAAATGAATCTTCAACAGAAGCTAGGTATATTAAAAAGATAAAATATTTTAAAAGATTCAAGTTGAAGAGAGGAAGGGAGGTATCAGCTGAAGGCTGGGGGCTCTACATGCACTCTTAGAGGATACCCAGAAAACCACTGATGGTATAATCAGCAGTTTTATTTTGGACAACAATTCAGTAATATAAACCATCTCAAATGTGCATATCTTTTGGTCCCCCAATTGTAGATGTTCCTAAACAATTATATAGAACCACTAGCATAAGGGCACAAAGATGTATGTGGCGTGCAGGTGTGTGCACATGGCTGTTGAGTACAATATTGTTTTTAATGCGAAATCAGGAGCAGAATATTTGCTAATAGAAGTTTGGAGAAATTAGAGCATTTTCATACAATGGAATACTTTCTAGTAAAAAGATACACATGTATTGATATGTAAAGAGACTCAGTGGTTAAAATTGAAAAAGCTGTAGTCTGTACTATACAATCTATTATTTTTAATCTGCATTTATATACAGAAAAAGCTAGAGAGAGATTCTAATATTAAAACTACTTTTTATAAAAAGAAAGAAAAGTACTATGAAAGTAGGGCATTCTTCGCATTCCTTCAGGCCCTGTAACTGGGTCAGGTCACAAGGTATTTGAGGAGCTCCGTATATGACAGTTTTTGGGTCTCTAATATTTGTGCTTAGCTGGATTCAAAGTTAAAGGTAATTTTCCCCCTATGCGTGCTATGGTTTTTGCCTCTGTTTTAGTGATCTTTCTCTGTAAGTCCCCTCAAATCCTTATGGAAGAACATAGGAATAAAAGTAAAATCTTCATTTTTTTTTTTCCATTGTGGAACAACCACTTTATCTTTGCATTACCTTGTACTTGTTTTTCTGTATTTCTTTGATATCCATATGCTTTTTCCTATTAGTAGGTTGCAGAGTCACCCATTAAACTTATATCCTAAACTTAGTGCCTGTTAAACTTCTGTTCTTCCAGCACTGCCAAGCGATAAAGGACACGGGTTCTAGCTCTTTTTTCTTTCCCCTTTTGTGCTCCATGGTTGCTGTGGGAGATAGGAACTAACAGGTCTCAATATCAAATGACAGACATTACTTTCTCTGACAGAACGTTAAAAGGAAAACCACAGGCCCCAAATGGCATCACTTAGGCCAAATCCCCAGACTGGGGTTAGCATCTGATTATAGTTTGAACTTTAGTGTTGTCTTAACCAGTCAGTCAGGAAATTTGTAGATCGGCAACAATTCTGCCACATGAATCCTCTCCATCCCCGACAAGAGGAGGGAGTACCAGTCAGTCAGGAAATTTGTAGATCGGCAACAATTCTGCCACATGAATCCTCTCCATCCCCCACAAGAGGAGGGAGTAATCTGCATAAGACTCCCTGCTCTTCCACGAAGAAGGGGAAAGTGACTGCCTAGAAAAATCCTTTTGCTAATAATCCACTTGCCCCACTCTCCTTTACACCTTCCTTTTAAGTTTTATTTAAGTAATCTCTATACCTACTGTGGAGCTCAAACTCATGACCCCAAGATCGAGAGTCACATGCTCTCAACAGAGCCAGCCAGAGGCCCCAAAACCTTACATTTTGTACAGCTCCCGGGAGCTGCTCTGTACTGGCTAAATGAGATGCTGCCCAATTCAGGAATGATTTAATAGAGCCAATTAGATCCTCAAGGTTACTCAGTTTTGTTTTTGTAACAGAATTGGCTGGGACTGGTGGAATCTGAAGCAAACATCTATTGGCATTTGGGAACAATGAGAAACAGGTATGGCACCCAGCCAACAGGGAGAGTCACTGTCTTTCTTGCCGTATCGGGGCCTCTGGTAGGTCAGTTTCAGCTCTGCTTTTTGGGTTCAAGCTGCCTATCTAATTGATGTTCTACTCCAGGCCTAACGAAAGCAGTCTAGACTAACAAAGGAGGCTCTACTGCAGCACCAGTCCTCAGCCCTTGGTTCAGTCTCTAATTCCACATTGGAATCCTTCCCCTAACCCCATACTGGGGTTTACTGGTTTAGTCCTTTCCTCATTTTTTAGTCCACAGTCCCTGAATGAAGTCTGCTTGAGTCCAGTTTGGGAAGTTCTGGTGGTGTGCATCGCCTTCTCTTGGACAAGTCTGCAGTGACATATTTTGGTTACTGCTGGTGTGTTGAGGTACATATTTGTCGTCTTTTATGTAAATAAACTTTCACAAGCAAAATAAGACATTTCATTGTTTCGACTCCCCTAAGTTTAAAGGATTTATACCAGGATGCCTATCTGAATCAGGATTCATTCCTTTTGGCAGATCTCTATTTCCCTGTTTAGGGTTAAAAATAAATGAGGTTATGATCAAGAACTTCTCCTTAATTCTTAAATCTGCTGCTAAAAAAGTAGCAGCCAACCAAAGATCCTTAAGAGTCTGTAGCCAAAGTTGTCCTTGATAAGAGACCAGCTCTATTAATTTTTAGCTGAGCAAAGTGGTGTCTGCTCTGGTAACCACCTGCTGTGCCTAGACGAACACTTCTGGGGAGGCTGAAACTCAGTTACAGAAGATCAAAAAACACTCTGCTTGGCTTAAAAAGGTGAGTTCCTCCACGGTCTCTGACTTGTTTGATTTTTGGTCCCAATGGATCTTCCTCCCCTCTTAGTTCAGGATGTCATGTAAGCCTCATGTTGCCTGTCTTTGGGATTTCATGTCTGTGGATTCCCCATGTACCAATGAAACCAAATTTGATTTTCTCCTGTTAATGTTTCATGTCAATTTGATTCTTGGTCCAGCTAGAAGAACCTTGAAGGGCAGAGGACATTTATTTTTCCTGACAGTTGGCATAAACAGCAGGATGCTTTAAACTCACCAGATACCACTCTCCCTCAGCATTGCTGCGGCAGAGAGATCCCTGGGAAATCTGACATACAGCCAGCAGAAGGTAAGAATTCTCACATGTCTATCTCCTAGAATCTCTGTAGAGTCTGAGTCGAGAGCAAGAGTGGTGAGAACCCTTTATCTAAACGAAGATGAGTGGGAGAAAATATTTGTGGAACTAGTTCCTTGGGCTTAGTGACTCTTGGTAAATGTGGTACAGTACTCCTTAGTTACTGATCCATTTCCTCCCAGGGACTTTGATGTCATTGGCATACATGTTTACCTCATACATGAGGTAAAGGCTGTTGCTAAGGGACACCCTGGAAGCCAAAACCACAAAACTGGTGGGCATGGGTTTGGCACTTTAAAGCCAGTAGAGTGTTGCCCCCTAGCTCAAAGACTCCCATGCTAAGGTAAGTTGGTCATGGATGCTTAGATTGACACAGGTCACTTGGCAACTTCTGTGCAACAAGGAACACTGTAAAATACACAATCCACCGCATAAGTCTCCCAGGTATTAGTGTAGCTCCAAGAGACCCAAGGCTCAGCTAAAAGAAAAACTGCATTTTTTTTCCCTTTTGTCTTAATCTGTGTCCTAAGAGCTTGGTTTTGTGACCACTTGAGAATATTCTTTTTGGTCTCCAGTATCTAGAGGGTATACCTTGATGGCCACTTGAATAGACGGGTTCTGTGTCTGCTAGGTGTGCCAGCTCGTAGCAGAGCTTCTTAGGAGAGGTCCTAGGCCATAGGGACCTTTGTTGACTGTTCGTGCTGGAAAGTCCCATTCCTAGGTGGCACCTGCCAGGTGTCCACAGATTAGTGGGTTTGTGACAGGAGGGGTCTCAGATTTTTGTGGGAGATCAGAGACGTGGTTTTCAGTGCATTATCCTTACTACCTGTGCCATGGAAGCCTTTGTTTCCTTAGGTTAACTTTTGGATCACAGGGGCTACATTATCTCCACTCTTCTCTGGATGCCTCTTGTGGCTTTAGTTAAGCCATTTAGTTACTACTGATAGATCTTACTTGTCGAAGCCTAGACAATGGATCCTTTAAACTGCTATATTTTAAAAATTATCTATTTTATATGGAGCTCTCAATTATATTAGTATAATGGCTAGCCTTAGGGACTCCCCTGCCAAAATGAAGAGAAATGACACTTCAGACAAAAATCAATGTCCACATCCAACATAAAGGCCCCTTCTTAAAATCCAGCGTCATCTGACTGTTTTCACTTCCATTTCCCCACAGGATTAACTGAGAACTCTGCCCTAATCTCTAGGTTAAAAGTACACAGGTTGCTCACATAAATGCTGACAGCCAGAAAAGGAATGTTAACAAAAGCACCTGAAACTGGCAGTAAGGCTCTCTTTGCTCCTAGCTTCCACATAGGAAGAGCCAGGCTCTGCCAGCTTCAGGCATTCCCCTGCAGCCTCCTTTAGAAGTAGATCCTGGGTGGCTCAGTGAGTTAAATAAAGCCTCTGCATTGGTCTCAGGATCCTGAGCTCTCTGCTCAGCAGGGAGCCTGCTTACCCCCCCCCCCCCCCCCCGCCCACTTGTGATCTCTGTCAAAGAAATAAATAAATAAAATCTTAAAAAAAAAAAAAATAGATCCTAGACCACTTGCCACAAAGGGAATTGTTTTCCCTGGACAGCAGAAAATCTTTTAAAATATAAAGCCCTTTCACCTCTACTTTCAGAAGATCCTATCAAATTTAGAGAAGAATTAAAAAGATATTAATGGCTATTCACAGCCCCCCTTCAGAGAGGAACAAGGACTACAATTTCTCCTAGCTCCTCCTACAAATGGTTAGCTAAAGGCCAATACTCAGGGGCTAATAGAAAATCCAAGGTTGAACTGTATACCCAGAGAAAATGTTTTGTGCTTTGCTATGAAGCACATGTGTCTAGAAATTACGAACAGTTCACAATTGCTTAGTACATGGTTTTCACTAGAGATTAGTTTCTAAGAGTTAAGGATTCTAGTACACGTAATTATGACGAGAAATAAGGGAAATAATTCTGCATGCAGGGATAAGGGAAATAATTCTGTATGCAGGGAAAAGTAAGAGTATGAGGAGTAAGAATTGGGCCCTAAAACTGCAACCAATGTTGGCCTTCTCTGACTTGAGGTCTCAAGTGACCTCAAGGAGAAATCAAACAGGTAGAAGCAGGAAACCAGTTAAGCAGAGGCATGCAAGCAATATTTTCAAACAGTCAGATATGAGAGAAACTCTTGTGTTTACGTGGAAATCAATAAACCTTAATTTTAAGGACTGTAACATTAGACACCATAGATACAAAAAGGAGGTGGTATATGTGCTTGTAAGCAGTTCTGAGCAGTTCTTCAGAACAGTAGTCTCCTAGGCTGTAGTCCTTGGTAAGACCAAAAAAAGCATTTACTAACCTACTTTGAGGTTGGTTTTCTTTTAGCTGACAAAATACAATTTTGTCCTAAAGTGAGGGCAGTTATTTAAAGAGGGAAAACTTAGGACAAAAGCTGGAGAAGGTTTATGGAACAATAATTTTAGAAAAGAATTTTAAGTGTGATCAGTACTAGCTAAGATTAGGATGAATTTAAATAATTTTATTGAACTAATGGTCTGCTCTTAAGAGATTGTAAACAAGGTTTTTCTTTACCTTTAAAGTCATTAGCCGAGAAAACAAGGACTCTGTGTTTGGCTATCTTTGATGACTTAAAAATACTGAGTCTTAATACTAAAAGAGCTAAATTCTGCTCACAACGATGTAACCATTTCTCTTTGCCTTTGAAATCTTTTATGGTCACTTGGGCTGAATACTTAAATGCGACTTCATAATTAATCAAATGTTCAAACCTTTGAAGTATTGTTTACTTCCAAAAATCAAAATCTAAAATTTCTGGATCATAATCTAAACTTTAAAAGATTTTGTAAAAATTTGGTATAGGAAGTTGTCAAAGTGACATTTAACCTTAATTCTTAGATTGTTTGTATAGACATGTTAATTAGTGAAACTCTTAAAAATCCAGTATCTATGTATGTTATTTTGAAGTGTTATATATTATAGGAAAAATTTCCTTATCAACTGCATTGTAATGCTGTCCAATCAGATCTATAACCATGGTCATCTTTAAGTTACTCTTTGATGCTAATGCAAATGTCCTCAGTGAGACTCACATAAAGAACTCTGAGTACAAGTTTCCAATAATCTTAAAGTCATAAATCAGAACCAGGTAAGAATTTCTGAACTAGTAAAAAAAACAAAAAAACCCCAGATTCAAGCAGAACAAGAATACACTGGACTGAATGAACTGAGAATTATTTTTAAGATTTTGTTTGAAACACTGTTGACTTTTTAAAATATTTTGTATTTCCAGATTGAAGGAAGTTTTCCTAGGCTACCTGATTCACAGCAATTTGGAACATTTATCTTTTTCTCCCTACCTATCTCTCCAGCGTTCAGAAACCCAATGAGTATTCTAAGAATCTATTCTCCTTGTAACAGGACACAATGGGAAATTGGTTTTATGATCAAGGCTTTGACTGGAATGTCCTATTTTAGACACAGATTTACAGACTCAGATATGACCAGACAGCTTTAAGGACTTTATGGAACCATGAAAGCCTCCTTGGAAATATCAGCCTGATAACTATTGCTTACGGAGTTTCCAGCAGCTTTACCAGGTAAGAAAAGATCATTTGCTGGCCAGTGCAGGAACCTAGAGAAAAGAAGCATTCACCCAAATCCACAGGTACTGCAGGTGAAGTCTGATGGCAAGCATCTGAGAGGCTACTGAAGATTTAATCTGGAGATTTCTTATGAATAGTTCCAGCAAAGCAGGTTTAAAGAGCCTATATGGTCAACTGCTATTTTTGCTGCACTCATGTAAATTACTCAGGCCATGTTCTTTTAAAACCAAACTTATTTTGCAAACATTGTCAAATTGGCTATATTTGGTAGAAATGCTGATTACAGAAAAAAACCACACACTTGGGTATTAGATTTTAATACTCCTCCTCAGCAACTCTAGTTTCCTCCAATGCCTAGCTATGACTCTCTAAACTCTCCTAAATTTCAACTTTTCTCCTACCCTTTCGACTTGGAATCATTTGAGAACTAAAACTGGCCTCTTCCCTGAAGCCCTGCAAACCAATAAAAACAACTCGAGATAACTTTCAGAAAAATCACCCTACCTCCCCTCTGGACCACCTGCATTGATGCCTGTTGTTCTAGGGGCCACTCAAAAGATCAGAGACATTTGGACGCTAAACCAGGAAAATCTGTCAGATTGTCACTTTTTGCTCCCACTCCAGCTGAGGATATGTCCAGCCGGACATCTAGAAGTCAGGACTAGTGACCCTCAGAACTCAGAAAATTTGTTATCCAATCTTTTACCCGTTATTTTCTTTGGTTCTGATAGACACAGAACACCTGATTAGTTATTTGAGAGTATACCTGAATCATGGCCTCCTGAAGGGAGATTATAACTGAGCTGATCTATTGCCAATACTAAGAGACTGGGTCAACAAGATTGTACAGTCTACCAGGGTTCAACTCTAATTTTAACTTTTAATTTTAAATGTGTGGAACTTAAGGGACATCTCAGAGGGAACTTCAAGTGCCAAGGTCATGCTGCCCTAAGATGGGCCACTTTGCCCAGGATCATTACTTTGAATTAAAATAATGGTAACCGCAAGCAGCACTAATGCCTTACATTTTTCAAGTAAGTTGATAGTGGGGGGGGGG
>CM053613.1:51336216-51347020 GCA_028646535.1 Procyon lotor | reverse complement strand
AGAGGTGGAGGAGGCAGCAGAGCGACTGGTGGGGACAGGTCCTGAAGAGCTGGGACAAAGTGCTGTGAGTGCTGGGCCTTCCAGCAGCCTTCAGGAGGGATGGGGTCTGTGGGTCCAGCCTCCTCAAAGGCTTGTGGGATCCCAAGCTTCCTCTGGGGGCCACTAGGGCCTTCCATTCTGGCTTAGTCTGCAAACCAGGACTTATACCTCCATTAACTGCAGTTTCAAAGTTTCCCAGAAATGTAGTCTTAACAGTGGGGGGATTATTCTGATGAGTGATATCGGGTCTGCCACATGGTCCCTCTACACAGAAGGTAATCTGTAGAAGAGCTCTTGTTTTTATTCTAGTGGGAAAGTGAGCTTGCCTGGAACAATCCTTTTCTTTGGTAATTTTCTTGTCCCACCTTTCTTCATATAAAAACCTTCCATTTTGTACAATGCATCGAGCTTCCATTCCTTCTATGTGTTAGGTAAGAGGCTGCCCAAATCGTTTTTAAAAAGGCAAAATAGCAAATGACCTTACCTGCAAGGTAGCGAATTGTCTCAAGCTTGTTAGACTCCATCAGTGTTTTCAAAGAAGCGATTTCAGTGTCGATTTTATTACTTGTCTCGGAAATAATACTTCTGGTTTTCGTATCCTGCAGTAAATAAGAATGAGACATTTTGTCCCTATGTATTATGGACACATTTACATCAGGAACTCTTATGGGCTAACTTTGTATTGCAAAAGTCTTAACTGGGGAAACAGTAAAAGCACAGTAATATAAAAACATATCAAAAGTAGAACATTTTTTTAATTAATGTTCATATTTGGAGATTACTAATTTTTTTGGATTATTATATTTTGGGTGTATACCACTAAAAGTCTCATGGTAAAAGATTTGAGACCTAAAATATAATAAACTAAGAAGGAGAGGAAAAATTTTAGTTATAGAACACTTTATGTGTATAAAATCCTTAGGACATCACAGTGAAAACTTCTACACAATTTAGAGAAAAATCTCATCCAGATTTATAATGTGAACTGGCACCAGTATTAAAGGGAATGGCAGAAATGCTTTTGTGGGGTAATACCAAATACTATGTGTATAGGGGCTATTGGGTAGTAGAGAGATAAGATGATGGCATATGGCGCTTAGAAATGAGCTCTCAGAGAATTTGATTTCTTTATCCTGCCAAGAACTGCCCTTCTATTTAATTGTAATTAAAGAGTGATGTCTGGGGTGAAAGAGCAAGGCCAACTCTGTTTTGCGCTACACCTGCTATCTTGTGTATAATCCCCACATGACTGGCTCCTGAGAAAGAAAAAACCACAGAATGTTAGAATATTGCCTAGCCCGTCCTTGAGTTAGTTTGAGTTAGCAAAAAAAAAAAAAAAAGCGAAAGGACATCTCGCCAACTGTGCAATGGACCTGTGGCCAACTGGCACAAGCCACGAGTATCACCCCACCCACTGTTACCAAGCCCCCTATAAAACTGCACTTTTTGAAACTCGCTCTTTCTCTACATCATGCCTCTGCGTTGGTCAGTGTGGGAGACGGAGCTCGAGCTAGCTCGAATAAAGGCTCTTTGCTTTTGCATTGGACTCGGCTCTCGGGTAGTCTTTGGGGATCTCAAAATCTGGGTGTAACAGGGGCACATGGGTGGCCCAGTCAGTTAAACTGCCACTCTTGGGTTTGGCTCAGGTTGTGATCTCAGGCTCATGAAACTGAGCCCTGCCTAGAGCCTGCTTAAGACCCTCCCTCTCCTGCTTGTGCTCTCTAAAATAAATCTTAACAAAAAAGAGTGATGTTTCTTGTTAGAAGGTAGAGCAAGCGGCTGGTAACGTGTAAGCTGACTCAAAAAGCTGGGTTTTACCCAAGCCAAAGAGATGAAACAGGAATCACAATTTAGGATGGAGGAGAAGGTAAACAGTGGAAGAGTATGGAGTTTAGAATCCAGGGCCCATTGTGGCTCCAACATTTAATAGCTATGTGACTGTAAACTCCCTGTGCCTCATTTTCCAAACTGGCAAAATGGGGAAAAAAAGGAGAATTAATAGAGGTAAAGCAAGTAAAAGAGTATCTGATACATAATAAGCACTCTAGTAGTTACTGTTAGCCTCTGCCTTCATTTAAATGCTAATTGTGAACCCTGGTCTTTCAAATACTAGTTTACCTTGCTGGTAAATTCTGTAGTTGCTTCCATAAGTTTCTTTTCTTGATCTGTAAACTAAAGGAGATGATGAATCAGGAGGTTAAAAAAAAAAAAGACTAGACGGAATGATGAAGGAATTAAGTTACCAAGAAAGCACATTTAGAAGCACATTACCATATCAGTTACTCTGCTTCTTTCTAGGTTGATGTCCAGTTTATTGTCTGCTCTGATTTGATTGGTTTCATTCTTAAAATAAAAATATTAAGAAATCTCATGTTCTGAAATTAATAAAATATTCTAAAGTGAGAAAAGTACTTAAACTTACTATCAGTTGCTGCTTAACTTGTTCCAATTCAGTTTTCATTTTCTAGGTATAAAAAAAAAAATCACATGCAATTGCCATTATACCAAACATCTACAGCATGATTTATTCAACAAATCTGAAACCCTGCAGTAGTAAAGATTGGATGATCTCTATACATTTCTAATCAAGCATTAAGTAACACTACACAAAAAAGGGAAGTAGTATTTCATGATATTAAAAAAATTCTTAAGAACAGTAAAAAAAAAAAATGTGTTCTACTTACTTTTAAACCATGACTGATATTCTAAATTTAAAAATACTTAAGCTAGTAAACAAAATTCCAACTGAAGTACAAAGGTTTCTTTTTTTTCCAAATAGTTTATTTATTTGGCAGAGAGCCCGATGCAGGGCTCAATCCCAGGACCCTGAGATCATGACCTGAGCCAAAGGCAGAGGCTTTAACCCACCGAGCCACCCAGGCGCCCCCCAAAGGTTTCTTTTAACTGACAAAAGTGAGCACAGAATCATGTAAAATGGTAAATGTCACATTAAATTCAGAGAACATTAAGCTGTATGAGAAATTTTATATAATATAGAACTCTAAGATTTTCCCTTCTTATGTGACTTTTACAATTTAAAGGCACAACCTTTAATCTCTGTTCAAGAAGCTATGATTTACACAAAAACATAGTTACAGTAAACCATGTAGTATACTTTGATCTAAACACTTATTGAATGGCCACAAAAAATCAGCATTTGGTCCTATTCCGCACCAAGTAGAATACATGTGAAAGCAGTTATTTTATCAGTACTAAACCAAAACTTGTATCACCTGATTCTCTGCTCTCAGATTTGCAAATTCACTTTTTTCTAGGATGACCATGTCTTTCCTGATGGAGTCCAAATGAGACATTAGTTGTTGTACTGTTATTTCCTGGAAAGCAAAATTAAAATAACGTGATATAAAATGTCATCACCTTACACATAATTATATTCACGGAATGTAAAAGAATCTGTTGTTATTCTACAAGGTATAATGTTGCTTGGCTAAGTAAACAAAACCAAACCATATGAAAACTGTATATCAAAATGAAAAGGAGGTTCCAGTCCAAGGTTGCCACATAGGCAGACCCTGAACTCAGCTCCTCCATGGACACAACAAATCTACACTTACTTCCTCACGAGGAACAACATGCACTAACTGAACAGCTTCTGCGCAGCACAAGATATATACAAACAGGCAAGAGAGACACAGTCATGAAGAGAACCACAGTGGAGGGGTGACTACTGAATGTGAGCAGAGCTGTCTGACCTGGGATACAAAAAACAAACCAAAACAATGAGGTTTCAAAGGGTAACTAGAATATAAAAGATTCTGCCCCAGAACTCTGCCAAGCAGGACAGGAGCTGCTCGTATTTTTGGCTTCAGAGGGCGGTGAGCATCACTGTTTATCTTCCCTGTCCACCTTGAGCGCACACACAAGGTCTGGGCACCATGGCCAGCTTACCATTTCAGTAAGCACTAGGCCCCTGGCCCAAACTACCATAGTGTCCATGGAGGTGGCCCCCGTGGAGACCACAGCAGAACACCCATGGTCTATGTTCCCAACAGCTCACTCACCAAGGTGACACAAATAATAGAATAATCCAGACACCTCCCCACGACTTTACCTCCAGATAACTTTCCAGGACACCCCCAGTTCAGAGCATCCCAGGACCTTCCAAATTAGCTCACATCCAACCAGGATGCCACCTGCACAAAGGGTCTGGGGAAGGCCTGGCCCATGCTCACTAAACCTTAAGTCCTGCCCAGTGCACTAGCTCCACGGAGAGCCCCAAGCTGCCCAAAATGAAACCTCTTCAGCTGTCTTACCAGGCAAGAACCCTGGGAATGCCTCCAGGCAATACCCACTAAGGCGCCAGCTGTCTGGCCAGGGTACACTCTACACGGAGAGGCGGGAGACTGTCCTGGCCTGTATGTGCTTTGGCTCTGTACATCCCACTGAAGTGGCCCTACCACAAAGTGCCCCAGGACGCAAGCCCACAACATGCACATATTCTCCACAGGCGGTGACTACACAGTATCATTCCACTTTGGAAAAGTAGCTGTGGCTTGTAATTCACAGAAACATAACATAACACAAAAAACATAACACAAAAACATAGTTACAGTAAACCACGTAGTCTACTTTGATCTAAACACTTATTATTGAATGACCACAAAAAATCAGCATTTGGTCCTATTCCTCACCAAGTAGAATACATGTGAAAGCAGTTATTTTATCAAGCAAGAGGAGGAGACAAAGGAGTCTGCTTCAAACGAAAGCCCAAACTTTGTAAACAGGACTAAATAAAATGGAAATTAGAAATGTGCCTGATAAACAGTTCAAAATTACAGACATAAAGATGCTCACTGGATTAGATATTGGGGTTGATAAACTCAGTGAGAACTTGAACAAAAAGAAAATTGAAAAAGAACCCATCAGAGTCGAGGAACACAGTAACTGAAATGAAAGATGAACTAAAGGGAATCAACAGATAAGAGGAGAGAAAAGAACAGATTAGTGATATGGAAATGAGGGCAATGGGAAGAATCCATGCTAAACAGTAAAAAGAAAAAAAAAATTGGGATAGGTTAAGGGATCTCTTGGACAACATCAAGTGAAAAGACATTTGCATTATAGGGGTCCCAGAAGAAGAAAAGGAAGGGGGTGGGCAGATAAGTTATTTGAAGAAATGATAGATGAAAACCTCCCTTACCTGGGGAAGGAAACAGACCGGTAGGTTCAAGAAGTGCAGAGTACTAAAGATGAACCCAATGAAGTCCACACCACAAACAGCAATTAAAATGTAAAAGGGAGAAGTTTAAAACCAGAGAGAAAGCAGCAGTGAGTTATATACAAAGGAAATCTAAGACTAGATTTCCTGGATTTCCCTGAAGAACTATATAGGCCAGAAGGGGACAGTATGATATATTCAAAGTGCTTAAAGTTACAAAACTCTAAAACCTAAATACACCACCCAGCAAGGTTTATCATTCAGAATAGATGAGTTTTCCAGAAAAACAAAATTTTAAAAAGTTCATTACTTTTAGAAGCCTTATAAAAAATACAAAATGATTTCTTTGAGGGGAAAAGGTCATAATTAGAAGAAAATTATGAAATGAAAACCTTTTCATGAGTAAAAGCAAACAAAGGCAGTACAACACTATAAAGTATGTTTGAAGATTAAAAGTAGTAGTAAAGTCAATTATATTTAAAAATCAGTTAAGCAGACTCAAACGAAAAAGATGTAAAATATGACAACATAAACTATGGAAGCGGAGATAAAAAATGAGTTTCTTTTAGAATGTGTTTGAACTTAGGGAACCATCAACTTCATATAGACTGCTAGGTACTTAGGATATCATATATGAACCTTATTAGGGCAACCATAAACCTAAAACCTGTAAGAGATACACAAAAAATAAAAAGAAAGCTAAGCAAAACACTAAAGAAAGTCATAAATCACAAGGAGTGAGAGCAAGAGACCAAGAAAGGAATGGAGAAGAACTACAAAAGCAAAATGGCAAAAAGAACATATATATCAGTAATTAAATGAAATGGTCTAAGTGTTTCATTCAAAAGACATAGGGCAACAGATTGGATTTAAAAAAAAGAAAGGACCCATCTAAGTGCAGTTTACAAGAGACTCACCTCAGTACTAAAGAAACATACAGACTAAAAGTGAATGGATGGAAAAAGATATTCTATTCAAATTGATGTGGGGGGGGAAAGAGTAGCAATAATTAAATCAACAAAACAGACTTTAAAACAAAGACTGTAACAAGAGACAAGGACATTACATAATAAAGGGATCAATCCAACAAGAGGTCATAATAATTACAAATATCTATGCACTAAACACTGGAGCACCTAATAATACAAAAAACAAATATTAATAGATAAAGGGAGAAAGTGACACTAATACAATCCTGGGAGACTTTAATACCCCACTTACAACAACAGATAGATCATAAAGAATGAAAATAAATAAGGCCACACTAGTGGTCTTTCAACCAACATATTAGACCAGAGGGACTTAACAGATACATACCCCCAAACAATAGATTATCCATTTTTTTTAAGCAAACACATAACAACCTTCTCCAGAGCAGATCACATGTGAGGCCATAAAACAAGTCTCAGTACGTTTAATTAGACAATCCACAGTAATCTTTTTAACACAACGTATGAAACTTAGAAATAAATCACAAGACTAAAAGTGTAAGAAACAAATACATGGAGGTTTACAGATGCTATGAAACAACCAATGGGTCAATAAAGAAATCGAAGAGGAAGTAAAATTGCATGGAGACAAAATAAAATGAAACACAATGGTTCAAAAATCCCTGGGACACAACGAAAGCAGTTCTAAGAAGGAGATGCATAGTGAAACAAGCCTACCTCAAGAAACACAAAAAACTTCTAATAAATAATTTAACCCTACATGTAAAGAAACTAGAAAAAGAACAGAATAAACCCAAAACTGATAGAAGGAAGAAAATAATAAAGATGAGAGTAGAAATAAATGAAATAGAGACAAAAAAAACAAAAGAAATAGAATAATGAAACCAAGAGCCAGTTCTTTGAAAAGATAAAAGTGAAACTTTTAGCCTGACTCATCAAGAAAAAAAAGAGGACACAAAATAAACAATGAAAGAGGGTAAGTTACAACTGACAAAACAGAAATACAAGATTAGAACAGAATACTACAAAATTACATGCCAGCAAAGTGGACAACCTAGAAGAAATACATAAATTTCTAAAAATATATAAACTTCCAAAACTGAATCATGAAGAAATAGAAAATCTGAAAAGACCAATTACTAGTAATGAAATTGAACTGATAATCAAATAAACCCCAACAAACAAAATTCCAGGACCGGATTCACAGGTGAATTCTACCAAACATTTAAGCAAGAGTTTAATACCTATTCTACTCAAAATATTCCAAAAAATAGGACAGGAAACTTCCAAATCCATTCTATGAGGCCAGCATTAACCTGTTACCAAAACCAGTCAAAAATACTACCCCCCCCCAAAAAAAGGCCGGTATCAATGATAAAAACATGCAAATTTCTCAAAAAATATTAGCAAACTGAAATCAACAATACATTAAGAGGATCATTTACCATGATCAGGTTTGATATATTCCTGGGATGCAAGGATGGTTCAGTATTCACAAACCAATCAATGTAATACATCTCATTAATAAGAGGAAGGATAAAAACCATATGATCATTTTACCAGATGCAAAGAAAAGCATTTGACAAACTACAGGATCCATTCATGCTAACAACTCTCAACAAAGTGGGTGTAGAGGGAACATACCTCAACATAATAAAAGCCATGTATGACCCACAGCTAATGTCATACTCAATGGTGAAAAATGAAGAAGCTTTTCCTTTAGGATCGGGAACAAAATGACGATGTCCACTCTCATCAGTTTCATTCAACACAGTACGGGAAGCCCCAGCCATAGCTATCAGACAACGAAAAGAAAAGGCACAGAAGTAGTGAGGAAGAAGGACAACTGTCACTCTCTGTAGATGACCTGAAACTATACAAAGAAAGTCCTAAAACTATACACAGAAATTCCCAAGCCCTAAATAGCACCAAAAAAACTCTATTAGGAATAATAAATGAATTCAGTAAAGTTGCAAGACAGAAAATTAATACCTAGAAATCAGGTGTATTCCTATACACAAGTAACAAAGTAGCAGAGAAATAATTCCATTTACAGTTGCACCAAAAAGAATAAAATGTCTAGGACTAAACCAAGGAGGTGAAAAAACTGAAATCTTTAAGATGCTGATGACAGAATTTGAAGATGACACACAGAAAAGGAAAGATACTCCAGGCTCATGAACTGGAAAAATTCATATTGTTAAAACGTCCATACTACCCAAAGCCATCTACAAGTTGAATGCAATTCCTATCAAAATACCAATTGCATGTTTCACAGAACTGGAACAGATCATCCTAAAATTGTACAGAATGATAAAAGACTTCATATAGTGGTAGCAATCTTGAGAAAGGACAAAGCTGGAGGTGTTACAATTCCAGGTTTCCAGTTATATTAAGCTATTGTGATAAAAACAGCCTGGTACTGGCATAGAAACACACACACAACAGAACAGAACAGAGTAGAAAACCCAAAAATAAACCCATGCTTGGTAAACTAATCTACAACACAGAAGTGCAAGAACATACAATGGAGGAAAAGACAATTTGGTTAGGAAATTTTGGACCAATGCCAATGAGTCAGCCACATGGACACACCCCATCCCCTAAGGAAAGACGAGGTTATCTGCATGAAACTCTTTGCTTTTCCCCTAAGGGAAAATCCTTTTCTTTTGCTAGTAACTTTCTTGCCCTACCCTCCTATAAAACCCTTTTATTTTGTACAACTCCTTGGGGCCACCCAGTACTTGCCAAATGAGCTGTTGTCTGATTTGTGATTCAGTCAACAAAGTCAAGTTCATCTTTAAATTTACTTAGTTGAGGAGTGCCTGGCTGGCTCAGTTGGTAGATTATGTATCTCCTGATCTTGGGGTCATGAGTTCAAGCCTCACATTGGGCACAGAGCTTACTTAAAAAAAAAAAAAAAGTAAATTACTGGTTTGATATTTTTTTTTTTTTTTTAAAGATTTTATTTATTTGACAGAGAGAAACACAGCGAGAGAGAGAACACAAGCAGAGGGAATGGTAGCAGGAGAAGCAGGCTTCCTGCAGAGCAGGGAGCCCGATGCGGGGCTTGATCCCAGGCCCCTGGGATCTGACCTGGGCCGAAGGCAGCCGCTTAACGACTGAGCCACCCAGGCGCCCCCTGGTTTGAAATTTTGCTCCTCAGCAATTTGGTGAGCTGTGAGGGAAACCAAAGCAACCTTCTGGGAGCATTCACGGAGAATGACAAACACAGACATGGTACCCACAAACCCTTTTGAGTTCAGTCTTTCCTGCTGTTTCTGAGGGCTGTGGTAATTTCTTCTTGCTTTTGACCTCTACTGTTTTTGTATTTTTCCGTTCAGCTCTTGACCTACTTGGCTTTCCTTTACCAGGTAGGTCAGCTTGAAATGGCAGATGGTTATGCTGGAGCCCAGTTGAGCCGGCAGAAGGGTCTTCCAGGAGCCAAGGCTTTCGGACCACAATTCCCCACGTGGAAAACCCCAGCAAGCATTTACCAATTTGCTGATGGTGTCTATAGGGCCTTGTAGCTCAGAGTACTTTCAGTATGTTCAGGTACTACGTCTGTCTTCTTTTATGTAAATAAAGGCTCTTGCTACCATGTGTCTAGAAGGCTGAAAAGCCACAAAAACTGTTGGACAGAAGTTGAGCATTTAGAGGGTGTTAGACTGCCACCTCAAGAAGATGTCATACAAAAAATAATAGCTTTGGATAATGGCTGACTTTTTCTAAGATTTAATAAAGTTTTTGTAAGTAATTTAAATATAATTGTTAAGGGAAAGGAGGCAAGATGGCGGAGGTGTAGGAGGCACAGAGCACTGGGTTCCCAGAAGTCCAGCTACAGAGGCAGAAAACCACGCTAAAAGCCGGCAAACACAACAGCAGAGAGAAGAGAATAAGAACAGCAATTCTAGGAGCAGAAAATCGACCACTTTCAGAAAGGTAGGAAGTGTGGAAAAAGTGAATTTAAAGCGACAGGAAGAGAGACCCCAGGGGGAGGGGCCGGTTCCCAGCAGCCGCAGAGCCTCGGAGCACAAAATCCGAACTTCTAGTCCACTCCGCTGAGGGACATCGCTCCGGAGGATAACCGGGGGTTCAGCCCTCACGGGAACAGTGTGGTTTCAGGACCCGTGGGGTCACTGAGGGACCAGGGGAGCCCGAGTGCGGCAGAGCTCCCAGGTATTGGAGCAGAGAAGCCCACGGCAGAGAAGGAGCTGCACAACGCCGCATAGGCCTACCTTGGACTATAGGAACTGAGACATACAGTTCATATAGGGCTGCCCTACTTCAGGCGGGGACCCCACGGGAGGCAGCTCCGGAGACACACCCTCCTTCCTCCTCCGGGAGGAGCGGTGCGGGAGGGCGCAAGAATCTGCTGGTTTGAGGACTCCAGACGGGGCCGTGCGCGCCACAGATAGAGGTGCTCCGCCACGGGCTAGATGAGCACAGAGCGCGGGCCGCAGACAAGGGAGACGGGAGTGATTAATGGCTTTCCTCTGAGGGTGTGTGGAGGATCGTGGTGCCCAGCCCTCGGCTCCTCTGGGCCGAAAACTGGGAGGCCTCCATTTTCATTCCCAGCCTCCAGGGCGGTACAGAAAGCGCTCAGGGAACAAAGACTCCCCAGAGCGGACCTGAG
>CM053613.1:51305698-51335716 GCA_028646535.1 Procyon lotor | reverse complement strand
AATAGTCAGCCCATTTTCAAATTTTCATACTTGCTCTAGATTGTCTTGAAATTGATGATGTTTAACCAGGATTTAAGTTTCATCCATGGTGTTTTGTTGTTTCTGGGGTTTTTTTTCCCTAGAACTTCACCTTTTATTTTTCACCACAGTGACTTTTTTGAAGAAATCAGACCACTGTTTTATAGAATGTCCCACTTACTAGATTTGTATGTTTTCTTCTTTATAGTATTAGTACCTTAACTCTCTGTCCCCCAGTATTTCCTATAAAAAAAGCCTGAAGACTTGATTGGTTTCTGGGTTTTGGCAGAGATAGTTCCTGAATTATGTTGTGTGTTTCATATTGAACCATGTTAGGATGCAGGGTCACCGTCTATTAGTGATACTAAATTACAGTGTTTGGTTCATTTGTTGCCTACCAGATCTCACTAATATAAAAGTACTTTTTTTTTTATTCATTTGCACTCATTCTTTTTGATACTTTATATACTTCTTGCTACATCCGTCCTAGTTACTCTTGTTCATAGCCAGTCTCCTTTAAAAAATAGTCGCTGTCAACTTTCACACTATTCACTGTTCAACCTGCTGCAATCTGTCTTTCCCACCTCCAGTGGCTATAGTGTCAGTGGTTTTCTAACTTTGACATCCAATGGATTTTTCATTTCTTATGTTATTTGATCTCTTTGCACTTACTCCTTTTCCAAGTTACTATTGTCATGGTTTCTGGTATTGCCTAGTTTCTGCTCCTCTTTGTTCAAGGCTGCCTACAGGGCAGATACTTTTTTTCAAGGCCTTTGTCTATATAACAATTTGATTTTAAAATAGATTATAAAATTCATTGGCCCATGTAAGTAAGGTGTTTTGTCAATAAAGATTTAGAGTAATGGATAGAGAAAGAGTATATGTTTGTTGCTCAGTCAGTGCATGTGAAGATTCTTTGTAGTATATACTATAAAGTATATATTCTTTTTATTACATATTTATATACCCTTTATAGTATATAGGCCCCATCTTTTCATCTTCTTTATTATAGGGTGTGCCATTCCTGGCTAATTTCATATCTCCTACTACAATAAAAGAATAGTAGTGCAGTTATTCACAATGCCATGACTCTTGAGAACACGTTTGTATTGAACCATATGAATCTTGCCTCTACAGTTCCATAATGCCATCTCTTTAATGCTGATTAGCATGTTGCATCCATTGTGTCACTGAATACTGGCTTCCAGTGATTCTACCAAAGGTTGTTACTGTGCCTCATTGATGATTACCAAAAATACATCTCATCCAGAATATGTAGGAAAATGAATAATAACTCATTTTCTGGTCATATTTGCCATTTGGACTTCCACGGCATAAACATAGGATACATATTCATTCCAACCATTTCTTTTCTTGATCTTTTAAGGCTATAATTACTGCATTCTTAGACTGATCTCTTGGTCACACCCAGGAATAATAGGCAAGAGGCCCAGGGGTGGAGCAAGAAGAATGGCTTCATTTGTGCAAGGAATGTCCATTTTTCAGCGTGGCTTAAGTCCAAACCTGCAGAGCATAGTGTCATTATCAATTGAAACAAGAGAGGACACTGATGAGAAGGGATGATTAGCATTGTGGAGCAACAGTCTTAAACGGCCTCAGATGAGAAGGGCCTGGCCTGACACAAGGTGCAGAACCTGCAAAGGGATAAGATGATCTCCCTAGTGCCAATGACAGGAGGCGAACAGGGTAAAGAACAACTGCCACCAGCCTCATAAGCCTGAGGTCTACAGACCATAGATGGCACCACAGTTGAAACAGACAACATGGGCCCATACACACACACACACACACACACACACACACACACACACACACACACACAACTCAATCCTGAGGGTCAGTGGTGACATTTGGTAGCCCAGAACCTGGAATTCATGTGTCCAATAGGAGAATCACCTAAACAAAGCACCATTCTTAAAGCCCAGTCACATACTGTCGTGGGAAAGAAATATTGCTTCAGTCAGCAGGAATGGCCTTCTGTTCAGACTCCGGGCAGTTCCATAGGTTTAAGACCCAGAGCTCCTTTGTGCATGTGTTGCACACCAAGCATGACTTAGAGGATTGAAGAGTACCTCAAAGGGAGAAATGGTACCTATGCTAGGTACTGAAGTGAAACTTAGAAAATTTTGAGATGTACTTTCTGCAACGAGATCTCATGTGGGAGCAAATCTGGGCTCAGGGTGCCTTGCTTAGTCCCAGGAACTAGAGAACTTAGAAAATCTTGAGGAAGGCACTCTAAAGCATCAGTTTCCCTGAAGCATGGGTGCTGGGATAGGATCTCTGTATACTTGGGTCTCAGAAGTATTGTCTGATCATCTCCCCTTACTGTCTTAGCCTTTTTATTTGCCTACACTTTAAAAGATGATGCCTGTCATTGTTCTGTCATTGGCCCTTCTGCAGGTATTCTGTGGTTGAAATCATCCACTTATCTATGGTTACCACCCATAGGCCTTTTAATCCAAAGGCTATCTAGAGTTTCTCCTGAGATCACACTTGTATGTTAGTATTGTTATTCAGTTCAAAATATTTAATACTTTCCATGTGGTTTCTTTGACCCATGAGTTTTTTACAAATGTGTTTTTTAGTTTTTAAGCATAAGGCTTTTTTTCTAGTTCTCTCTTATGAATGACTTCTACCTAAATTATATTGTGGTCAGAAGACTTACTCTATATTATTTCAGTCCTTTGAAATTTGTTGAGTTGTTTTGTGGCCCAAGGTATAGTCAGTTTTTGTGAAGGTTCCATGTATGCTTGAGAAGAATATGTATTCTGCAGTTACTGGACACAATATTTGTGTGTGTGTGTGTGTGTGTGTGTATGAGATACGATAATCATGTTCAAATTATTTCTACTGATTTTTCCCCATTCTATCAGTTATCGAAGGAGGTATTTTTAAATCTCCCTCTATGATTGTGAATGTGTTTTGCATTTTAGTTTTTTTTTTTTTAATTTTTTAAGACTGCATTATGAGGCGCAAATTCAATTTTGTATCTTCCTGATAGACTGAAAAGTCCATCTTGAAAAGCTCATTTCATCACCATGAATGCTTTTTTTTTTTTTTTTTTTTTTTTTTTTTTAAGTAATCTCTAGGGGTGCCTGGGTGGCTCAGTTGACGCCCAGGGTCTGGTATCAAGCCCCTCATGGGGCAGGAAGTCTGGTTCTCCCTCTCCCACTCCCACTGATTGTGTTCCCTCTCTCGCCTTGATTCTGTCTGTCAAATAAACAAATAAATAAAATCTTTAAAATAAATAAATAAATAATCTCTTCGCCCAACATGGGACTTGAACCCACTATCCCAAGATCAGTAGTTGCATGCTCTATGGACAGCCCGCCAGGCACCCCACCATGAACGCTTTTATGGGCTAATAACCACTTGTTATAACTACACTACATTTGTTTTGGTTAGTATTTGCAAGAGGTTTGGGGTTGTTTGTTTTCCATTTCTTTTTTCATCTTCCAGTATCCTTATGTCTTAGATGTGTTTCCTGTAAAACACTTGGTTGGATTTGTGTTGTTGTCCAATTTGAGAATTTTTGTCCTCTAACTAACTGAACATTTAGTCCATTAACAATGTAACTAATATTATATTTGGGTTTATCTTCTTTCATACTTCTTGTGCCGGTTCATTGTTTGTTTTCTTCTCCTTTCTTTTCTGGTTGGTTTTTTGCTGCTGCTGTTGTTTTATTTTGTTTTTTGCTTTTTATCATTCCTATTTTTCCCGTAGGTTTGGAAATTCAAATGCTTTTTCTTTTTGGTTTTGCCCTAGGAATTACACCATGCACCCTTAGTTTATGAAAGTATAAAGCTAATCAATGCTTTTAAACCTTTCCCAAAGACCTTAAGTCATTTTCAATCCATTTACCCTTCTCTTATATTTATCATGAATTTTGAATTCTTTATTTTTTTTTTATTTTTTTTTTTTTAAAGATTTTATTTATTTGACAGAGAAACACAGCGAGAGAGGGAACACAAGCAGAGGGGATGGCAGCGGGAGAAGTAGGCTTCCTGCAGAGCAAGGAGCCCGATGCGGGGCTCGACCCCAGGACCCCGGGATCATGACCTGAGCCGAAGGCAGACGCTCAACGACTGAGCCACCCAGGCGCCCCGAATTCTTTATTTTTTACCTTATCAGATACTAGTTTCTACAGTTCTTTATTTGTGTTTTGTTTTTGGATTTACCTATATATTTACCTTTCTCTTTGCTCTTTAATTTATCTTATGTCTTGCACTGTCACTCTCCTTTGGTCTGAAACCTATCCTTCAGAATTTCTTTAGTTGAAATGCTCTTGGTGGAAAACTCAGTTTGCGTTTATTTGCTTGCTTGCTAAAGTCACATTCACACACTCACATTAGGTTGAGTTTAGTGATATCCAAGATGGCTAGAAAAGAGACCTAAAAAAATGAATGGCTGGAGAAGCCTTTTTCCACTCAGGAGATCTAAACCTGAGGTATATGTGTTTGGCAAAATAGTCCTATTTTTGTAGGCCTTAACCAGGTTATTTATCTCAGGGTTTGCAGTTTGGCTGGTACCAGATGAAGAGATTGAAAAAGCATTTGAATAGATATTAATGTGAACACACTGAATAGATATGATAAAGTTAACTAGATTCAACAAATGCCTTTGACAGTGTGTTCCAACTCTCCTTGAAGATGATCCAGTTCCTCTAACATTAAACCTGTAACAGAGCAGCCAATCAACTTGAACTCTAATATCTGCTATAGATTGAGTTAGGTTTCTTTTTTTTTTTAATTTATGTGATATTTTAATTTTTATAATTATGTTGTTAGCCAGCATTTGTTTTTGATGTAGTGTTCAACAATTCATTAGTTGAGTATAACACCCAGTGCTCATTACAACAGGTACCCTTAATATTCAATTCATATGTTGAAACCTAATCCCCAATGTGATAGTATTCGGAGGTGGGGCTTTGGGGAAGTGATGAGGTCAGGAGAGCAGAGACCTCATGAATGGGATTAGTGACCTTATAAAAGAGATCACAGAGGGCTCTCTCACTCCTGTCATGCCATACGTGACAGTAAAAAGACAGCCATACATGAACCGGGAAATGACCTCACCAGACATGGAATCTATAGGCACTTACAGGCACTTCCCAGCCTCTAGAACTGTGAGAAATAAATTTCTGGTATTGAGGCACCTGGCTGGCTCAGTTGCTGGGTCATGTGACTCTTGATCTTGGGAGTTGTGGGTTCAAGCCTGATGTTAGCTGCAGAGATTACTTAAAAATAAAATCTTTAATTCTTGGTGTTTATACACCACTCAGTCTATGATATTTTGTTAAAGCGGCCTGAAAAGACTATCTCTTAGAGGCCTGCTAGACTAATTTTTTATTTTATGGTAGTATCATTTATTATGTGCCTCTTATATGCCAAACATTCTGGCCCATTACTTGTATTATTCATTTAATCCTCAGAATAGCATATAGTAGGTGGTATTGGCTCAGTTTTAGAGAAGAGAGAACTGAGGCACGGGGATAAAATAACTTGTTCAAGGTCATAATCAGTATATGGTAGAGCTAGAGTTCAAACAGGAGTTTAATCTATAAAACTATGCTCTTCCCACAAGTGCTAAGGTCTACCCTGATATCAGTTCTCTGCTTTCTCCTTTGTAATAAAGCCCATATTTTACTAAGGGAGCAGTATGCTCTGTTGAAAGACTGTCTTGGCCTTCCTTTCAGGCCAAGTTCTGGACAGAGAGCTATAAATAGAAGTGTTGCATGGAACTTCCAAGAAGTCTCCATGGAATGAAGGGATCAAGCCCTTCTTCCTCCTCCTTTCCCATTGCTGGGACAGGGACATGAGGACGAGGGCTTTAGCAGCCATCTTGTGCAATATGTTGTCTTAAAATGAGAGGCCAGAGTTGAGAGATACCCCATTGACAACACCATGAAACCACAGTACTAGCCCCAGTCTGCCAACCTCCAGACTTCTTTCACATGAGAAAAAGAAACCCTTTCTTTCTTCTTTTTTTTTTTTAATTATATATAGCGAAGTAATTAGTAAAAATAACTGTCTCTGGCTCTAAGTTGTTAGCATTAACTCTTTTGAAAAGTCCCTTGGGTCACCTGGGTGGCTCAGTCAGTTAACTGCCTTCAGCTCACGTCATGATCCTAGGGTCCTGGGATCTAGGCCTGCATTGGGCTCCCTGCTCAGAGGAGAGTCTGCTTCTCCCTCGGCCTCTCTCACTCCCTCTGCTTGTGTTTTCTCTCTCTCTCTCTCTCTCTCCTCTCTCTCTCTCTCTGTCAAATAAATAAAATCTTAAAAAAAAAAAAAGCCCCAAGTGAAGAGAACTAACATTTGTAGGTACTCATGTGTATTATCTCACATTCTGTCTCGCTCATACCCCTAGGTGCCCAGAGACCCTGCATTCCCTCCTGCTCATTTATATGAAGTGTCTTGTGATAACTCAAAGTCAGTTCTTCCCCTTGTGCACTCAGGGACTCAGGGACATCACTCCAGGTACTGTCTTCCTCTCCTGTATCATGAATCATTCCATGATCATTCCCAACAGCACTAATAAATCCTGCTTTAAAAATAAAACTTTTTTGGCCTCACATTCCTCAACACCTCTTACCAGCAAAAACTCCTTAAAAGAGTTTATTCCATAGTCACTGTCCTTTTCCTCTCTTCTATTTCTCCTGAACTCATGCACTGCATTCTTGTATCCCCATCACTCCACTAAAATAGTGTCACCAGTGAATTTCATGTTACTCAATCCATGGTCATCTCTTACTCTTCATCTTTCTTAATTGATCAGCAACATTTGACACAGTCGATCACAGCTCCTTGGAATATTTTCAGAACACTGCTATTCATTTTCTTCCTATTTTACTGGTCATACATTCTGTCTCCCTTGCTGGTTCTTTCCTATCCCTAACTAGATGTTGGAGTGCCCCAGGGTTCAGTCCTGAGGTCTCTTGACTTATTCTGACTTCTTTGATGATATCAGTTTAAGGCCTTCAATTCTATCACCATGTTATTGACTTCCAAATTTCTATCTCCAGCCTAATCTCTCCCCAAATCTCAGGCACATATCTACAACTACCAATTTAATATCTCCTATTTGGATATCTAATAGACATCTCAAACTCAGCACATCCTCAACCAAACTCCTGGCTCATCCTGCCCACCCAAACTGTTCCTCCTACAGTGTTTTCCATGTGAGCAAATAGTGAAACACTACCAGCTGCTTCAGCCAAAAACTTCACAGTCATGCTTGACTCATCTTTCTTTTCATTTAAACCATGACAAGACCTGTAGGCTTGATCTTTAAAATTCATACAGAATCCATGTTTAAGTCTTTTTAAAAACTATTTAAAACTTTTTAGATATTGGGGTGCCTGGGTGGCTCAGTTGGTTGAGTCACAGACTCTTGGTTTCAGCTCAGGTCATGATCTCAGGGTTATGAGGTCAATCTCCACGTTGGGCTCCACACTGAGCACAGTCTGCTTGGATTCTTTCTCCCTCTGCCCTGCCCCTCCCCTTCATGCTTGCTTGCTCACTTCACTCTCTCTCTCTCAAATAAATCTTTTAAAAAAAATTTTTAGATATAATTATGATATTGTGATTGTTTATGAAACACATGTTTTAATGATACATATGGAAATACTTCTAGATGAAATTATATAATATATGGGCCCTGCCTCAAAATAATATAGAATGAGAAAATGAGTGTGAATATAGAAAAAACAAGATTGACCATGAGCTGATGATTGTTGAAGGTGGGTGATGTGTATGTACATAGAGGTTCATTATACTCTTCTACTTTATGTTTGATATTTTCTTTTTTTTTTAAGAATTTTTTTTTTTTTTTTAATTTGACAGGGAGAGATCACAAGTAGGCAGAAAGGCAGGCAGAGAGAGAAGGGAAAGCAGGCTCCCTGCTGAGCATCGAGCCCCAATGTGGGGCTCGATCCCAGGACCTTGAGATCATGACCTGAGCCAAAGGCAGAGGCTTAACCCGCTGAGCCACCCAGGCACCTCTATGATTGATATTTTCTATGATAAAAAATTACATAGTTCTCATCACTGCCAAAAAAATTGTTTTTAACTGTGTTTAAGTGTTAACTAGACTTATTGTGGTGTTCATTTCACAGTGTATACAAATATCAAATATTACATTGTACACCTGAAACTTATATGTCAGTTATACCTCAACTGAAGAAAACAGTCAAATAGAATATAACCAGACTATGAACCTTCCCACAATCTCCACACCTACTCCTATGGTCCAGGCCACCTTCTTTTACCTGATTTATACCAATCATCTTCCAAATGGTTTCCTTGCTTCTACCTGTACCCTTTTATAATCTTAACTCCTAACACAGCAGTGTGATGCTGTTAAAATATAAGTCAAATCACTATTCTACTCAAAACCTTCCAAGGACTACTATGATCCATATCACCACTCCCCTCAAACTTCATCTCCCTTTGCCCCTCACTCAGTCGTTGTGTTTTAGCCATACTGGAATTCTCTCACCTTGAGGCCTTTATACATTCTGTTCCCTCTGCCTACAACACTTAGACCAAAATAAACACATCATTCCCTCTTTTTCTTCAGCTCTATTTTCAAATGACATTATCGATGAGCCTCTCCTTAACCACCTTGTATGAAAGAGTGACACCACCATCCCTGCTTCTCTACCTTGCCCTGGTTTATTTTCTTCACGGTAATTATCACCATTTGATATTACTATATACTTCTTTTATTTTCTATTTTTTTCATACTATAATTTCCATTAATGTAAGTTTTTATATTTTGTTCACTTCTATAGTTTCAGTGACTAGAGCACTTCTTGGCACATAGCAGGTGCTTGACAGATAATTGAAGGGCAGCGTGGAGATCCTCATTTTATAATGAAGAGGCTCAGTAACTTGCCCCAAGTAATACAGATACTTTGACCTAGAGCTTTTGTATTCTTCATTCCTTTTTTGTTTGGAATGCTTCCTCTGTTTAAACTGGGGTCTTAACCTTTTTTGTGTACTTTCTACTGCAGCTGCAGAAAGTACCTCACAAGATTAACATGAGGATTAAATGTGAATATGAGCATCACTAAACTTGGTAGAATGTAAGGCCACATATAGTTGTTAGTTCTTGTGGTTTCATCTCTAAGATCAAAGTCACACTAGCCTGTTTCTTCAAGGTTATTTTTATTTATATATGAAAGTATAACTATTTTCTAGGAAACCTGAATAAATTCCAAGGATGAAAATTTAGATAGGGTGTCTTAGGTTAATAGCATGTGGTTTCCTGCAAGTGAGTAATGAAAATAAGATATTTCAGTTACAGAAATATTCAGGGGTGAGCACCTGGCCAAAAGCACAAGCACATGACTGTGGTTTAAACATAGGTCCCAGTTTCATCGCTCAGCTGCAGATGTGTTTTGGGGTATATAGATAGTTTATATGAGGTATAGTCTGCCTGTTAGCAGATGTGGAATAATTGAGTCAACTAAGGATAGTTATCCTCATAAAATACATGCATATGTATTTTAAAATCTTATTCAAGTTAGCGATTTATCCCATTTAACTAATAAAAAAAAAAAAAAAAAAAACAATGTTCAAGGTGAAATTACTTCTCCAAATTTCCTTAGTGGGAAAAAACAAAATAGAATGAAAACATGAAGAGTCAAAGTTTCTCCTCTAGCTAGTAGTGTTTGCCTCTCAAGCAAGCTTTGCAGCTTACAGCATACTAGATTATATTAGAATGATAGGAAATTGCATATCTGGTTTTAACCTACAAAAACAAATTTCATGCGATTCAAAGTAATGTTAATAAATAGAACACGTAAAACCACAGCATGTGTATTTGGGAGAGAAATTCAACAACAAAACATCTTTTTAAAGAAAGGTGCTAAAATAGCAAAAATAAGAGTCTCATACCAACTGTAGAAAAGCTGTAATAAGAGAATAACCTAAAATTATGGTAGTGATTTTATAAAGCCCAATACTTTGTAAACACTAAAAGATAAGTCAAGTAAGGCTATAGATTGCCTATGCTCAGAACACTTGTCAGGGAGCCCAAAATCAGGTTTTATTCTTCCATCATCCTCTTAACTCTACCATGTTCCATGACCCATAATCCAAGGCATTCATTTCTCAAGTGCATGTCCCAATACAGAGGATAAGAGGAAAGGATTGGAGAGGGGATGAATTTCAAGAAAAAGAACAAGTCCATGACTCCTGCAGTACAGGAAGATTCTTGCACCTGCCCTATAGCATATGCTCGTAAATTGTGAATAAATGAATGGGTGAATGAACAAATGCCTTATTGGTCATGAGTATGTAGTTTCATTCCTAATTGTAAAAGATTAGATCTTAAGTGATGTCTCTAAAGAATATAGAACCATATAATGTGTTTAGGTGAAGGGACCTTAAAGATATCTAATCTACTGTGTATTTTGTAGTTGAGAAAATTAAGGCTTGAAATTAAATAATTAGCCCAAAGTCACACAACTTGTCCATGACAGAACTGGGCCTAGAATTTATGTCTCCTGCTTCTCAGTGTAATACTCCTTCCACTCTATCTTCAGATAAAAGCATCTTTCTCACCATTAGAAATAATTAGCATGTCACTTTCACATCCTGAATATAGCAGAGTAGTCTTATTATTATAATCAGAAGGCTTTAAAATCATTTAATCTAGTTCCTTGTTTTACAAAGGAGGAATTTATGGTGCAAAATGTTAAATGACTTGTCCACGGTTAGCCAATTAGAGAATGTACACACTCAGGTGCCCAAATTCAGAGCACATTCCACCTTATGCTGAAGGACATTCATGTACTTAAAGCTTATTTGCCTCTATGTACTGTCACGGCATATAATATTCCACATGTGGGCAACAGGAAATGTTTATTTATATACAAGTACATGAGAAAGCAATTTCCATTCATCTTTTTAAAAAAATTTTACAAATAAAAAGTTATTAATACATTCATCCTTTGCACACAAAATACATTCTTTTTACTTTTACTCTCAGTATGAATTATTTCTTAATAAAACCTTAAGCTACAATGGACAGTCAGGTGGTTTGGCGATTTGACAATCTTTTTTCAAGATGGAAAATCCAAATTTTAAAGACAGTCAATATGTAAAGGAAAATATATATTAAAAGTGCTCCTTCACTGAATCCTAGAAGATTGAATGAGTACTTTCCAACATGGTTTGTAGCTATCCCTTGAAGCATTGCGGAGGACTTTAGAAATTCTCTATGCAATGACAACTCAATTTCTACAAGACTTAAAACAGTCTTCATGAAACTGATTATCATATATAAGTGGTAGGCTCATAGAAAGATTCCTATGGACATATTGAGATGTTAGCCATTATTCAGGAGTCTCCTAACTGACCAATTAACCTAAGATTGTAAGTTGCATTCTCCAAGTGGGATTTTAAGAGGTTCTGCCTAAGTGAATGCGAATGGTTTGTTAGACTAATCGCTTTTAAGAGAGATGCGAAAATATATACCCACATAGAAAAGTTATACACCAATGTCCATAGCAGCATTATTTATAACAACCCCCAAATGGAAACAACCCAAATGTTCATCAACCGATGAATGGACAAGTAAATTGTGGAATGTACATACAATGGAATATTACTTAGCCATAAAAGAATATTGATTTGTGATACATGAAACTTAAAACATTATGCTAAGTGAAAGAAGTGAGACACAAAAAAACCATATATTGTATAATTATATGAAGTGTCCAAGATAGGCAAATCCGTAGAAACAGAAAGTAGCTTAGTGGTTACCAGAAGCTTGGGGAGGAGGGTGGAGACGTAATTGCCAATAAGTACAGAGTTTCTTTTTGGGATACTGAAAATGTTCTAGAGTTAGATAGTGGTGAGTGTTGTACAACTTTTTTAAAATACTAAAAACACCAAATTGAACACTTTAAAGGGGTGAATCGTGTGTGGATTATATCTTAATTCTAAAAAGAGGGATGCAACTTCATTAAAGAATTTTTTTGTTCACATTCCTGTTCCCGATCCTACCTTTTTAATGCCGATTGAAGTTTTCATATAATCCTTTTTCTATAGAATGCTTTCAGCTAAGTGCACTCAGGTCATTATGGGCTTATATTTCTAACAGGCTTTTTATTAACAAAATACATGAACACATAGGACAATACAGTATACCGTATATTAACATTTAAAACCAAGTATTACACTTGTATTGAAGCAGATCGATTTTATATACTGGTGTATTCAGATATTACTGAGAGCCTATGCTTAAAACCAGCCAAATATTAATAACTGAGTTCATAAGATTTGATGATTAAACTGTTTGTTAAAACTATGTGTATGTTAAAGGTGCATGTTTTAAAGGAAAGAGATAGGAAAAGGGGGGGACATCAGGGGTTCTCTAAGTCTTCATAAAACAGCTTCTCTAAATATTTTAACTAGCTGCTGAGAAGACTTCCAGAATGATATATTTTGCATTTTATTTCATCCCTACACTAAAAGTCATGCATTAAAGTATTGTAACAATATATGTGGGGCACAACTTTTTCCCTTTAGATGTTCAAAAATCTCTTAAATCTTTTATTATTTGAAATTTTAAGCAGAGTTTTTTTGGAGGGGTGTGTGTGTGTTGCTGAAAACAGCAACTTTACTCACACACTTACATTTATGTAAGTGTATTTACATAAATACATTTATGTAGCTCCCTTACATATCATCAAAGGAGCTCCAACCATCTGGTATGTCTAGAGGACACTTCAGTGAGCAGAAATTAGAAGCCAGCATTCCAGTATTTGAAATTTTCCACAAAGGGACATGAAAGCCCCAACACGCCTTAAAGGAATAAGAGGATTAAAAAATTTTTAAAATCAATTGACATTCAATGTCAAAAAGCCTACAAGAAAGTTCCACTAGCATTCCGCAATTGTATAGGATGAGAGAGTATTTCTAATGATTACATTCCAGAAAGCAGTATGTTTAGCAGCTGTTTTTCAGAGGGCTTATCAAGTTTTGCTACTGTTATTTAATCCAGGCATAACTGTATAACCTTAAACAAAGCTGCGGACCATTCAACTAATGATAAATTACCCTGACCGACCAGATTCTTTTGTTATTCTGTACATGAGTTTTTGCTTTATTAGGCATTTGGCACTCCAGTTTTTTTTGTTGTTTTTTTTTTTTTTTTTTTTCCAGAATACAGTGCACATGTAGAAAGGGAAAGAAACTCTGCTAAATTTGGATGTTGGTAATTATGTCCATCAAATAAACGTCATCTACGAAATGAAATTCTAAAAGCAGATAACAAAACTAGGATTCATGACTCTATTTTTACCAAGAGGAGAAAACAAGAACCACACAACCAGAATAATTCTTCAGAAACACACTTTGTTATCAAGTATGTAAGGAAGAAAAATACAGGGAAAATTGAAGAGTTAATCAACAGTAAGATTATGATCTAAATCTGATACTAATAAGAAACTAAGAATTTATAAATACCTAGCCTGACACTCCCCAAGAAAATAATGATTATCACCTTAATGAGCTTTCTCTGACTGTCATTAAAGGGAAAAAATGGGGCAAAGGCCCCATAATAAATGGCAAACATGGTCCCTTAAGAAGATAGGATCAACCCATTTTTGTTCCCATCGAGAATGGGCTCAGGAAGAAAGAAGTTCAAATTGTGAGGTATTTCAGTAATAAAGTTAAGTTTCCTGATAATGAGGAGTTTGCAGCCCAGGAATTGCCCATTGGGAAAGAGTGCAAGATTACCTTTCCTGAAATATCTAAAGAAATAAAGAGACTCAGGTGACAGTAATGCCCAAAGGTAGAAAGATGGATCAAATAAGTGACTTCTTTTTTTTTTTTTTTTTTTTAAGTGACTTCTTTTTAAGGCCCTTTCAGAAATGGTGCTCTTTTCTTTGAAGTTGAGAAGGGTTCTTTGTTTTGATCTAAGGACCTATATACTTGAATCAGACCATCCAAAGTCTGCCCTTAAGTAAGGAGAAAGGAACTAATGTTTGACTGCATACTGCTTACTGAGCACTGTCCTAACTTTCAATTTATCTTACCTAATTTTCAAGTAATCCTGACAGGTATTATGAGTCTATCTCATAGATGAGAAAACTGATCCTCAAGAGATTGTGCTTGGCATAAAGATGCAGCTAATTCATGGCAGTACTAGGACTCCTCTTATCTAACCTGGTGTCCCTTTTCACACACCTCCCTACATCAACTCCTGTTAAAGTTACAACCCATCAAGGATTCCATTAGGAACTAGAACACAACATCTCCAAAAATTCCGTTCTAATTCAGTGGGAAAGGAAGAATTTGTACATAAGTAAATCAGTTAAAGAGGTGGCTAGCTTTTGTGCTCTAACCTCTTATTGAAAGGAGTCAAAGTCTCACCCAAACTCAGGTGTTTCTCACCATGCTGATGCAAGACCAATGACTTCTTACAAAGACTAATGAAAACCCATCTAACAGGGATGCAAGTTACTTGGCAGGTGGAATCATTTGGTCATGGGCTTTATTAATAAGGGTTGCTTATAGTTATCTCTGGGAAGCCGCAAAACTTCATATTGGTCTATTCATGGGATCTTTACCTGAAGATTCTGTTCTGCTACAAAGGCCTGGTCTGAAATCCTGGATACCAGTTACTCACTAAACTGAGCATGGCCTATGTTTGCCAAGTGACAGAACATAATTTCCATGATTTCACGTAACTTCTATTAAAACACTACTTTACTTCTTTTTAGCTCAAGAACTAGTTTATCATTTCAACCGGACATCAGTGAATGGACTGACAAAGCAATCCCAGCCTAGGGCATAATGACAAGCCAGTCTCTTGGCCAAACAACATGTAATCAACCTCCTTCCACAAAGGTTGGCAGAAAAGCAAAGCCTTTAAAAAAAAAAATCATTAGGGGCGCCTGAGTGGCTCAGTCGTTAAGCATCTGCCTTCGGCCCAGGTCAGATCCCAGGGTCCTGGGATCGAGCCCCGCATCGGGCTCCCTGCTCGGCAGGAAGCCTGCTTCTCCTGCTACCATTCCCTCTGCTTGTGTTCCCTCTCTTGCTGTGTTTCTCTCTGTCAAATAAATTTTTTAAAAAATCTTAAAAAAAAAAATCATTAGCTGTAGGTTAACAGATATTTAATTGAACACGTTATAAGAGGCAAAGTGCTATAACAAGTTAATAGGTCATCTAGTTGAACCTCCAACCAATGCTAGGATCCTTTCCTCATCATCTAGCATCTGCCTGACGGATACTATTACCTAAGCGAGCTCCTTTCATGGTGACCCACCTTTCTGAGAGAGTTCTCCCTGACGCTGAACCCAAATCTGTGGCCCTATGGCCCTATGGCCTCAGTGGATCTCATTCTACTCCTTTGAACCAGAGTCTTGCTCTAATTCACTAATTGTATTCCCCTCTCTTTCCTAGGCTAAAGCTCCCCAAATCCTTCAAATATTCTTCAAAAGTCATAAATTTTAAATTCTTCATCTTTGTCATGCTTCACTTTGTTTTTAATTTCAAAGCATAGCTCCCAAAGATGACTGTAACATTCCAACTTCATAGGCTGAGGAAAAAGAAGTGTCATCTCTCTTGTTTCAAGATTATAATATCAGCCGTTTGAAGGGATGATAATTTCTTAATTCAGTATGCTTTCTACCTAGTGTGATGAATGTAAGGGAAGGCAGCTTTTAAACACAAGTAGATTCATGGGACAGAAATGAAATTAGAAAGGAAGAAAGAAAAGAGAACACATCTCCCTCTTATCCCAAAATTAGTGCTCAACCAGATTGCTTGTGTGGAGTAATGTTTGTTTGAACCATGAGATACACGTCTTATTCACTGTTTTTGAATTTCTAGTTAAGTCTCAAAAGTATTATAGTTGTTTTAAAATGCATCTGTCAGGACCATGTTGAAGAAAGTAAGCAACCAGTTGCAGCTGAAAAAAAAAAATCTGGAGCAAACAAAGGGCAAACCCTAAAAGAGCTCTTCCAGAGGCTAATGGGGCACTATTCCCTAAAGAACAGAAAGCTATGAAATGTACAGAGTTCTGCAGGCTTAAAAAGTAGAAAACATCTATCTTTAGAGCCATTGGTTTTATATGTGGGGAACAAAATGTAAGTTTTTTTTCTGGTTATGAGATGATCTCTTATGTGGCTTGGTTTATAAAAAAAGATGTTTTCATTTAGTCAGAAGAGCAATTCAAAATCACTTGCAACTGTTATCTATTCAAGATGATTCATTAGCTGAAATTTGATGCTGAATCTGGAAGAATTACAGAATAGCCAATTAGTTAAATGAGGCAAATTGTTGACCTAACACTGGAACGCACCAGTGTCCTCCAAAGGTATTCAGTCATGAATAGGATCCAGTCCTCTGTTAAATTTTGCCTCCTCTCTCCAACAAATCTAAGTTGCTTAAAGTAAATAATCCTAACCCAAATATATTGGCCAGTGGTTTTTACCCTTCTTTCAGAAACTGACACATTATCAAATCAATCCATTTGACTTTCATTTCATTTCATCCCTACACTCTTGCCACGTTACTCAGGAAGAGATGGTAACAAGAAATGAGTAGAAAAGACAGGGGAAAAGAAAGGCCAGGAACGCTAATGGCCTAATCTAATCTGCAGAAAGGACAATTGGCCCTGCATAATCAAAATTAAATATTAATACAATAGAAATAATAAAAGCATATAAAAAAAAACCTTGTATAGGTAAAGGAAAAAGCACAAAATCCTATGATGCAGACCACCCAAAGCCATAATAAAATATTAATGTCAGCGAACTATATGATTTCACAGATTCTTCCAAACCTGATTCTAGGATGTAAATATGATGCGTTTTCATTGGAAAAGGAAAAGTTTTCCCATATATTTAGTAACTTTATTAAAAGAAAAAAAAAATGTAAGCAGACACAGACTCTGATAATGTGAAGCAGATCAAGTGAAACTGAATTATGAGAAAGCAACTCTCTTTTTCATCCACCATGAAGTAAGAATTCATTTTTATTTAAGAAGGCTCATCTTAGCAAATGTTGCCATAACCACCAGTAAGCAAACCAGTGAGTTTAGTTTCCAGTCTAGGTTAAGATGACCACATTTAATCAGTATCCTTTCTCAAGTTCTATTTGAGAAATTTCTATGTAACTGGCAAATCTCCAGTTGGCACTAAGTCAGTTATTCAACTAGTATTTATTGAGCACCTACAGTATGGTTAGCGATTGTTCTGAAACTAGAGATGTACGAGTGAACAAGTGTCCATAAGGCCTAATCTGGAATTCACACAACTAAGGCAGGGAGAAAAGTTCTAAATTCCCATGTATCTCTACCTATGGGCCACGGATGGGTGACTGTAGGTTATGGAAAGGCTTCGAGGAATAACAGGGAAGGAAGGGGCCAAGAGCAGAACTTTCTAATCCCCTTATGGGTATGGCCAAGGGTAGACTGTAACCAGCTGAGCCCTGGGGAATAAGAATTTCAGAATGCAAGAGCCATCCTAGAAGCTGTTCTACCACTAAATTTGTCCAACCTAACAATATATATCCACGTTCACAAAGCAACTTTAGTTTCAACACACTTGCTGCTGTGGAGACAGAGTTGGGTCATGATGTGGGATATTGGATTTGTGCCCTAAAGGAAAGACAGTAAATCTAAACCTATGGACATTTCCTCACGTTTAAAAAAGAGAAGTTCTTCTGCCCACCTTGATCAACTTGTTTTCTGAGTATGTTTATAGTTGCTGGCTTAGTGGAGAAACGGGGAGGGGAAAACAACAATTATTAGAAATGATTTGGGTGTTTATTAAAATGACTTTTCTTTCCCGGAGAAACAGATTCAAAGTGAAAGCAATTCAAACTTCTGGAATCTCTTTCTCTCACCCATAGGATCAGAACGAACACAGTGAAGCCAACCAAAAGTATCAATCCCTTAGACAATATGTATAATCTGTACACAAGAGCTGAGTGACTCTGAAATCTGCTAGAGGAACACTGGAAATGCTTTATCGATATCATGTCTCTATGCACCTCATTTCTTTAAAATAAAACAGCTTTCAAACATCAACATATCAGGACCGAGACTGCCACCATCCACAAGAGAATTGCATAACCTGCCCTCATTCCATTATTCATCCCGCAGTGATGCCAGGCGGCAAGCCACAGAAACATCCGACAGCATCAACAGCATACAGGTTTAATTATTTCCCCAATTTGCATTTATATCAGTGAACAAATTGGAAGGCATCAAAGTATGGCACTAAAGAAATTAGTAACACATATCCAGCAGCACATCTTCCATCTAGAGTCTTGTTTCAAAATTGGCTAATTAAAGGCATCTACACCTCCATTTGAATTGGAGATTTGCAGTAACACATGCCTATAAAGGGAGAGAGGAAAAAAAGAAGAAAAGAATGGAGAGACCAGGAGAGAAAGGAAAAGAAAAAGGAATAGGAAAGAATGAATGGTCACGAGTCTGAGAGTAACTTTACTACATGAAAGAGGTAACAAATGACAGCTCTGCCTGGTTCCACAAGCAGAATTTTTCCAAGGTTACTGAAGATACAAAAATGGTTCATGAGACTTTTCATCTGTTGCTTTTGTCACTTATCATACTAAAAACATGTACAAAATTCTAAGCCTTGGTCTGTCCAAGATGGATAGTACCAGGAAGTAAAAGATGTCACCTGCTTATTGAGGACTGTGCTCTGCTTAGAACTCCGCATTGCAGTCCATTAATCCACAGTATTTTGGTCAGATCGGGTCTGTTTTCTCGTACTACTCATGATGTCTTAGAGCTAGTCTTTTACATTAGAATGTCACCAGCCTTTTTTTTTTTTTCATTTTTCTAAGGTTTTCATTTACTTAAAGGGCTGGAAAGATGAGAGAATAGAAGAAGAAAATGGTGGAGATTTAGGGGGGTAAAGAACATGAAAGGAAAGGTAATTTATTTTCCAACAAATCCACCCTAGAGAAGGTAGTAATGAGACTTTGAGAAAGAGTGCTGATTCATGGACTTCCCTTATTTTTTTTTTTTATTTAAATGTAATACATTTAAGGACATCAATGTACTAAAATGTTTGGTCTGTGAAAGAGCGGATTCATTAGCACCAAAAGGAGTCATGGAGCTTAAATATATTATTAAACCAATGATTGTTAACTGTTGGTCATGGGAAAAGGTTTCATTTCATTTTTACATCCCAAAGTTCTTGAAAGTGCCTGTGGACAAGAGAAGTAACACTTTTCAAAGTCTCCATGGAGTCATCGACACGCACCACAGAGGCAGTACTTGGCCTTCCCAGTTTTGGTTTATCTGGTAGACAAGAAAACCAGGGTCCCCAGAAGCCCTAAAGCACAGCCCCTACATGCACCCGCTGATGTGCAGGAGGGATCTCCCTACAGTACATTTCCCCCTGGACTGTGTTCAGGAATGCGGTTTTACTTGCTTTTTTTTTTTTTTTTAAAGAACAAAAGCAACATGCTCTGCAGATCATGGAGCGCCTAGTGCAATTTTCTCCTTGCTCCAACTCCTGACTGCAAAAGGGTGAAACCATTATATGTTCTGCTAATGCTGGCCCGTGGACCAAGCCTTCGGCCTGCCATGCTTTGTGAGCTCTGGATCCCACAGGAGTCAGAGGGTCTGAGAGCGGGAGCCACAGTCATCACCAGATCTCCCCCAGCAATTTGGGGCCCATCGGGGCAGCTGTTGATTCCTCTTGCTTCTCCTTGCCCCAGCCTTTAGTTGAAATTACAACAAGTCAAATAGCTGATGCTTTTCCCTTCTCCAGGTAAGGGCGAGGATACATTGTTTACAAGCGTGTTCTGCCTGGCTTCACTGATGAGGCGGCACGCTAAGTCAAGGAAGAGTTTCTCCACGTTATCTGATTCCTTGGCTGAGGTCTCCAAGTAATACATGTCCTGAGCTTCTGAGAATTCTTCAGCTCTCTGCTGGGAGACCTCTCTCCTTTCAGCCAGATCAATCTTGTTGCCTAGAAAAGGGATAAATCAAAGAAAGAAACATCACTGGACTTTTTACAGGCTCGGAAGCCTCAAAATTCAATTTCAAATCCGAAATCAAATCAGACAGATGGGCAAATAGAGCAAAGCAAATGTGGCTGTGATTACTGGGATGTGTAAGATACCAATGCTATTTGTAATGGCAAAGAACTGGACACAACCCAAATGCCCCTCGGTTAGGCACTGGCTTGAATGCAGTTTGGTACATCTATCTGCACAATGCAGTTATTTGCATCTGTAAAAAGCAATGAAGAGGGGCGCCTGGGTGGCTCAGTGGGTTAAAGCCTCTGCCTTTGGCTCAGGTCATGATCTCAGGGTCCTGAGATTGAGCCCCGCATCAGGCTCTCTGCTCAGCAGGGAGTCTGCTTCCTCCTCTCTCCCTCTGCTTGCCTCTCTGCCTACTTGTGATCTCTCTCTCTCTCTGTCAAATAAATAAATAAAATCTTTAAAAAATAATAATAATAATGGTCACCCATGAAAGGAACAAGGTTGAGGAGATAGGGAGGGACGGAAACTCGACGTCTCTAAATCTACCTTGTCCTAATAGATCTGATTGAAGAATATTAGAAACGTTTTACATAATTATATAGTTGTAACTACATAATACAAAATTAAATTTGAAAAACAATCCCTACCAATGGAAAGCCAAATGAAACAAATGAACTTGTTTATCATGAAATGGCATAACCCCACAGAGAGGAACTACTCCAAGTGAGTTTAAGATGTAGTATTTTAACCATGCATCTCAGTGGTATATACTCTAAGAGCAAAAATAACTGAAGGAAAACATCTGGAACTGTTACAGTAATCATCCTGTCAGTGGCAGTGTGAGTATTGTTATTCTAAGGCTGCTCTGTGGGTTTTAGGGGATAAGGCAAATGAGTAACTGTGCCAGTGTCACCGGGTCTGAGATTTGGGGCATGGGAAAAAGGAAAGAGAGAAAGATTAATGAGGTTAAGTAAAATTTTTTACAGTCCTGAATTATAAATGGAAGTATCAGTGTGAATACTTCATGGTGGATTTTATCTTCAAAAATTTGTCTACCTCTGTTCTCCTGGAAACCTGACAAAAGGGATACGTCAACTAAGTTACCTGGCAACACAGCTTATGGTAAAATTGGACCCCTGACTGATAAATTCCATCTGGCCAGGGAAGTCTATGTATGAATTGTCCATTTCTAGTGGGAAGCCACAACTTTGGGCTTCCCTGAGTGTGCGGACTCTTCACGTGAAGAGACCCTGAAAGTTAGGTCCGTGGAATTGTTACAAGAGAGACTGGTCCCTGTTGAGGCTTCTAGGCCAGGGCAGGTCCATCAAGTGCTTGACAAGATCCTTTTTCCTTATACCTGAACTGGCCTGGAAGGTTCTGGACCGCTATGTGGCCTGTTATCGAGGATTATTTCCACTGAAGAGGAATGACAGATGCTGACCTGCTATGAAGCCGTATTTTCTGTCCTATATCCATCTAAGTGAACATCATGCCAAGTGTGGCCTATCGTGGTCTTGTGAGTCAGAGCATTTGGTGGAGCCTAATAGACAACTCCCTCTGGGCACTAGAGAATTCACCACACACACACACACACACACACACACACACACACACACACGAGTTCTGTCCACTGAAAAGCCTAAAAGCAATGGCCACCCGCTAATAACTATAAAAGTGATAAAACTATCACTTTGGTTGTGGCCTCTAAATGTAATTTTGCATTAATAAATGCAAGAAATGGCTAATTCCTGGTCTGGGGCAGGAAATGCACAAGTTGTGCCTGGAACGCTTACACCAGAAAGCAAGTGAGGTCATTGTCAAAAGGTCATACCCAAAGGACTCAGGAGACCATCTGAAGCAGCTCCACCCTCAGAGTTGGAACAGTTGGACCATCAGTGATAGTAACTGCAAGGGCCTAGGATATACTGAATATATTTAAATCTATAATAATATTCAAAATATAAACAAATTTTAGTAGTCACTTCTGGAAGATACTAGGGAATGAACTCATTATCTTAAAAAGTGAGAAATTTAAAGAAAGGGAATCAAGCATTTTTCTTGGCTGTCCTACAGGAAATGTACCTCAGAATATCAACTGGGAAGTATATTTGCTAAAGAGAAAAACAGAGCACCTGGATCTGACCAGGCCTCTAAATTTACCTACAAAATCTGCAAGGAGTACAGGTGATGAAGTAACTTGTCAAAGTAGACTATGGTGGTGAAATAACAAAATTCAGACTTGAAAACTCTGAAGGATAAACATATGCTTTAGCAAATAAATTCCAAGGGAGAAAAAAATGGAAGGATAACCTACAGGCAAAAAGAATTAAAAGACACAAAAATCAATGAGAATGTATGAGCCTTATTTGGATCTCTGATTTGAACAAATTTTTTTAAAATGTCTGAGTCAATCAAGGAACTCCGAACATTGTCTAAACTTTTGATGCTATTAAGAATTTAATATTTTTTATGTGTGAAAATGGATTTGTGGTTAGGTTCCCTTTCTTTAAAAATCCTATTTTGAAGTTATACATTGAAATTGATAGATAAATTGCTTACTTATCTATCAATAGATAGATTTGGGGTTTGCTTCAAAATAATCTTAAGGCAAGCGGAGACAACATAGAAGGGAGCAGATTAAATAAAATTGGCCATGAATTGATAATCGTCAAAGTTGAGAGATGTATACATAGGGGTTCATGATACCATTTTTCTACTTTTGCTTGTGTTTGAAATTTTCCATAATAAAAAGGCTTTTTTTTTTAAAGCCAGTGCCTCTTTCATACTGAATGGACTAATTATCTCCCATCAAATCTCCATTTAAATTCCTTAGACAGAATACCAAGGAATACGCTTTGATTCAAGTTCTCAAGGGCTTTTTGTGGAATAGAAAGAAAGCCCAAGTCTTGAGATGGGTGCTTTCAAGTGCTTCATTACATTCTCCACTATGCAAGAGGGTTTTCAGGAGTGGGCACAGAGCACTAGTTCATAGAGAGGCAGATACTTAACCCAGCTGCCTGGAGGAAAAGTCCAGCAACTTGTTACAAAGCAGCACATTACAGTTGGAAAAATACAAGGTTTGGAGTTGATCTTACATGCTGTGCAACCCTGGGCAAAGAACCTGACATCTCGGAGCATGGTTTCCTCACATGTAAATTAGGAGTCATTACACATAAATTTCCTAATATGATTCCTGGCACATGAGTGCTAGCTGTAATACTTACTCTAAGTGTTTACTTAGCCTACTGTTAACCATAATTTGTGACTTAACAATGTTTCTCAGATTCTCTACCTGGATTTCCAAAATTCAAGTCTTGTTAGAATATATAGAAGTATTCCTTCTTAGGAAGAAAACGTCTTAACAGCCATTTATTATTAACATTTTTCATCACCACAAGGGTTTTTAACAATCCAATCCTTGTCACTGCAATCCCATTGTTAATGGGCGTATCTGTCACCACAGAAACTCATTGTTTTCTGCTTTTCCCCCTTACTAAACAGAGGTTCTACCCTCTCACAAGAAGAAACAAACTGCAGAATTTCTCTTAATGGATTCTTCCTGAAATTAGAATTTCTCAAGTCAGCACAAATGTAAGAAGAGAAAAAAAAAAGTCCATTTCTTTAGGCAATAAGCAATTACTTTAAGAATAAATTCTTTATTAACTTAAGAGAGATGCTTTACTTCTAGATCAGCAGTTTCCACAATTTTGTAACTAGATTTTTTGGATAATGTTCAGCAGTCCACATAACTTACATGGCAGTCCACCTTCTTCTCTAGAGCCTCCACTGACAGAAAAATCAATCAGCAATATTTTCTACTTCACTTTTCTAAACTATTGCCTTGGGATATGACCTATTTCATTTTCTCTTCAATTTCAGAAGAACCGAATGTTGACTACATGAATTATATGGCTGTAGACTATGTTAGTGGAAGGTAGCAAGGCATAAGCATTATGTGATTATCAATCCTCTGATGGCCACAAATCAATTTCCCTCCTCATTAGTCCTTACTTACCCACTAGCACAGTGACAACCTTGTTGCTGGCATATTGTTCTATCTCCCGCAGCCACTCAGGAAGGCAACGGAAGGATTCCTCACAGGTTATGTCATAGGTAAGGATCAAGGCATTGGCGCTTCGGTAATAACTCTGGGTAATGGACCGAAATCTCTCTTGACCGGCTGTGTCCCAGATCTGAAGCTGTAAAGGCGTAAGAGAAAGATCAGGGTGGAGAAGCAGAAAAGAGAGCATTGCCTTGCTTTAGTTTAGAAATGGAAATATCTCACTCAATTTCATGGTTATTTTCTGCCCTAAAAACAAACAAACCAAAAAAACAAAAAACCCACTTCTTTTTTTTTTCCCTATAATATGGTTGGTATACCTGGTTAGGGAGAGGGCCTTACTTTGTTTTTTGGGTTTTTTTTCTTTATTATATTACCTAAGAATTTCTTTTATTCTTTAATTTAAAAAAACTTACTGTGAAGCGCCTGGGTGGCTCAGTCGGTTAGGTGTCTGCCTTCGGCTCAGGTCATCATCCCAGGGTCCCGGGATCAAGTCCCACATCAGGCTCTCAGCCGGGAGCCTGCTTCTCCCTCTCCCTCTTGCCTCCTCCCCGGCTTATGCTCTCTCCCTCTCTCTCTTGCTCACACACACACACACTCTCTCTCTCTCAAATAAATAAATAAAATCTTAAAAAAAAAAAATTACTGAGCATTTATTATGTATCAAGCTCTAAGCACTTCACATGTAACGTACTCGGTGAAGTAGGTACTATTACTCTATGCATTTCTCACATGAGGACGCTAAGGCACAGAGAGATGAAGTTGCTCCGTGTCTCACAGCCAATATGTCCCAGAGCTAATTTCACCAGGCACTGTAGTCCCAAAGTTCACGTCTGTAACTACAATAACGTATTACAAACGTCGGGACAGAGAGCAAGCGCGGTCATTCTGTGACTGCGGGCATTTCAGTCAGCAACTGGGGCAGGTGAACATCCCACCGCAACCACCTTTTCCAGTTCAAAATTCAAAGGACTCTCTGAAGATAGTATCTTTGTAAATGAAAACAGGAACAATGCCGTGGTGATGAAATAATCTCCCTCCGCCACTTTTAAGCCCTGAGATGGTGGGCAAGTCACCTGATCTCTGGGTTTCAGGGATTTCTTTATAAAAAGACGTTAGTAATAGCCAAGCCTACTGTAAGTTTGCATTTTCTGAAGTCATCTACCAGTTCTAAGACAATAAAGAAGGAAATTAAAAAACATTCCTCCCCAGATTTCCCTGCGCAGAGCAGAAGACTGCAAAGAGAGCTATACGCCAGAGTCTTCTGAGTGCAGGACAACGCAGAAGGCCTTGAGAAATAACATCAACAAGAGTAAGAACGTTCCCTTCTAAACTGCATACACTTCATGTCACAAAATGCATTCACCCCCATTAAGAGAACATCATTTCTTCAAAGAAAACCTTCTGGAACATTCAAACTAGGCCAGGTTCCCCATCCCCACCTCCCATCCCCACACAGTCTCTTCTGCAACCCACCCTGTAATTCTCCCTCGTGGCACCTGACACACTCGAATCATTTGTTTGTAATAATATGCTTGATGATTGTCTTTTCCTCTAGACCGAAAGCTTTATGAAGGGGAAGAAGTCCATTTTACTCACAGAATCCCCCACACCAAAATAAAGTGCCGGCCTGGCAGACAGTAAATGTTCAGACATGTATTGCGGGTCTCATTTAATCTCTACACCAACCCAGGGAGGTAGGCGAGTTTATGCCTCTCCTCCTTCTACTCGCTGGCTACCCACAAGGCTGGACCTCGGACTCCAGGTTTTCTATGCCCAGCTGAGGACGCATCCCGCCACCATGCTGCCTTTGCCCCCAGAGACTGACTTTGATATACACTTGCATCCAAAGAGGATGAGTACATTGGTGTCATCCTCTGTTCACACCAGTGTAGCTGGGAAGACTAATGAGGGACCAGTGGTCCCTAGCCCCAAGCAGTGGCACAAGGCTCTCCTTTGATCTGAAGTTGCAGCTGTTCTTTATGATGTACATGAAGGTCCGTGTGTGCTAAAGGCGACCATACAGATGTCACAGCTTTGGCTGGGACAAAAGCTATTTCTCTGCTCTGCTTCCAACCTAGGGACGCGGTTCCCCTCTGCCAGGATGTGTCTTAGAACAACAGACTATTGTTTTCACATCACAGTGAGCCTTGGAAAACACTTGTCGTTGAATTGAATACTGTCAATCATCAGAAATCACTATGTTCTCATGATTGGCACATCTTGAGAACAGCTCTGAGGGTTAAAACCACTGAAATATTTTCTAGGAGAGTGATTGTATGGCCTTGCCAAGATGGAGGCTGCTTTCTCCTAGGGGCCTGCCTGTTTCTAGCCTCACAGTTAAGAATATCCATATTCCACTGCCTGCATCATTCCATTTGGTTTCACTATTTTCTCTGCAACTCATTCACTCCTTTTCAGCATTGGTATGTCATTAATAGATGCAGACTGCTGTGCTGGGCACAGGGAGGATACCAAGATGAATACGACACAATCCCTGATCTCAAAGAGCTCACCGTCTACTGGGAGATCAAACATAGTAAGCTAACCATAATAAAAGAGGAGATGTTCTTCTACTAAAAAGGTGCCATCAGGAGAGAGTGTCTCTTAGGTTTTAACCTCACGCTCATAGGTATGTTCTCAATACTGCAGCCATGGGTTTTCCAATCATCCTTATCTCCAGCAGGGGGCAACACTGTTCGCCTACACTCGTAGCACCGCTAACTTTACTATCTGGCTGTCGCAATCCTGCATGGCAGTCCCGGGTGCACTTGAGAGCCTCTCTGTGCCAGACTGAGGACCTGGAAGGCGAGGGCTGCCTCTTATTGAACCTTATGCTCCAGTGCCTTCCTAACAAAGTACATGGTACATGGTGGACACATGTGAATAATGGCTAGCTGAAGGAAAAAAGGATGGCAGAATCACAAAGAAAGGACTGGCTAATTCTGCTTAAGTGGCTAGCAGGATATTAAAGAAGATTTCACAGATAAAATGTTTAAGCTAGGTAACAATGAATTCCTAGAGGGCAAAACTGCTTTACCTAACATAGTGCTTGCATCATCTACTATATCAAAGGATGGATAGATGGAGGAATGGAAGGACAGATGATCAAATGAGTAAATACATGTGCATATGTTCAAGACATTCTTATTTATGCAATACACACCCAATTACAAAGACGGCCAGCAAATCTTCTATTTATAAGTACTCTCCTAATGTTACAGTGTTGTAGCCTGAGCTTAAAGTTTTACTTGTTTCTTGTTTATTTATGGTAGACTTAAAAAAATGGATAGGAGAAAATTCTACATCTGTTTTAAATTGCATTTTCTACTCAGGGTCACTTCAAAAGGCGGACCATGTTAAGAGAAGGACCTCAACTTTGCCTTTACTGACTTGGAACTAAGGCTTAACAGCCACAAGAATGTTTCTAATACCTTCGATTCCCTGCCTTGGACCCCAGAAGCCATCCGCAAAGGAATGAGACTGAAGAGGGGAGACCAAGTCCGGGAGATGAGAAGTCAGGAGAGAGGCCTGGGGTGTGGTGCTGCCTTGGCTTTCACCAGGCCGATGATCCTCCACAAACCACCAGAAGCTTCTCTTTCCCACTGACTCTGTGGAACCCTGAGAAAGCCAGCAAACCACTTGCAAAATGACATGTAAAACATCACCAAGAAGAGGGATTCGGTAAAGGTGAAAGAACCAGGACAACAACCAGAAGCTTGGGCACCTCTACCCTCATCCACGGAAATACTGAAGACATCGCTCCTCAGGCGTCCACGTGTTAATGAGGCCCTTGGATTAATGGGGTTGAAGAGGGTCATTCTAGAGCTTGGTTCCACATAAATGGCTAGAAAGAAACTCTAGCAAATTAATTAGGGCTCATTAATTTAGGGGATTAACTAACTCTTACTTTTTAAAGATGAAGGTCCAGAGACCTAAAGAGGTGAGAGGACAGGAACCATACTGAGGGTGGGGAGAAGAGTGAGACACAAACCTCGTTCCTGAGGAGCCTGGGGTCTCATGGTTGCATCGGAGGTTATGAAAACGTGGATTTTAGCTGAGTGTAATAAGTGCTTAGCAATGAGGTTATGGTTTGCAGAAAATGCAGTGAATGTAATCCCTGAACCTAGGGATTCAGAAAAGAAAAATAAGCCTGTTCTTTAACAGCGGGGATTGTTTCTTATTCACCCATATTCATTCCCAGAGCCTGGCAGGTGACAGGTGGCACTAACATTTGTGGTCAAAGGAATGAACTCACACAGATATGTGTATGACTAGGAAACCTTCTGGAAGTAAAATGCCTTCAACACTAGTTATCTTTACTCAACTCCTAGGGGTGGTGATCACCTCCACCCTCCTGAAAGGATGGTTATAAGCGGCTCTTCCTGCCAATGCTTCCTGGATGCAAGCTCCTGTCTCCTTCCTACTCCCACTTCCTAGCTCCTTCTCCGCACCTGAATGCACGATTTTTCTGAGCTTTCTGGTTGGTACTGACATGGATTTCACACCCAGCTTTGTTTTCCAGGGCCCTTAGCTCTCCATTCACTATTGTATTCGGTGTGGATGTCTCTGCAGAAGGAACCACTTTGAGAGTCAGGGCTGAAAGAGACACTGGGAGAGCTTCTGTCCCCCACTGGGAGCCTCCCTACACACTTCTCCGTGTATCTCTGAGATGTGGCAAGGGCACGCTGGAGCTTCTCTGCCCTTCCCGAGGCATTTGAAGGCAGGACTGCAGGCACATATGGGAGAAGGATGCAAAAGACTTCTCAAAGTGGATTGAAAAACTTGGGGTGCTTAGGTTGGGATCTAGCCGGAAAACTGAAGCCACAGTTTTCACAGTGCTGCTCATGCCAGGGACACTGCTTCTTGCCATGTGGCTCAGCTCTGAAAGATCCGACAGTGGCATTTCACTAACTCTGAGAGGCAGGTAGAGCACAGAGCCAAAGAGAGCCTCTGTCTCCTCCTTCCATGTAATTCAGTCCTAGTCCATATTTCTTCCCATCACCTTCCTCCTGTCCTTACTTCAAAGTGACAGGCCCAGTGTGCCTTCATCCCCCTCTTCTCTCCTGGCAGGGGAGACCCCAGCAAGGAAGAGGACACACTAGCTCGCAAAACTGGTTCAGATCCTACCTACCTCCCTTCCTGACTGTGCAGCCATGGATAGATAAGTGGCTGACTCTCTCTGAAACTTGTAAAAGAAGGTAACTTACCATTTACCTCACAGGGGACATAGTGAGGACTAAGTTAAATAGGACAGCTCATACAAAAGCCCCTGGCAGTGCGATGGACTTATTAGGTGCTCAATAAACACTATCTCCCTTCTCCGGTTACCAAACATACCATGGTTCTTACAGGTACCAAACTGTCCAGAGGCCACACGGGGAAAGAGAGAGATCATGGATCCTTCTCGGACCCCTCCTTTAGAATCTCTCCCTTGTCACAAATAGGGGTATCACGGGAGACACAATAATTTCAATAAGTGCTTCATATGACCAAATGACCCATAATGAATGTGGGCATCAGTAGGTTCTTTCACGGGGCTACTCTTCTCAAGAGGTAGCACTGCTTATTGGCCCAACTCAGGAGTTCCCAAAAAGAAATTTCTTCCTTGTTTTTATACAACCTGTGACATGACAGGAGACAGGACCAACTTGCCTTAGACCTTCTCTCGTCTTCCCATCTTTCTTTTTTTTTTTTAAGATTTTATTTATTTATTTGACACAGAGAGAGAATACAAGCAGGAGGAGTGGGAGAGGGAGAAACAGGCTTCCCACTGAGCAGGGAGCCCGATGATGTGGGGCTGGGGCCCAAGATCATGACCTGAGTCAAAGGCAGACGCTTAATGTCTGAGCCACCCAGGTGCCCCTGTCTTCCCATCTTTAAATGCAACATCTACAAAGGGAATAGAAGAACTCTGTTTGGAAATAAGTC
>CM053613.1:51270959-51305198 GCA_028646535.1 Procyon lotor | reverse complement strand
TAATTTGGGGCATCACAGAATTCTAAGCCCTGATTCTTTTGGGAAATGATCAAACTGCCCTGAAGTAGAGTGTGATTTTGGCCTCTAAAATAGGGAAGATTTAAGTAAAAACCCTCTTTCATTCCCACATACTCTCTTGCTATTTCCCATTATTTCTTGCCTCTTCCACAGCCAAACTTCATAAAAATAGGTTATCTAAATTCAGTACCTACTTCTTGCCCCTTTCCCTTTCATTCACTCCCAAGCTCCTGAAATCTGGCATCTTAGTATTCAATTCTTCAACATTTCCATTACAAGCAACCCAGAACTTCACCAAATGCCAAACAGGTCCCAGGATGTGAAAGGGAAGAGTTTATCTGGAAAATGAGAAGATACAGCAACCCATCTTAGAGGAATACATAGCAACATGAAAAGCAACAAAAACTGCTCATAAATTATCTTAGGACCAGCAGGAAACAAAGAAGCAAACAATTTGGAAAGACACACAAACACGAATATTGAAAATGGCTAATGGGACTGAAATTTGAAACAAGCATAGTGCCCAGCATTAAATATACAAAGAGTAAACAAAGCAGACTTGGAATGAACATTCTTGCATGGAGACTGTCAAATGTAAAAGGTAATAAATGTAGAACTCATCACCAAAAATCAACACTTAACTTTCACCACATTCACAATTGTTGCAACAGATTGTTACTAATGTATTCCACTGAAATAGCAGGACACTGGTAAAGGTCATATATTACTACACTTAAGGTATGATGCTATTTAGTTTCAATATAGCAATTATAAGTGCTCTAGTATGTCAATGTTATTTGCAGTTTACTTTTAGGTTATCACTTCTGCAATTACTTTATTTTACCATGTGTCAAACCTTTAAAAAATTTAAGCTTGGGGCACCTGGGTGGCTCAGTAGGTTAAAGCCTCTGGCTTCGGCTCAGGTCATGGTCTCAGGGTCCTGGGATCGAGCCCCATGTCAGGCTCTCTGCTCAGCGGGGAGCCTGCTTCCCCCTCTCTGCCTACTTGTGATCTCTCTCTCTGTCAAATAAATAAAATCTTTAAAAACCAAAACAAAAAAACAAAAAAAATTTAAGCTTTTTTCTATTTTTGTCTTGTATATAAAATATTATGAAACACAAAGAGGCTCTAAATATACTGACATTGAACTAAGAGAATAGCCAGTTCGACGGGGACAATTACTAAGAAACTTGATACCATACTAACAACTAAAAGTCTACAGCGAGAGGATAGGGAAGGATGAAAGCTGTGGGTTTTTGATTTTTGCTCAAAAAGTGTCAAAAAAAATTGTCACTTAGGTTATATCAAAGACAATAGTTGCTAATTTTATCTTCTGGTGCTCAAGTAGCTCAAACAAGTCCCCAAGCTACTCAATTTGATAAACACCTATGTGCTAAATTCATCAAATCAGGACTTAGGTGTTAAGAGGGTAACTGATGAACATTTCCTAAGAGGTTTTAAGATACAACTCACTGAGGATTAACCTTTACAGCAAGTTCAAATACATACAGCATCTTCAAAAGACTCTATACCAAGTTAAGAATTTTAAGTATGTGCCCACTCACATAACTGCTTACAACTGCACATCTTTGTAGTTTCTTAAAAGGCTTTATAATCACATTTATATTTGGCTAAATTCATCTATACATACTTACTCTTGCAAAGAACTACCTTCTAGTGCTACAATTAGACCTATTAAAAATTGAAAAATAGAATCATAGGATAAACAGGATTCACTTTTTGGGTTAATCATTAACTATGGACATTTAGATTTTAAATACTGACCCAGGGATATTTACTGCATTTACCATCAGTGGCCCATAAAATCCAGCAGCTAAGATTATGCCAATTTGTTACAAACAAAACGGGTCAACTAAGTAAGACTAGAAAACACACATTTTAGATTTCTGAGTATTAAGTCAAAGTGCTGAAAATATGAAATATTAAAGTTTCCAGAATTAGTTAAGATCTACCCTAAAGTCCAACTGCTAAACTCTGCACATCCTGCTTATTTGCGTTCACTACTGAGAATGTATACTAGAAAACATCTAACTTAATCTGAGTCTGAAAAGATACCTTTTGGTAAAACGCTTTTTCCTCCTTTAAGTTTGCTTGTCTCAACTCTGATCAGGTTAGAGTAATTTTTAATGTAATTACAGGGTCTATATCACCTTTGGGTTACTGACATTTCATTTCTGATAGGTAAGAAAATTCTATTTTGGAAAAGAGATACAGAAAGGCAGACAACAGAGCTGGTCTCTCAAATTTCATAGCTTGGAAAATAAAAAGCATTACTTTAGAACTTTAAGATATGAAACAATTTTAACATTTTTCATAATTTAGCACATCATTTTAAGGGAATATAATACAGTGATTCTCAATGAAGACAGAACCTGATTTTCATAATCAACCTGGGGCTTCTTTAAGCTACATAGGTATATAAACTAAAATTGTTATTATGTAATTTTTTTTAACTTTAGTCACTTAGGCACAACTATGATGTCTTAGAAACACAACTCAGTAACAGGCATTTTACATTCCTTTTAGTAGTACGGGCTGAAAAAGATTGCTGCCCTGTATCACCATATGAAAGGAAGAAATGGAACTGTATTTTGCTAGGAACTTGGTCACAAAAATTTGACTTAATAAATTGTTGCAAGAATGTATCTGAATTATTGCCTGTCCTTGGGGCTCTAACTACTCTGTGGCTAATTTTTAAAAGCAGTCAATAAAAAAGTAGTTTACCCAACTGTTAAAAAAAAAAAAAAACCTTAAAAAAATCCACAATTTACATGTTCCAAAGTCCTTTGCTAAGTGCTGTACATAGATTATTTTGTTTAATCTTTACCATCGTCCTTACAGAGGCTGTTATTATCAATGAGGCTTAGAAATGTTACTAAGGGCCGTGATAATGAGCAAGCCACTTTAGATTTCAAACAGAAGCAGCAGAATCCAGGCCAACATTCCTCAAAATACTAAAGTCAGTCTTCATATTCCATATCCAAGAGGGTCCCCCTCCTCTAAAGATGGATCCATTAAATGCTTGAATCCTAGCGCTGCTTTAATCATTTCAAATGCTTGTCCTCTTGGATCTTGTATTTTTTCTTTAGCAGGCATATATGACATAATGTTATTTTCAGTGCAAAGATCCCAGACAAATTCAGTACTGAATTAAAGGATTTGGAGCTAAAAAGACACTCTATTGTATATCACTTACCCAAATATCAAGAATACTAATATCAATAATTTTAAAAATTTAGGATTCAGGGCAAGGAAAAGAGTTATTGAAAAAAAAGGTATCTTATTCCCTCTTTATAGATACTTGATTCTTTTAAATATCTGAATAGCTTTACCATAGTTTTGTGATAGCATGAACTCTTACTTGGTTAAGTGTCTCTTATCACTACTTTCTTGGTATTATGCTAAACTTTCAGTCTAAGAAATATCTAGGTAAGTCAGGATATCACAGTACTCACACAAGGCTAAACTGAAATCTCCCCCAACCACCTCCTTACCAATGTACAAACTGATCTCCAGATCATTTCATCTACACATTTTCAGAATTCATTTACGGGTACAATTAGTAATAAAACTAAAATCTTTGCCTAAACTTTTGTTATTACTAGTGTAATGCACTACAATTTTAAACACAAATACAGGATGTAGAGGACAACTGTACCCTACCTCTGAACACTCATTCAGTTTTAAAAATAGAGAATAAGTTGTTCCAACCTGGCAGAATAATTCAACAGGGATGAGTGAAAGATAGTTACATATTTTTAGGGTTCTATAGGTGATCCTGACACTTAACACTGTTGAAAAAACTATTGCTGTAAGAGCAAATGACTCAATACTCTATAATGAGCTACCTATAATTGTAATACAAATCAACACCCTAATTCTTTTCTGAGATGAAGAGAATGTAAGTTGCTTTATCCACCAAAGGCATTCTTAATCCCACTTTTCAGTTTTCCTAACCCAGTGTTTTCTCTGGGACACTGAGGTTATTCTTTCAGAAGGTGGTGTCACCAACTCCTCAAATATTAACTTTGTAAATGAAATTTCTAAGGAAGAATGCAGAATTTTTGCCCTAAAAAAGTTAAAGGTTAAATCACTGAGTTTTTAAAATAGATATGTTTCATTTCATTAGTTAGATGTCCACTGGATGTAAGCCTGGAAAAATTCCAAACTACCCAAACATATGACAAATTATAAATTATAGAAATCACTGCATTATATAGGTCTAGTTTCTCACCCACAAGATTTCTTTTTTTTTTTTCACCCACAAGATTTCTAAGCAATCTCCCCGACCCCCGAAAATCTGTCTTCCATAGTAACTCAGATGGAGATTATTGCTTATATAAAGAAATATTTTATATCATGAACAAGATTCACTATAGGTTTGTAAAATAAGACATACCAGTGAACCACCAATCTCTAAAAATAATTTAAGAGTTTGAAACTAATCCTAAATGCAAAGCTGTCTACTGTTTTCTCTGTTAAATGTAAAACACTTCTACAGTTATACTGAAGGTCTGAAAGGAAACAGCAAACATTTTGTTCCCTTTCCTATACTTACCACAATTACTTGAAAAGAAGGTGTTTCTCAAAAACAGAAATATTTGTATAAGCCTTTCCCATTGTTGTACTGCACAGATAAGTAAGACCAACACATATATTACCCTTGTTAGAAATGAAACAAAAGCCTTTCATCCTGTGACTTGTTCCTAGAAACATGACAGAAAATGATTCTTCTATGTTTTTGTAGTTATCATCTGTATACATCTAAAAGACTGTTTCTACCATGTTTTATTATTTTTAATCACTCTGCTTAGCTTTTCTGGATAGAAGAATCTATCCAACAGCTGTAATATTACTAACTACTAACAGAGAGATGAAAGGCATATCCTTAATGTCCCAAAATAACAAGTTAATAATTTTGTTTTCAGAATAACTATGCAGGAGAGAAACATAAAATATATCGTATTTTTAACCCTTCAGACACCCTCAAGAAGAAATTTTCCATCTTTCATACTGTAGACAGACTCTGAAAAAGAACAAATACACAGCATTGTTTTAGTAACACAACTGGAAAAAAAAATACAATACATGTAAGATACTGTGCAAGGTTAATTTAAAGACCAGTGACTTTGGTTTCAGTTAGTTAAAAAAAAGTTAGTTCTTAAGGTAATCGTATATATAGAGTGCCACAAATTAACACTAACTGTATTTTTAAAGTAAGTTGGTGATCCATGCTAATGAACATCCTGTCTTCTCAATATTTTAGCATACACTCTTAAATTTATCCAAGAACCCACGTTACTTCGAAACCGGCCGCCAGCTCTCAATGCCAAATATCAATAATATCCCTGGCATTTTAAACCGGGTGTTACTCCTTTAGACCTCTCTTAGTCTTTTCTTAACTGGGGCGACAAAGCACCGTCCCTTTCCAAAGCTTGGCTACTAGAGTCAACATCGATTTCTTTGGACCCTTCTGGCAAATCATTCCTGTATGAAAAACCAGTGAGGGTACGAACCTTAAGGAGGAGTAAGGAAGGTTGGAATATAAGTGACAAAAAGATAAGAAATCGGGAGGAATAACCCAACTCCGTGGGTGGAAGCTGGCTTTTCCGGCTGAAGTGAGGAAGGCCGCCGTCCGGGGTCCCCGCAGCCCACCAAATTCGCCAACCGCTCCGAGGGTCCTACTAGCCGGCCTAAGTGATGCTCTGGACCCAGAAGTAAACTGACTCCCTCAATCCCTTAATAAGAAAAAGGACCAGGACGGATAGGGTTCCTATACAACCTGCTGGACCTTAAGGCCGAGGCCCAGTGGGGCCTCTTGATACAGCCTCCAGCCGGATCCACCCTACAATCTGTCCCCAGTTGCCGCGTCCACTCTCGGGTCCCCAGGTTTGGGCCCTAGGCTCTCCAATCGGTTTATCCTCCACCTCACCGTCCCCACCGAACCACCATGCGACTCGCGCGCTGCCTAAAACCTCGGCCAGGTTCCGCGGACTGTTCCCGGCACTCCTAATATGGCGGCCGAGACCCCTTCGCTCCTCTGGCCCACTCTGGGCGCGTCCGACCTTGGCGCATTTTGGGCATTGTAGTTCCCGCGATAGCCTCGGTGTCCCGCCAGGCCTTTAGAAGACTACGATTCCCAGAACGCACCGCTCCTGAGCATGGCTATTGGGGCCTTTCGGACAGAGGGATGATGTCATTGCAAAAACCCCACTGCATTCATTGTGCTACGGTCTATCCACCCCCCTGCTGCTGCTGGGTTTGCGATTGCCGCTTGCTCCAGCTGAGCTAAGAGTAACAGCAGCACCAGGGCAGGGACTGACTCCAGCCCTTGGACTTAGGACATCGCAACACGTTCCCTTGCCTGCGTGACTCATTCGCACATCATTTCTGTTTATGCCTGGGGTGGGGAGAAATATCCCAAACCAGGTGAGTTGAAGTGATTTATTCAAATGGTTCTACCAAGTTATTCCTCCCGCTTAATTCTCAAGGCTTTCTTTTGGGAAGATGGGGGCGGGAGGACTGGAGAGGTGTCCGCAAGTGCTGCTAAGTGAAAAGCTCTGTGCAATTTGGGTCACTGCAAAGAACAACTCTAGCAACCTTCCCCCGCCGGAGGACCGATTCCTGCCAATTCCCTAGTCGCAACTCCCCTCAGCCTTTTTGAGGATTGGAGAGGGGGGCTGGGCTGGGAAGGATATTGGGAAGTGCTCTTGGAAAATCTGAAGAAGGCAGAGGTGGGGGACTGCAGTCCTGTCACATAAGGCCCCGACTGCTGAGGTTTGAGTGGGAAGGGGTGATGCGTGGGGAGAAATGGAGACAGTGATTTAATGTGGTTGCACTACTTTAGAACATTTCTGTGTCGCTTGGGCGAGCATACGCTATTTATTTTTAAGATGAGCGTGCTTCTGAGTAGGTTAAGTTTTGTGGGGCTCTATTTTATGTGTGTGTGTCTGTGTCATTTGTCTCGCCTTTTCTGCTGATTTGAGGTGACCGTGTCCTTTAATGGTGCACTCCCTGCCAGTCAGAAACATTTCACGTGTCTGAGGAAGCTTCTCTTAGGCTGCTGGAAGCAGCATTTTTGTTAGGTGTTTTTCTTCTTCCCACTGCAGGATTGTTTGGAAGTGGAGCCGACACATTTGTGCTCGTGTGAGTGTTTTAAATGATGTTGCAGTAGGCTCCTTGCCACTGACAATGGTACCATAATGAGCTGCCTTTTCGTGAGATACAGTCACCAGTCACAACTAACGGTTTGGAGAAGGGATCCTTAGGGAAAGCCTGGCTCATTTTAACGCAATAGGGAAAGGGAAAGTTAGAAGCACTGTTAACCTTCATTTGCCATTACTGGAAGGTACCCAAAAGGTATCTTCTGAAAGGAAGAGTAATCCTGGCCAGGGAAACCAAGGAGCATAGAAATGGGGTTTTTTTTGGTTTGTTTTTTGAGGTTTTGTTTTTAAGCGAACTGACACCTTTAATAGGACAGAAAGCATTCTGGCTTGTATGGTTTTGGCTCTTGTAAGAGTTATTAGGATGATTAGTGCAATAAATGTTACTTTGGGATAAACAGCTGGCTAACTCCAGAACAGATGGGGCCAGTCTTGGCGGAGAGATCTACAACCTTGGAAATGAATGGACTTGGGGTCAACCACACCCCCTCCTGGAATGTCAAAAGGAGGAGAAATGCCAAAGCATTTTATGCTTAACTCTTAAACGCCAAACCTTTTTATAGCCAGGTCAGGCATTGGGTGAAAGTCATTCTTGGTTGGCTTCTGCTGCTGAAAACATTTTCTTCATTTTCAATTCACACCCTTAGGTCTCCAAAGTTGCAGCTGGGTGATGCTTCGCTAAATGCTGCTTGTTACTGAATGCGAAGGATGGTCCATTGTGTGGGCTTTGTAGTAGAGTGATTTATTGAGATGCAATGAGCAGCTTTGGGATTTGGGAAAAGACCGCTTGGCTTTGCTTCTTTCTACTTCTCTGATGCTTGCTGTCAATCCTCCTGGGCACCTTACCCTTTTTGCCTCTACCTGCCTTGCCCCACCCTTCTATGTCTCTTGAAGTTCTTTCAGTTTCTTTCCCTGTTTCTCCATTTACAATTCTCACGTTTCCTCTGTGTTTCAAAATTTCCCTCTTCTTGCCAATATGTTAAGTCTCTCTGTTTTTCCAATCTCTGAATACCTTCCCCACCCCTTCTCTACCTCACCCAGAAACTCCAGGGTAAAGATAGACTGTGTGAGTATTTATTCTAGAGAGTCCTCTTAGAAGCTTTGACTTTTCTTTTTCTTGCAGTGAGTGCTAGGCAGGATGAGCAGCAACGAGCCTTTGGCCCACTTTGTGGCTTCTGTAACAGACATAATCTGGCCTCAGTGGCTTGTGGACAATGCCCATGTCACTGTAGTTTTCATTGGTACCTGTATTAAGAACTGCCAGTGCATTAGCAAGGTTTTAAAATGCTTTCTATGAGGGGCACCTAGCTGGCTCAGGAGAAAGAGAATGTGACTCTTGATCTTGAGGTTGTGAGTTTGAGCCCCACGTTGGGTGTATAGAGATTACTTAAATACATAAAACTTTAAAAAAGCAAGTGCTGGGGTGCCTGGGTGGCTCAGTCATTAAGCGTCTGCCTTTGGCCCAGGTCAGATCCCAGGGGCTTGGGATCGAGCCCCGCATCAGGCTCTTTGCTCTGCGGGAAGCCTGCTTCTCCCGCTACCAGTCCCTCTGCTTGTGTTCCCTCTCTCGCTGTTTTTCTCTCTGTCAAATAAATAAAAAATCTTTAAAAAAAAAAAAATAAATAAAAGCCTCTCTTTATAAAAAAAAAAAAGCAAGTGCTTCACATGAAATGTTCTTTTTTTTTTTTTGAAGATTTTATTTATTTATATGACAGAGAGGAGAGACATCACAAGCAGGCAGAAAGGCAGGCAGAGGGAGAAGGAGAAGCAGGCTCCCTGCTGAGTAGAGATCCGAGATGAGCAGGACTCGATCCCAGGACCCTGAGATCGTGAACTGAGCTGAAGGCAGAGGCTTTAACCCACTGAGCCACCCAGGTGCCCCTACATGAAATGTTCTCTTAATTCCTAAAGAAAAAGAAGACTTCGAAGGGCTTCTTCCTCATTTAATACTTTTTCTTTCCCTGATTTCTGCTCTAGTAAGTGGTGGGAAGGCCATCTTTTCTGTTGATTGCTGAGGAGCAATCCGGGTGGCCAAAACTGACCATTTGTGTGTGTGTGTGTGTGGTTTTTTTTTTTTTTTTTTTGAAGACTCTTGGAGTGGAAACAGTGTTCCCTCCTGCAGTGTCTTCTTTGTGGATTAAAAAAACATTTTTTATTTGTTCTCTTAAGGAGAAGGATGTGGTGGTGGCTATGTTTAACATTAATGCTTTTCCAGGCATAGAGAGTCTAACTGTTGTCAGTATGGAGGCAACCAGAGTGACAGGCAGATTCAGAAGTTGTCTTCCTAGACCCTTCTTTCACCACCTTCTCATTCCCAATTTTCTTATTCTAAGATGCTCCGTCTCCTACCCACGCTGTTTAGTGTTTTGGGGGGACAAATGAGCTGAATGATGGATTAGATTTGTTCCCATCACTATGTCTGTGACCTTGAATAGCTATGAATTTCTTTTCTGCCTCTGTTTACATATTTGCAAATGCATAATGATCCCTGCCCCTTGGTTTAATTGGCCTCATGGCATAACCTGCTAGAGTTTGCCCCCAGTCCATGAACCTGATGACAAATATTAATTGAGCAGCTACTGTGTTTTAAGAACTATGAATACATCAGTGGGAAGAGAAGCTTCCCAGGGTGACTGGGTGGCTCAGTCGGTTTAATGTCTGACTCTTGATGTTGGCTCAGGTTATGATCTCAGGGTTGTGAGATGAATCCCTGCATTGGGTTCTGCCCTCAATGTGGAGCCTGCTTGATATTCTTTCTCCCTCTCCCTCTGTCCCTCCTCCTGCTTGTTCACGCACATATGTACTCTCTCTCTTTCTAAATAAGTAAATAAAATCTTAGAAAAAAAAGGAGAAAGAAAGAGAAGCTTCCCCAGCCCTCATGGAGTTTCTATTCTAATAGGGAGACAATCATTGGACAAGTAATCATAGTGTGATAAATGTTACTGCCAAAAGGGGATGTACTATACGGGGGAATAGGAATGCCTCACTGGTGCTTTTCGCCTTGTCTAGGGAAATCAGGAAAGGTTTCCCGTAGAAGGTGACTCTTCAACCTGAAGAGTGAGTGGAAGTAATTTAGGTTGGCAATGAGAGGTGCTTACAGGAAGACAAAGAGGATTTCTGACAAGGGAAACTGCATGTTCAAAGTACAAAGGAAAGAGTAGTAAATATGAAGATTTGAAAGAAGGTCAGTCAGTATATGGGAGGAGAGCAAGGGGAGAGAGACCAGACCAGGCTGGAGAGGTGAGCAGAGTCTAGAGAATGGGCAGTTTTCTGAGCCTCATGTGAATTTTGGTCTTTATCCTAAGAGCAATAGGAACCTAATAAAGGGCTTTGAATAGCTAGGTGAGTTACATATGTGGAATGATATGAAAAACATCATCTTAGCAGTTAAGTGAAGAAGAAATTGTAGGAGAGGATTGGTCAAAGTCAATATGTGGAGGACAAGTAGCGAGTAATTCTTGTAGTCTATGTGAAGAATAATGGTGGCTTAGGTCTAGGGTGGTGGCAGAGGGCTTGGAGAGAAGGAAAGAGATTAGAGAGATGCTAAACTTGAAGAATATAATTGATAAGATTACTGATTGATTGGACGTGGGGATAGGGAGAAGGGGAAGTAAAGATGACTTGAGTTTTTCCTTGAGCCATTTCCTTGGGAATGCCACTTTCAGAAAAAGAGAACACTGGAGAGAGACCAGATTTTTGTTTGTTTGTTCAAGAAGGAGGGACTTTTAGCCATGTTTAGTTTTAAGTTCCCCACAGACATCTTATACAATTTATATGGAGTATGGGGTGCCTGGGTGGATCAGTCAGTTAAGTATCTGCCTTCTGCACAGGTCATAATCCCAGGGTCCCGGGATCAAATCCCATTTTGGGCTCCCTGCTCATTGGAGAGCCTGTTTCTCCCCTCTGCCTGCTGCTCTCCCTGGGTGTTCACTCTTTTTCTCTCTGAAAAATAAATAAATAAAATCTTAAAAAAAAAAAGAAAAAAGATTAGGGACTCCAAATGTTTGTTGATTGAGTATATTAACTTAAGTCACTGAGGGTCCATTCAAAGGAAATATCAATGCACTGGAAGAGAGCATTTAATAATGTAAGTGTCAAATGTGAAACGCTTTTAACAACTCCATTATAATGTCTTCCTGAGACCTGTACCCTTTGAGGTGTTATATAGATGACTTATAGGGAAATTCAGAAATATTTCAGATCTGGTTTCTTTTGGGGCTGAACTTCCTCTATTTGAGTTAGTTTCTCAAAAAATGATTTTAAAATTGTATACAGTTCCCTAAATCAATGGATCTCACAGTTTTGAATTGTATTGGTAAGCAAAATTCCAAAAAATAAGGTGAAATTGACAATGGTTATTTTTCTATAATAGAGACAGATTTTTAAAAAGTGACCTGTTCACTTTTATCTCATAAAATAAAGGATGTTTACTAACAAAAGTTGAGGGAGACCATACTTTTAAAATGAACAATATATTGAGCTTTATGAAAAATTCTCTACTATATCTTTATTTTTCTCATTTTGTTGCAGAATAGTAAAAAAAAAAAAATGAACAAAACACCAGAATGTTATAATAATTTATGGAACCAATGCCCTATTTTCTTGGCTGTGGTGGAAATGTGGCCCATCTCCAAGTAAGAACACTTCCAAGTATGGAAGGATTTTGTATAGACCACAGATAATTTATTTTCAGTTTGTTCTCCATAGTAATCCAATCTCTGAAAACTAGATAGGTCTCTTCAAGATGTGTCTAAGGTCACAGTTCTTCACTTGTCCCTGGAGAATCCTCACAAAGCCCCTGATCCCTGAGATTATATGTTAAAGTGTGTGTGTATGAGAGAGAGAGAGAGTTCACATGCACATATTTTTCTATCACTATTATGTGTGTCTTTGGGCAAGTTATTTAATTTCTTTGAACTTCAGCTTTTTTGCAAGATTGTTATGAGGCTTAAGTGAGATAATATGTTTTAAATGTCTGGCACTATGCCTGGTATAGCTGGTGCTCATAGTAACTGTTTTTAACATATTTATTTCTTGGTTTAAATATTTTGTTTGATGGTTGATCCTTGCTTAAGTATCCATAGTGGTAACACAGAGGAAAAGATAACAGTATAACTAGACAACCTGAGGCAATGAGTACACATCGGTGATGCAGAATTCTTGCCAGAAATGTTTAACCTAAATCTAATCATGAGGAAATAATCAGGTGAATCCAGATTGTGGGACATACTGTAAAACAGCTGGCCTGCGATCTTTGAAAATGTCAATGTCATGAAAGACAAACAATACAAAATAAAACAAAATATATTGGGGACTGATCTAGATTATAGAAGACCAGAGCTATGACAACCAAATGCCACATGTAAACCTTGATCGGATTCTGGACTTTAAAAAAAAAAAAAGCTATAAGGGCATTTTGGGGACAAATAGGGAAATTTGAATGGGAGTTGCATATTAGATAATCAGTAACAATGTTAGTTTTCTTGGATGTGATAATGATTCCATCTGCTTAGCCTGACAGGCTGTAGGTGTTGATGTCTAGATCAGTTGTCATTCCTGAGTGTCGTCCTTAGGAATGTCACACCAAAGCTAGAAGACATCAGGGGCTGCTATAGAAGGTAGTGATTTTCTTGGTCACTTCAGGTATTTAATTAGCCTACAAGCTATAATACCAATCACTGGGGATGTTGTAGGTGATTTTTAAATGTCCTTCCTAGGGGTGCCTGTGTGGCTCAGTTGCTTAAGTGTTCGACTCTTGATTTCAGCTTAGGTTATGAACTTGGGGTCCTGAGATCGAGCGCTGCATTGATTTCCACACTCAGTGTGGAGACACTTGGGTTCTCTCTCAATTAAATAAACTGGGCAATCCCTTCGGGTCCCCTCCCTCCTTGGGAGCTTTGTACTATCACTTTGCTATCACTCAATAAACCTTATTTTGCTGCCCATCAAAAAAAAAAAAAATCAATCTTTTTTAAAAAGTGTCCTGTCTAAACACTATCATGTCATTCTATAAGAATGCAAACTTCTAGAGCTGATACTCTACCTCTGATATTACTAGAGGTAGTAATACAGGTGGAGCACTAGCTGCTTCCAAAGTGAAGAGGAAAGGATGACAAGAGGCACATAAATATTTATTTTAAAAATTTTTTGAGTCTAGGGGCACCTGGGTGGCTCAGTGGGTTAAAGCCTCTGCCTTCGGCTCAGGTCATGATCTCGGGGTCCTGGGATCAAGCCCCCCATCCGGCTCTCTGCTCAGCAGGGAGCCTGCTTCCCCCCCTCTCTCTGCCTGCCTCTCTGCCTACTTGTGATCTCTCTCTCTCTCTGTCAAATAAATAATAAAAAAAACAAAATCTTTAAAAAAAATTTTTTTGAGTCTAGACATAACATAGGACTAATCAAAATTTATTATAGAAATACATAATAACTGGATAGTGGAAATTTCTCTTAATTCAACCTCACAAAGATAATCACTTTTGAGATTTTGATGTATGTTCCTCTTTCATTTTTCCCCCATACATATACTAATGATATTATTATATATAATTCTGCTTGCTGTCTTTTAATATATTTTGAGCAGTTGTCCCACATATTTGCATGTCACTCTCACTTAGCTGTTTTCATGGCTGTTGGGCACCACTGCAGTGAGCCTTTGAGAAGGCATCCTTTTGTGATGAACTTGTGGGAATATTTCTGTAGGATACATTTCTGGGGGTAGAAATGCTGGGTCAGAGGACATGAACGGTTTCTCTTTAATTGCCCCCTGATTTAAATTCTTATCAAAAGTCTCTGACACTGCCATTTCTACATACCTTTGCCAAGTCCATTAGCCACTTGAGCTAAACTCTCACTAAAGGAAGGAAGTTGTGATGGGTGAACAGAAAGTGGGCAAAAATGGAATCACAGTTCCTGCTGGTTTTTGTGAAGGCTATAATAAGGTTAGTATGTAAATAATATGGAAACCTCTGGAAGAAAGAAATAAAATACATCACCTCTGCCTACAACACAGCATGATATTTAAAAAGTGAACTGAAACAATAAAGCAGCCAAGAGTTTTCCCTAGAAAATTCTGCAGAAAATTTTTATTTTTGAGTTATGGTTAGCTTCACTAAAATGTGGACAGTATCAACCTTGAGATTAAAATAACCCCTTCTGCTCACTTCCTCTCCATCTTGGTCACACCACCACACTAGAAAGGGGAATTTAAGCTCCACTTTTTAAATATCTGAACCAAGTGGGTAAAAGGCCTGATTGTTCATCTTTCTGCATAATGATAGAAGCAGTTCCAGGGCAGATTTTTAGCATTTTTCTAATGCTACCTCCTGTAGAAAAGGTATGAATTTAGGAGTGGCCAACAGGGACTGCTGTGCCCCAGCATAGACTCTGGGGGAAAAGACTGTGAGAATCACAGCTATGAATTACTTCTATTCTTATGGGTGGAGCAAACACAAATTTGAGCGCTGCGTTTTGTGTGGAAATTTATCTTTTCAAGTCTCAGTTCCTTCTGTAAAATGGGAGTTATTGAGTATGAAAGGACTTTGGCAGATTTATATGTACATGAATATGTGCTGTTGTTAAAGTGCTGCTGTGTCTGACTGGGCCACCTCGTGTCATCCTTTCCTTTAATTCCATTGGCATTTGAATTCCAAAAGACTTGAAGGCATTCTGTCTCCTAGTGTTACTTCTTCAATATTTGTAAACATAAACTAAATGCGAGATTCTATGCTGGGTTTTCTGTGAAATAAAGATGAGACCATCAGGAGCCTTCCTTCTTCCCCACTTTTATTCCAAGAGACTAGTATCTTTTCATGGGAGTCTTTAATAAAAGATGTTTTCCAAAGGTGTATTATGTATGCTGTTTTATAATCTCAAACTTAGGTGGTAGATTTTCGTTCCATTTTTTCCATATAAATGAGGAAATAGTTCTTAATGAGGTTAAGTAAAAAAAATTTTTTTTTGTTACCTAGTTTAAAAAAAGTTGCAGATGGCCCTAGGTAGATTTTCTGGAACCAAAACCAAAAACATCTCCAGCTGTTTCCTATTTTTGTCTTGCCTTCTGATCAGAAGTATAAGCTTTGTGAAGGCAGGACTGGCTGGTGGCATTTACTTTGATATGGCTCATTTTACCTTCAGGCACATAGGAAGGAACCTTCCTTCCATCTGTTGAGTTAGGTGAAGCCATGATGTGAATTATCATAGCATCTACCAGGTGCCAAATGGTTTACATGTTTTATTTGATTTTTTTCTCCCAAATCATTTTGAAAAGTATCAGATATGTAGAAAAATTGTAAAAATATTACAGTGAACATTCCATATACCCTTCATCTAGATTAATTTGCTTTCTTTTACTGCGTCTGTGCACACACACACACACACACACACACACACACACACACACTTTTCCCCAATAAATTACTTAAAAGTGGGGCACCTGTGTGGCTCAGTGGGTTAAAGCCTCTACCTTCAGCTCAGGTCACAATCTCAGGGTCCTAGGATTGAGCCCCACATCGGGCTCTCTGCTCAGCAAGGAGCCTGCTTCCCCTTCTTTCTCTGCCTGCCTCTCTGCCTACTTGTGATCTCTCTCTCTATCAAATAAATAAATAAAATCTTTTTAAAAATAAGTAAGTAAGTAAATAAATAAATAAATAAATAACTTAAAAGTGAGTTGTAGACATTACAACACTTTATCTCTGCCCACTGGAGCATACATCTCTGAAGAAATAGGAAGTTCTCCTGTGTAACCACAATATCGTTACATTGAAACATTGAAATTTTGAAGGTTCCAAATCTGTTGCCTTGGTAAATTAGATTGATCCCATTATTTTTTATCAGACTCAGGTTAAACACTTGTAGTAGGAATTCCACATAGTGCCATTTCCTTTTCTTTGTATCATGTTAGGTGACACATAGTGTCAGTTTGTAACATCATTGGTGATGTAAGATTTGGTCATTTGGATGAAGTGGTATTGCCTGATCTCTTCATCATAAAGGTACCTATTTCTCTTTGTAATTAATACAGTAGTCTGTGGGGTGATACTTTGCGATTGTTTGAATATGCTGTTCTTCAACAATTTTTATCCACTGGGTTTGACATCTCTTAATAATCATGGCCTAGGTCAGTTGGTATCTAGGAAAGAATGATTTTCTAATTCTCTTTCCTTCTGTATGTATAACCAGGCGTTTTCTGATAGGTCAGCTTTCAGTGGGGGCGCCTGGGTGGCTCAGTCGTTAAGATCAGCTTTCAGCTCCTTCTCTTCCTCCTCCCTCTCCTCCTCCTGCTCCTCCTCCTTCCTTTAAGCATCATCTAGACTCCTGGATTATTTTTTACCCTCAAGGTGTTATAATCCATTACCAACCTTCTGCCTAGTTCCTCAGGAATTTTGCCCACTTTACAAGTGAGGAAATTAAAGCTCAGAAAATACAAGTAACTTTCTGAGAGTCACAGCTAGTTGGCAGAGGAGGCCAGACGCAGACCCAATTTTGATTGACTCTGAAATAGTTTCTGCCTCCAGGCAGTCCAGGAACAAAAGATTACCTGAGGAAATCAAGTTAGAAAGAACAAGCATTGCATCATTGTTGCTTATAGCAAATGAATGGAAACAACTCTAAGCTTGTCAGTGGAAACAGGTTAAATACATGGTATGTTCACACAAGGGAAAACTATCAAACCGTACACAAGAATTAGGGTGTTCTCTAAGTACTGATATGGAAAGACCTCAAAGGCTATATTAAGTGAAAGAAGGAAGGTGCAGAAAAGTGCTTATTTTGTGAAAGAAGTGGGGATAAGAAAGTGTATTTGAATTTGCACGAAGAAACCCTGGAAGGACATAAAATAAGAAAGTAGTTACTGGCACAGGGCTGTAAAAGTGAATGGGGTGTGTGTTGTGAGATTTCTTAAGATTTACTATGTTATAATGTTAACTTATAAAGTAGCTTTATTGAGATATAATTTACACATCACAAAATTCATGCACTTAAACTGTACAATTCAGTGTTTTTTTAGTATGTTTTTGAACATTTTTAGTATGTTCATAGAGTTGTGCATCACCACAATTTAGAACATTTTCATTATTCTCATTAGCATTCCTTTGTCATCTCCCCCACTCCTGTACTCTACCTTCCCAAACTGCCCCGGGCAGCCACTTTCTTGTCTTGACTTTCTGTCTGTATAGATTTGCCTATTCCGGACACTTCATATAAATGGCATCAGGTAATATGTGGTTTTTCGTGACTGGTTTCTTTCATCAGCATGATCTTTTCAAGGTTTATCTGTGTTGTAGCATGGATCAGTTCTAGTTTTATTACTAAATAATATTCCACTGTATTGATATACCACACAATTGATGGACATTTGGGTTGTTTCCTTTATTTTATTTTATTGTTTTATTTTATTTTATTTTAGAGGAGGGAAGAGGCAGAGGGAAAGGGAGAGAGAGAATCTTAAGCAGGCTCCACACCTAGTGTGGAATCTGATGCAGGACTTGATCTCACAACTCCAAGATCATGACCTGATCCCAAATCAAAAGTTGGATGCTTAACCAGCTGAGCGAGCTACACACCCCTCCACTTAAAAAATTATTTCAGTAATCTCTACACTCAACATGGAGCTTGAACTCAGGACCCCAAGATCAAGAGTCACATGCTCCTCTGACCGAGGCAGCCAGGTACCCTGGCTTGTTTCTACTTTTTTTTTTTTTTAAAGATTTTATTTATTTGACAGCGAGAAACACAGCGAGAGAGGGAATGGTAGTGAGAGAAGCAGGCTTTCTGCCAAGCAGGGAGCCCGATGCGGGGCTTGATCTTAGGACCCTGGGATCATGACCTCAGCCGAGGGCAAGCGCTTAACGACTGAGCCACCTCAGGCGCCCCTTGTTTCTACTTTTTGACTGTTATAAATAATGCTATCAACATGTACATACGAGGCTTTAAATGTACATTTGTTTTTATTTAATTTGCGTCTGTATCAGGAGTGGGTCAAATGCTAACTCTATGTGTGAACTTTTGAGGAACTGACAAATTGTTTTCCAAAGCACCTGTACCATTTTACATTCCCTCAGCAATATATGTGGCTTCCATTTCCCCCACATCCTTGCCAACACTTGTTATCATTTGTCTTTTTCATTATGACCATTCTAGTGGGTATGCCACACTGAGTTTTGACCCATGGGAATGTAATACCAGTGCATTTCAAAAAGAAAATTAAAACAAAAAATATAGAAAGAAACGGCAGCTCCAAAAGAAAAGTTTCAGATGGCCAGCCAGAGGTCAGTTTGTGACAAGATGGCATAGGGTAGGGATGATTTTAGGTTTTCCTTGTTCAGCCTGGTGTGCTGATGCACATGCATTTCCATCTTCTGCCTTTTAGTACGAGCTGACTTCTCCTTCAGCGCTCTCCCAGATTCATTGTCCAGAGAGAAGGGGGCTTGGGTATAAAGTACTGGCCTCAGGATTTCCAGCACTTTAGAAGCAGCTCTAGAGACTCAGCGGCTAGGACTACGCCAGTTCTTAAGACCAGAGAAGTATCAGGATTCTGTGGGCCCTGATATCCTCATACTGTTTCCCCCAGTGTTCATGGGAAGGGCATTAGAATAAGATGCATTAGCTATCAGTTACTGGTCTAGGAAGCAGTGGGATGCTTTTGAAGAATTTTGAAGCCTACAAAATGGAGTTTGAATTTGTGCTCTGGCACATTTAAGCTGTGTGATCTGGGACAACTCATAACTTCTCTGAGCCTCAGTTTTTCATCAATGGTAGAGGAGCCTACCTAGTCTAAAGTATCTCCTCACAAAATACTTATTGGTTATAAAGTAGGCAAGAGTGACTTTAAAGTGGAGAAACATGGCAGACACCACTTTTCTAGATAATTAAAGTTAATACCAGTTATGGGACAAATCATTGTCTGAGGGCACATCACTAGTGTGGCATTCCTGCCCAAAATGCATAACTTGAATCCAGTCACAAGGAAATATCAGATAAGTACAAATTAAGAAACATTCTACAGATTAAATGGACTGTATTTTTTAAAAATGTCAAGGTCATGAAAGACAAAGACTGAGGAATAGTTCTAGATTAAAGGAGACTAAAGTCACATAGAAACTAAATACAACATATGATCCTGGATTGATTGGATCAGAGAAAAGTCCCCCCCCCCCTTTTTAAGATTCTATTTATTTATGAGAGAGAGAGAGAGCATGAGCACATGAGCAGAGGGGTAGGGGGCGAGGCAGAGGGAGAGGGAGAAGCTGACTCCCCGCTGAGCAGAGAGCCCTACACTCCAGGACCCCAAGATTATGACCTGAGCCAAAGGCAGCCACTTGACTGAGCCACCCAGATGCCCCCCCAATTTTTTTCTTTTGCCATAAAGGACATTATTTTGTTTAGTCAATTGGTGAAATTTGAATAAGGGCTGAGATTAGATTAGATAAGTATTACTATTAATTTTCTGATTTTGATGATCATACTGTGTAGATAAAAGAGTATGTCCTGATTTTTAGGGAGATACTATGTTTAGGAATAAAGTAATATCTATATCAGAGAGAGTGATAAAGCAAAGTGGTAAAAAATTAACATTTGGATAATCTGGGTGAAGGGTATATGTGAATTCTTAGTAATTTTCTTAAAGTTTTTTTCTTTTTTAGTTTAAGTCTGAAATTAATTAAAAATAAAGAGATAAGAAAGGAGGGAAGGAAGATGCCAGTACTTAGAGCATAGGGTTGCCATGAGGATTAAACAAGGCCCTGTATGTCAAGGCCCAGTGTGGTGCTTATCACCAGCAGCCTTCAAGCACTTGTGCACATCCTGGGATGGGCAAGGCAGGCGGTAGCTCTTAGCTATTGTTGGGGAGCCAAATTAAAATTGACACGTGGCATATGGTGACAGTATTGTTCTGAATCCAAAACTGGGATTCATGTTCTGAGAAAGAATTTATTTATTTAATTGCAAAGTCTTACCAAAAAAAAAAAAAAGGAAAGAAAGAAATATAAATATAAATATAAATATAAATAAATAAATAAATAAATAGGAGAGAGAGAGAGAGAGAGAAATAAAATCATGTTTGGTTACCCATTTAATACATTATCTCAGTATAGTATTAAATTTACAAGAAGTCACGATTATCCTAGTAAAGTTAGGGGTTATGTTCCCTTGAGGCTATTTTTGGGCCAATATTAGCATTTGGGTGACTTCCTCTTACCTTCTCTTTTTTTTCCTCTTCCCTCTTCCCCCAACTGCAGAATCAAGTCTCTGATTTTGTCTGCAAGAGTCATTTGAATTAGCCATGTCAAATGTTAATTGTTTTGGCAGAGAAAAAGAATCTTGGATAAGCTTTTCCTTCTAAGACTCAAAAACTTGCCTTTCTAAGAGCTAACTTTGGAAGGAATGTTTCTGGTCTGGAAAATTCAGATAGCAACCTCAAAAGGAATTCATGTCCTAGAGGAACTGGGAGTGGGGTGGGGAGCTCAATTTCTTTTGAGACAGATTGAAATAAATACTTCTGTCTGAAATAGTAATAAAGATCTATCTATTTCTTTTATTTTTTTACTAAGAGCTTTAAAACATGAATTATGATTAAATTCAAAATAGATTTAGATCAGGCACCAAAAAAACCTTCAAGTAATCCTGATTAAAAACCATTTATGAGAACTTGGACAGGCTGCTTTGGTGAATGAGATGATCCTTACTATAAGGTTTAAGTCTGCCCCTTTGATGTGACAAAATTTCCAGCTCAAGAGCTGCAATTGTATAGCTCAGGACTCCCCATTCAGTGATACCAATCTACATTCATTGTTCCTGCTGTGGTAGTATCTTTCTGTGTTGACTGTTACCTGCTATAAATTGTCTGTTCTCAGTATTTTTCATGTTCTTTGCTTTTACAGTTACCATGGCCAGGAAGCTAAATGACATGTTGGTATATGCAAGCTTTTTTTTTTTTTTAAGTAATCTCTATGCCCATCATGGGGCTCAAACTCATGACCTTGAGATCAAGGGTCACATCTACCGACTGAGCTAGCCAGGTGCCAACAAGTTACTTTTATTATAGAACTTAATAATGATAATAATAATGGCAAACATTTTTTTATGATGTGCCAAGTGCTGTGCTAACTGCTTTCTCTAAGTTACAGCATTTAGTTGTGGCGAAACCACATGAGAAATCCGAAGCTCTGAGAGCCGAAGTAACATGCCTAAGATTATGTGACTAGTAAAAAGCAGATCCAGAGCCAGAAATCAGGGCTGTCTGACTGCAGAGCCTGTGCTTTTCTGCTGTGTGATATGCCATTTTGCATATTTGTGTGGAAGATGATTCCTTTTCCCTTCATCTGTGGAGCAGAATCCTGTCTTACTTACTTGGTGGGTATTTATTGAGTGCCCATCACGTGTTAGCCATCTACAGAAGATTGAAACCCAGGCTTTGTCATTAAGAAGTTCACATTCGGGGCACCTGGGCGGCTGATTCAGTTAAGTATCTCCTTTTGGCTCAGGTCATGATCCCAGGGTCCTGGGATCAAGCCCCACATCGGGGTCCTTGCTCAGCGGGGATCCTGCTTCTCCCCTGCCTGCCATTCCCCTTGCTTATGCTTACTCTGTGTCTTTCTCTCTCTCTGTCAAATAAGTAAATAAAATCTTAAAAAAAATGTTCACATTCAAGTAGAGGAGATAAAACAGATCATCCCTTTATACCCATATTCATAACAGAATTATTCGCAGTAGCCAAAGGGTAGAAGGAACCCAAATGTCCATCGACAGGTGCATGGATAAGCCAAATGTGGTATGAACATATAGTAGAATATTATTCAGCCTTGAAAAGGAAAGAAATTCTAACACATGCTACAACATGGATGAATCTTGAGGACAATACACTAAGAGAAATAAAGCAGACACAAATGGATGAATATTTTATGATTCCACTTATATGTGGTTCCTGAAATAGTCAAACTTACAAAGACAGAAAGAATGGTGGTTGCTAGGGGCTAGAGGGAGGCAGGAATTGGGGAGCTGTTATTTCATGTGTTGGGAATTTCAGTTTTGAAAAATGAAAAACTTCTGAAGATTGGTTGCACAGCACTGTGAATATACTGGACACTACTGAACTGTACACTTAAAAATGGCTAAGGTTGTAAATTTTATATTATGTATATTTTATCACAATTTTTAAAATGCTAACAGATACACCCCCCACACACATTGTGTGGTGAAAAAGTAATTAGTGTGACAAGGACTGATGAAGTCATAGGAGTCAGAGAGGCTTTCTAGACAGGGTAGATCTGGTGAGGCAGTGGAAGATGAGTCAGATTTATGTGGCCATGAGGAAGGTGGAAAGGGCAACCCAGGTGAAGGGAACAGTGAGCAAAGTTATAGAGACTTGGTCCTGCTTAAAGATCCAGTTCTGGCAAGGAACAAATCTCCAAATGGCTCTGTAATTATGGGTGTCCCAGCCACCTTCCATGTGGGCAGAGACTTAAATGCAAAATCTAAACCGGGCTCATGAAGTTGTGGCGTGCTGGACAAGGACTCATTCATGATTTTTTCAGTCAACATACGTTTAGCACATAGTGCCTGTGCTATGCTGGTCACTTTATGTGTGTTGGCAGATGTAATACTCCCAACAACTCTGAAGTTATTAATAGCCCTAATTAACAGATGCAGAAATGGTGACTCAGAGAGATGAGGTAACTTGCCCAAAATCACATGACTGATAGGTAGCCGAAGCAAGACTTTGCCTGGGTAGCCCAGGCTGTCTGTGTCCACTAAGCTACACTATGTCCTCTTATTGGTAAGCGTGAAGTGAATGTTTGCCTTTGACCTCACAGTACAAATGGCATGTGACTGCTACCACTTGTCATCTTGCTACTGGTAGTTGAGATTGACAAAGCCTTATTCTTGCCTGAAAGGAGACTGTGGGCTAGTGAAGGAGATGAAATGGATGGTTATTGTACAGTGCGGCCATAGCACCGGTAGGGATGTATACAGAAGGCTGGGGCATGGAGAAGGGATACCCGTCTCCGCCGTGGATTAGAGGATGTCGAGAGGAGAGGAAATCATCCCAAAGACCAGGAAGGGAGTGAGGAAGACTGTGAGAACCTCATCCTTCCTGTTGTTCCAGTTCCATCCTTCCTGTTGGTTATAAGCACAGTACATATTTATTAAATTCAGTTAAGCTTTGTTGACCTTAAAGCTCCTTTTGATTTTAAGCCTTGTGGAAAGTTTAGTTGAATTTAACAGTTAAGTGCAGCCAAATATTGATATAGTTTGGATTCTCTTTCAGACTGGAGAAAGATTATGAAGTTGAAGAGAGACCTAGGAGTTAATTTTTTTAAAAGGAAGCATGGGGTAGCCTTGTAAGATACCCAAGGGCCCCGGGTTATTTGAGGTGTTCACAACTGAAGTCACAGATGATTATATTTCAAAGAGGCGAGTGAAATGGCCAACTTATTGCATAACATACATGATTCTTTCAAGACTATTAAGGACTGGTGAATTGCTAAGTATTAGAATGATTAAGCATTAGAACTCCAATACCAAGGAATTGAAATGAGAGTTGGGTGGGGGAAGTTAAAAGAGCTACCATTTATTGCACAGCTAATATGTATAGGCATTGTGCTATGCCCTTTACATTTATAATTTTGTTTTATTCTCCCCACAGTCTTACAAGGTAGGTGTTTTCATCCTTCACAGATATGGAAACTGAGACTCAAGGAGGTTTGACTCACTTGTCATAGCTAACAGGAGACTGAGCAGGGACTCAAGCCCAAGTTTGTTAAAATCAAGGCCTTTGCCTTTTCTACCCCTCGCTTCTTTGGGTTTCTGGTTTTTGTACTTCTGGAGAAACTGCACTGGGGTACAGGGTTTCCCTCTCAACCTGGGAACCTAGAAAGTAGTGATTTTTAGGAGTGGCCAGCTCTTACAATTTTCCAGCATGCCAAAGGATGTTTCCTATGTCTTCCTTCTGAAATGGTGGGTCACCAGCTCCCAGAGATAAGTGGCTGATACTTATCCTAATACTAATTAGGATAAAATACTAATCCCCCGCCCCACCTCTCTTTTGCCTTTCCCAGGTAGTACATGAGTGGCAATTGGTCTCTTAGAAGTGGCTCATAAAAGTCATCTGAGAGAATGCTGATTGAAGCCAGCTCAGTTTGTGTATTTGATCCCTTCTCCTTCCCCAGCAAAGGGTCACTGCCTGTCGTTTGCCCCAGATTCTGTCTTTGGGGTCCTGAGAGAGCTTGTTGCAAGCTCTCAGAGGCCTCCGACTCTGAGGTTCTGACAGGATCACATAGAAGTCTCCACTATTAACCCCTTACATTTCAGGCTCCTTCTTCCTCTCTCAAAAGGTGTCTTCTCAGGGAGTGTTTTCCTAGCTTGTTTTGGAGGCAGGCCAGGCGTTTGGCCCCGGGCCTTTTAACCCCCTAGAAAGTTCCCATAGGTGGCTGCCCAAACAGCCAACTGTCCTCCAAATGGGTTGATGAATTATGGCAGTGGGGAAAAGTCTCCAGTGGGCCCTTTCTCTGCTCTGGTATTCCAGAGTTTGGGCTACAGGGACATGGACGGAGGACGTGGGGTAAAGAGATTGGACCTCAAGTCTTGACTCAAGGCACAAATCCTGGGACTGTGAGGCTTGACCTGTGTTCTTAGCTCCAAATGAAGGACTGATGACAACCCTAGCTTCATACTGTTGTTGCGAGAGGCAAATACCTCGATGTATAGTATTGAAGTGCTGTCTAACGAGCCCATAGAATGTATAACAGATGTCAGTGCTTGTTGTTATAAAACAAATTTGGCTCAATGAAAGCCATTTCTGGAAACTGAGCAGGATGCATGCTCTGTCGTCTCTGGCCCCAGTTCCTGGCAAATCTTTTCATTGCTCAAGTAGGCATGCATGGTATCATTCTCATGTTTATTTTTGTAATCTTTTCATTTATAGTCATAAATACTCCTAGAAGCTTTGGTGATTCTCGAGTATTTATCTTTGAAAACTCTGGTCAGGGTTGTACGCTCATACCCAGAGCTAGTCTCCCCAGAGTAATTATTTGGATTCTCAGAGCTGTATGTGGATACATTTCCCAAGAAATCCTGGGACAGCAAAGCTGGGTGTGTATGATAAATGAGGTTTGTCTTACTTGCTAGGATTCAGAGGGTTGAGAACTCCTAAGGGTATTTGTCAGTAGGTAAACCCCAAGGTAGGACTATTATAACTTCGTATAGGTTTCTGGTAGTGAGATAAGAATGTGAAGAGGTACCTTACTGTAAGTGGTTTAGGAGTTAAGAGCTAGAAGCCCTTAGAAACTGACGAGTCTTTTGTGTATTGTCATAAATTTGTTCGGATTATTACTCTGTTCTGAGAAATTTTCTAGGTATTCCTCAGACACTTAGGGATTGTTGCTTACCACTATGTCCTTGCCATTTCAAATGGTTGTAATTCATTCTTCTAGGCTGTGTTTCTCAGAACTCTTTGAGTTGGTAAATGAAAGAAGCCCAACTGAATCTAGCTTGGGCAAAGAGGAAATTAATGGGAAGAATAGTGGGTATTTCATATAACCATAGGAGAGACGGGTACAGCTAGAACGACAATATATTAGAGCAGGTAACTGCCCTAGCAACCCCCACATTTTTGTGCTTAACACAAACAAAGTATATGTCTTGTTAATACAGCAGTTCAACATAGTTTCTCCTGGTTAAGCCACTTCCTGTGTTTTGGGAACACAGGCTCCTTCCATCTCCTGGCTCCCTTCTCCTCTAGGTGTGTCAGAATTCTCTCCTTTTAACCTGCAGGTGGGGAGGGAAATTCAAGCATCTCATCTGGGAGGTTTTCAATGACCAAGTCTGGAAGTGGCTTATATTGCTTCTGTTCTCATTCCATCAATGATTACTCAGTACATGATAACACCTAATGGTAAAGGAGGCTGAGGAATATAACCTGTTTGCCCAGGAAGAAAAAGAAATTTTCTTTTGGGGAGCATATAACTAGTTTGAACTACATAGGCAGTCAAATAATGTCAAAATTCTGTCTTTTGCCTTTGCTTCTCTCCTACATGTCAGGGAGCATGGCCATAGAAAGCTCCTGAATTTTAAATCTCACTGTTGTAGAAAGAAGAGAAAAACAACAACAACAAAAATCTCAACTGTTGTGAAAGCAAAGATGTGAGCTATATTCCTACTGGCCCTAAGTAAAAAAAGTTTCAGAGTAATGATTGGCTCAGTGTGTATCATGTGACCCTCCCTGAACCAATCAGTGGTGGGCAGAAGGGCAGGGTCATTAGCATGGTTGTGGCCACTGGGAGCCCCAGTAGGGCTGCTCTTAGAGAAGGGATCGTTCTTCTGAGACTTTAACCTCCCCCCACATTGACCCAGCCACTAAAAAGTATGTCTGGAGCTTGGTGCCTGGGGGCAGGGGTGGGAGTGAGATGTGTGAATCTACCTCATCCTTGTATATGGGATGTAGGAGCTTCAGACTTCTCTGGTCAGCTCAGGAAAGGGAGAGCTACGAGGAACTTTTTTGGTGGAATCTCTCCATCAACTTTGTATGTAATTCCTGAGGAATAGTCTGACAGTGAAGTCCGTGGTTGGGGTTTACTCTGCCCATCCTCGAGGTGCTTGATTGAGGGATGGCAGAAAAGCACCCCCAGCTCCTTTCAGGAGAACTCCCTATAGGCATACAGAAAGAGAAAGAGCAAAGGGAAGGTTTAATAACCCCCCCCCCCCCCAACATACACACAAGGGATGCCTGGGTGGCTCAGTCCATTAGGTGCTTGATCTCGGCTCCTGCCCGAGTTGGGTTCCATACTGGGTGTGGAGCCTACTTAAAAAAACAACGGCTGGAAACCAGAAAGCCATCCTTTCAAATCAGCACAAGGTATATGCCCAGGGGTGATTAATGGGTGCACAGAGAAGGAACATTAAAAGAGTAATTGTTGGCTGTTTATTTTGGAAAAGTATGTGTACTGAGAGTAGAACCAGGAATTTTATTTTCTTTTACCTTCCTCCAACTTCCATTAGTGTTAATAGGATCATATATTCTAGACTTTACTTGGCTTGCAGCCCTCACATAAATGTTTGGATTCCTTGTTTTGGTATTATATATGAGCAGCAAAAGGGGAAGAGAATGCTGAAAGCTAAATTATTCTGTATACCTTATTTTGGATGGGATTTATTCTCTTGGGTCCTGCCACCATTAAGATTATCCAATCAGATGATCTATGTTTCTGATAGCTACCTCTAGACAACTTTATAACTTGTTTGTCTGAAGTGGTTTGTTCAGGGCATGGCTAAATGTATTTTTTATTTGGTGGAGCAAGGCGAGTCTTAATCCGGGCTATCTGAGCTCTGGGCCATCGAGGGTGTCACTCTTAATTCAAAGGGCCAACAGAACTGGTGTTCCCCTGCAGCAAGTCGACGCCGGGGGCATTTGTTAGGCCATCATTTGATACATATTGACCCAACTTACCCTCCTGGTGGGGGATTCAGTTCCTAAGGTTGCTGCTACAGATCCATATATTCAACTAAACAAATAACAACTGAGGTTCTGCTGTTCTTTGGGTATTGTTTCAGTCTTGGAAATACTCTGTTTGATGAGGTGGAATCAGACTACTCAAGGAAAGCCAGTAGAGTTAGAGTGCTAAAATTTCTAGGTTTGAAGGGATCTTAGATACAATCTAATCCAGAGTCAGCAAGCTTTTTCTGTAAAGGACCAGAAAGTAAATGCATTCGGTTTAGGGGGCCATATATGGTCTCTGATGCAGATTATTCTTTTTTTTTTTTTTTTTTTTTTTTACCACATTTAAAAATGTAAAGATCATTCTAAACTGAGGTGGGACATAAGCTGGATTTGGCCCATGAGCCATAGTTTTCCCACCCCTGATCTAACCCATCCCCCCTCCCCTTTTTTAATCAAAGAAACTGAGAGCCAGGGGGTGAAATAATCCCTCTTTGTACAATACTTCCCACCACCACCAGCAAGAACACAGCTAGTTCTTGACACTGCTGGATTGTTGACCCTTAGTAAAGGATCCCCAGAGGTTCAGGCCCACAACTCAAATTGCCTACTTACTTTGCAAATTATTTAGTAAGTCATTAGGTGCCTACCACATTCCAGGCACTGTGTTTGGGACCGGGGATGTAAAATTAGCATGACAAAATCCAAGCCCTCCATCAGTTCAGACAGATATGATGGCCAAATGGAAGGTAGCGTGTGGAGACCCAGGAGTGGGTATCTCTGGAGCACTCCTCTCTCAGTATGTGGGATGCTTCTGCGGGTGTGTAAATGAATCCACTCATTCATGGCACCTCCCACACTTGTGTTTTGGAAGCCACTACCGGCCTGTAGGAAGGAACAGAGGCCTGGCTTCCTCCATACTTGCTTATTTTTTTCTATGGGCAGGGATACCTTATATACATCCTATGTATGCCTGGGTGGGTTCTGAGATTAAAGGAACTAAGGTGAAAAAGGATAAAGACAGTTTATCTGGCACTGGCTGTGTTGTACCCATTTGTCTAGGCGGCGGCACTCAGACACACGAAAACATAAAAGATCAGTCAGAGAGCCTTTTGATATTTTCGAGCTGGAAGGGATTTTACAGGTCACTTGGCTGTACCCTTTCGTTTAACAGATAACGAGCGTGAGGCCCAGAGATATCAATTTTCTTACTGTGGGTCACACGGCTAATTCATAGAATCTCAGAGTTGTAAAGGCCCATAACAGATAGAGTATAACTCTCCAAATAACAATAAAGAATAATAATCAGAGCCAACATTCTTTTTTTTTTTTCAGAGCCAACATTCTTGAAAGTTTATTGACATGCCTAGTAATACATATTATATCACTTCATTCTGCCGATAACTCAATGTAATTGAGGTAAGATTACCATCCCCCATTTTACAGCTGAGGAAACTAAACTGGACGAGATTAAGTAAAATTTGTCCAAAGTCACCCAGTCATTAAGTAGCAGAGCCAGGATTCAAGTACCAAGCTCAAGTATTTAACCTGCTCGGAGCCCTTTACTGCCACTTAACTGTGACAACCAAATGGGAACACTGTGGCTGAAGAGACCTGTGCCAGGTCTGTGGACATCTCCTCCTTTCGCCAGATGTATGTGCTAACATGCAGGTGTGGGCCAGGAAAGCGTGTTGCTCTGCAGCTGTCTTTATAGTGCCCCAGAATGGTTCTGAGAATTAATGTGCACAGTAGAATTCTATTTGAACATCAAAGTTCCCTTGAAGACGTGGGAGCCTGGTTGGTTTCCCTAATTCTGCTGAAGTTTGTGGAGGCAACCAGAAGACTCTCTCTGTGTGTGTTACCTTCTTCCTTTTGCACAAGCATTTAGATTTAAAACTGTAGTTTCAGGGCGCTTGGGTGGCTCAGTTGTTAGGCATCTGCCTTCAACTTGCGTCGCAATCCCAAGGTCCTGGGATCGAGCCCCGCATCGGGCTCCCTGCTCAGCGGAGAGCCTGCTTCTCCCTCTCTTACTCCCCTTGCTTGTGTTCCCTCTCTCACTGTATCTCTCTCTGTCAAATAAATAAATAAAATCTTAAAAAAATTAAAAAAAAATAAAATTGTAATTGCAAACTGTAGTCTGAAGCATCCTGGGGTGTGTGGACTAAAGAACTGTGGGATTCTGTAGGAAAAATTGGGCATGAATTTGGCTTTGATCCGAATGATGTCTAAAACAAATATCTTTGCTGTATTAATTTTTTTAGTTCTGATGGATGAGAACAACTGACTCATTAGATGGCAGTACCTTGTGATGCTCCTGATGTTTTCTTTCTCATCTTGTAGAAGTTGAATGTTTTTCTTACCTGACAATGGTAAGACATGAATTTGCTTGGAGTTTTTTTTTTTTTTTTTAAGCCAGATACATTTTTACAGATTTGTAGAGATTATTCTAAGAAAACCCTCTCTACCTAGATTACTGTTTTTTATATAAGGAGCATTGTGGGGTTTGTTTGCCATTCATTCATTATAAGTAGTTTCTCTGTATGGCAGAGGAAAGCCAGGGTTCTTAGATTTCAGCTCAGAAAGCTATATGCTTTGAACCTAGGTCCCTGGGTTGGTATGTATAAGTCAATACACAGCATTAATAATTGCTGCATATCACTTGGAGGAAGATCCAAATTAAATAAAGAAGGCTTTCATTAGGTCATGAAAAAACAGATTCAGGCTCTCTTGCTAAGAATCTTGAGGGATTTTGCAGAGGGAAGAGATGTAATGCAAGATAGTCTTCTCATTTGTAGGCGTTTGAGAAATCCCTTAAAATAGAGAAACCCATGAATATTTGTTTTCTAACAGAAAATTATTCAAAGACCTTCCCATGTGTCTTGCCAAAGCTTTTTTTCTTTTCAATCTTCAACCAACCTGCCAGAATTTTTTTTTCTGATTATATCAGAGAAAAATCTCACTTAGTGATTGCATGCTGTTAATACCTACTTTATTTTTTTTTTTTTAAGATTTTATTTATTTGAGAGGGAGAGAGAGAGCAAGCACACAAGTGGGGGAGAGGGAGGGACAGAGGGAAAAGCAGGCTCCCCTTAGAGCAAGGAGCCTGATGAGGGACTTCATCCCTGGACCCTGAGATCATGACCTGAGTGGAAGGCAGACACTTAACCGACTGAGCCACCCAGGTGCCCCTGTTAATATGCATTAAGGATTGTTTCTTTTAACTGTACCAGAGCAGATCCCTGGTTTACTGCAGGTTGTATCTACTCCACTTTCCCCTTGAGCAGCAGTGATCACCTTCAGAAAAAGAAGTAGGAGGTAGAGGATGGCTTAAAGAATGAAAGGGATTTGTTCACTACATGGTAGTATACTGTATTACTAGATAAATATTCAGTGTCATTGTGTTTTGGAGATAGGTGTGCATTTTTTCTTTCTAACTTTTTATTTTGAAAAATTTCAAACAAGCAGATTAGTGAAAAGAACATTCAAAAACTCTTAGATCTATCAGTTGTTAACATTTTGCCACATAGGCTTTATTTTCCTCTCTGTATGCAGATTTACATTTGGAGGGGGCTGGGTGGGGGCAAGACATCACCATACTTGGTTTCTAAATATATTCATATTTCTCTTCAAAGTATAAGGACATTCTTCTCCCTAACCACAATAGCATTATCATGCCCTGCAAACTTAACATCGATTCTATAATATTGTCTAATTCACAGCCTCCATTTAAATCTCACCTTCAATCAGTTGCCTTTTTGCTGTGTAATAAACTGTGCCAAAACTTTGTGGTTTAAAACAACCACCATTTATTAACCCTCATGATTCTGTGGGTCAACTGATTGGTTCTTCTAATAGGGATCGGGTTCAGCTGATCTTTGGCTGGGCTTCTTCAATGTCTGCACTCAGCTGCTGGATCCTCTAGGGGCTGGCTGGTCTAGGTTGGCCTCAGTTTGGATGACTTGGCTCCTCCCTAGAGGATCTCTCATCCTCCAGCAGGATAGCTCACACTTGCTTCCATGGCACAGAGGCAGATTCCAAGAGAGAGTAAAAGTGTGCAAATTGTTCTGAGGCCTAGACTTGGAGCTAGCGCAGCATAACTATTGTGTCAGTCTTTGGCCGAAGCAAATCCCAAGTTCTTGATGGGAGGAACTGCAGAGTTGTGTTACTCAGGGGCATGGATATGGGGAGTGAACAATTGCAGGCACTTTTGCAATCTATCATCCCCCTGTTGTTCAAATAATATTAATAATAATGTTAATTTGCTAATGTTAATAATATAATTGTTGGTCTGTCTTCAAAAATCCAATCAAGGATTATACATTAAATTTAGTTGTTATGTAATCTTTAGTCTCTCTCTCTCTCTCTCTGTTTTTTAGTCTTTTAATGTATGATTTTCCTTTTTTATATTTTATGAAATTGATATTTTTAAGATTCTTGAGACTATCTCATAACCTACCATTTGTCTAGTTATTTCTCCATTATTATATGCAGGTTAAATGTTTTTGGCAAGAATTCTAAATAGCTGATTTTGTATACTTACCATTGCTGTGTGAGGGGAAGCACATAGTGTTAGTTTATCCCATTATTGGGGATGCTCGTGCAACCACCTGGCTGAAGTGGGGTCTGCCAGATTTTACAGTCATAAAGGTGCCATTTCCTGGAGATAGATTTGCATTAAGTCTGATGCTAAAGTTCTCCCAAATATGTTAACATATTTATTTTATCTTTTAGAAGATTTTATTTATTTGAGAGAGTGTGTGTGTGCGTGAGCGTATAGGGGTGTTGGACTGGCAGAGGGAGAGAGAAAATCCCAAGGAGACTCCACAGCTAGTGCAGAGCCCGATGGGCTCGATTCCACAACCCTCAGATCATGACCTGAGCTGAAACCAAGAGCTGGTGCTCAACCAACTGAGCCACCCAGGCGCCTCTATCAACATTTATTTATTAGATACCTATTATGCATCAAGCCTTGCATTTAGTACTGTGATGAGTCTAAAGGAATTGCAAAGAATGTTGCCTATCTGAAGGCATATGTAGTTTTCTTGAGGTTAAGTTACTTTTTAAAAAACTATAGGAGTGGTGATTCTAAGTTAATAACTAGTTTATAGAAACTTTTTATTTACGTATAATATATGTAGTGAAAAGTACACTTGTTAAGTGTGATAGCTTGATGATGTTTTCAAACTGAACACACCAATGTACATAGCACCCAGATTAAGAAATGGAATATAGGGGCACCTGGGTGGCTCAGTCCATTTAAGCATTCAACTCTCTCTCTTTTTTTTTTTTTTAATTTGACGGAGAGAGAGAGATCACAAGTAGGCAGAGGGGCAGGCAGAGAGAGAGAGGGGGTAGCAGGCTCCCTGCCGAGCAGAGAGTCCGATGCGGGGCTCGATCCCAACACCCTGAGACCATGACCTGAGCCGAAGGCAGAGGCTTTAACCCACGGAGCCACCCAGGCGCCCCTAAGCATTCAACTCTTGATTTCAGCTCAGGTCATGATCTCAGAGTCTTAAGATCTAGTCCCATGTTGGGCTCCACTCTGGGCATGCAATTTGCTTAAGATTCTCTGTCTCCCTCTCCCTTTGCCCCTCCCTCCCCAAAGAAATGGAATATAAGCACATCTCAATAAGTCTGATTTTTAAAAATATTTTTATTTATTTATTTTGAGAGAGAGAGAGAGATTGAGAGAGAGCGAGCACATGAGCATAGGGGAAGGGCAGAGGGAGAAGGAGAAGCAGAGGGAGAAGATCTCTCCCACTGAGCAGAGAGCCCTATTCGGGACTTGATCCAAGCACCCTGGGATCATGACCTGAGCTGAAGGCAGACACTTAACCAACTCAGCCACCTAGGTGCCCATCAATGAACCTGACTTTTAATTGTGTAGAACTTAGATCCAAAACGATTGACCTTTTCCATACCAACTTATTTATGAGTGGCCCAAGGAATCAATATCATTTTAAGCTTAAAGTGGTATTCCCTAACCTGATTGGTTTGGATCCATCCAGCTTGAGTCAAAGTAATTTTCACAGTGTCCATCCATGATAGTCTCTCCTCCTTCATTCCTGTCTCAGAACAGAAGATGACCTCTTCTTTCCCATGGGTAGCCTCTTCCTTTTGTATTCTACCCTGCCCTTCTTGACTTCCCTGGGTCTGGTCCTTCTTTTTCTTCCCTGTGTTTCTTCAATGTATCATTGGTCTTTGATTTCTCCTTCTCTTTGGTTCCTTAGCATTAGTCTTCCTGCTTCTCCTCACCAGGCTACTATTCTCTCTCTCTCTTTTTTGTCACCAAACTTCTTTTTTTTTTTCTAATCACATGGCTAAAATATGGTTAATCATATTTCTGGCTCTTAGCATAAAGCCATAGTCTTTTTTTTTTTTTAATTTTTTTAATTAACATATAATGTATTATTTGCCCCAGGGTACATGTCTGTGAATCGTCAGGCTTACACATTTCACAGCACTTAACATAGCACATACCCTCCCCAATGTCCACAATCCAGCCACCCTATCCCTACTGCCCCGCCTCCCAGCCACCCTTAGTTCGTTTCACGAGTCTAGGAGTCTCTTATGGTTGGTCTCCCTCCCCATCCCTTCCTGTTTCATTTCTCTCCT
>CM053613.1:51235466-51270859 GCA_028646535.1 Procyon lotor | reverse complement strand
GTGTAGGAGGGTTCCCCTTTCTCCGCATCCTTGCCAACATCTGTTGTTTCCTGACTTGCTAATTTTAGCCATTCTGAGTGGTGTGAGGTGGTATCTCACTGTGGTGTCACCAAACTTCTTAAAAGACAACCTCCTCTTCCTCTTTAACCCATTCATCCAAATGCCCTTTGAGACTTGGTTTGTTTCCCCACATTTCTAGTGAAGTTCATAAGCAAACTCCTAGGTGTTAAGTCAGCCTTTTATAAAGCCTTTGTTCTCTTAGATTTCTGTTTCCTGTTGAACTCTTTTTCATCTTTTCCATGAGACTATCTCCTCCCTTGCCTTCTATTTGTGTGCTCTTAGTTTTCAGCTACTACTCTGAGCAACCCTCTAACATTGGACTTCCCAAAGAAAGAACAACAGTAATTCTGGCTTCTGTTGATATGTCTGAGAATGACATTTCTTAGGACTCTTCTTCATGGGTAATAGATCAATATCTGAATTTATCTATGATTGGAAGATAATGGTTTTGATGGCAACTTCTCAATGAAATTAATGTAAATTCTGTGTAACCTTAGTTTCTTGACACTGTGCCTGGTAAGAACTCAATATGTGTTTGTTGGAATCATTTAATCATTCAGTTATTCATTTACATGTTCAATAAATATTTACTAAATGTTTAGTCAGTGAATTGATTGTTAAGTTCCACAGTAGGTTACGTTTTTTAAATATTTAAACTTCTAAGTATATATTGTCTTTTTTTCTTTTCATTTTTGTTGATGTTTGCTTGTTTGTTTGTTTTTTTTCCCAATTGAGCAATTATTAACTGTATGACTCTTAGGCAAGTTATTTAGTCTCTAGGAATCTTTATTTTTTAAAACAGGCATAACAATGGTATCTGCCTTCTGGGTTGTTGTAAAAATTAGGTGAAAAAAATTCACAGAGAGCACATAGCACCTACTAGGATATAGCAATGACTTGATAAATATTAGTTATCATTATTATTCTTGCTGTAATGGTTCAGTAGTGGACTTTGGTCCTCACAGCAAATTAGGTATTTGTCTTCCCATTTTTCTTTTTTTTTTCCTTTTTTTTTTTTTTTAAGTCTTCCCATTTTTCCAAGAGAGTAATAGAGACTGAAGAGGATTTAAATAACTTGCCACAGGTCACAGGTCACAGAGCTAATAAACTACAGATCTGGGATATTTGATTGATAGCTTGTGCCTTTTATAAAATGATGCAAAAGTATACCAGTATATCCTATACTTTCAGCATCTTGTAGGACACTTAGAAGTAAACTAGAAGTCACTTTATAGTGGCTGAAATAAGCTAATGCTCTTCTCACTTGCCTTCTAAAAGGTAGGACATACTAAGGAAGTACTGCCTGATTGGGAGAACTCAGCCCTAACGGTCAGATTAACAAAGATTGTATCTTAAAACCACAGGATCCTGGGGTAAGAAGGATTTTAGGCTTAGAAGGATTTGCCCACCCGATTATTGAATTTTCTCGGTAATCATCTAGCCAAGGGGGCATTTGATTTATTTTTTAACACTTCCAATGACAGGGAAGTCATTGTCGCCTGGAGGCAGCTCGTTCCCCTTTCCACAACTCTGACCACAAGACTGTCCTCCGTCCAACATCCATCTGAACTTCTCCTGTGTCTGCCTTCCGCCCACGGGTCCCAGCTCAGTAGTGGACGGCCACATGAAGTACGTGGAACCCCTGTTTCTTAGGTCAGCCTTTCAGGTTCTTGCTGTTTATTCTCCATTTTTCATTCCCAGCAGCTCTTCCCCAGGTTGAGCAGCTTCAAGCCTTTAGTTTACAGCTTCCCCAGAAAAAACACAACTGGGTCTACTCTTTTTTTCTTATTGGTGTAAAAGAGAATAAAATCCATGACTATCTGGGGCGCCTGGGTGGCTCAGTCGTTAGGCGTCTGCCTTCGGCCCAGGTCAGATCCCAGGGCCCTGGGATCGAGCCCCGCATCGGGCTCCCTGCTCGGCAGGAAGCCTGCTTCTCCCGCTACCATTCCCTCTGCTTGTGTTCCCTCTCTTGCTGTGTTTCTCTCTGTCAAATAAATAAAATCTTTAAAAAAAAAATCCATGACTATCTCATGAACATTTTGCTTTTCCTTCAGTCTTTCTCATTATACTTGGAACTACTGCCCCCCCAGTTGGTCAAGCTAGGAACCTAGCAGTTTGTTCCCTTACTATTCACATACGGTCCATCAGCTACTCTTTTCGGTCCTCTCTCCAAATACAAAATCCATCTCTTCTACCATCACCCTGGTCTAAGCCACCAGATCCCTCCCCTGATTCCCAATTCCAGGCCCCTCCTTGCACACAGCAAGCAGAATCCTCTCTTCAAAGTACAAGTTCAGGGCATCCAAGTGGCTCTGTAGGTTAAGTGTCCAAGTCTTGATCTCAGCTCAGGTCTTAATCTCAGGGTTTGAGTTCCAGCCTTGCCTTGGACTCTGCATTGGGCATGGAGCCTACTTAAAAACAAAACTAGAATCAAAAGCACAAGATCAGATCATGTCAGTCCATTAATTAAAACTCTTCTTTGATTTCTCATTGCCCTTACAACAAAATCGAGACTCTTTTCCGTGGTCAACAAGGCCCTGCGTCATCTCCGATATTCTTTCTTCTGTGTTACTCATTCAGCCTTGGTCCCTGGTGGCCTTTATGTTCTCTAGACATGACAACCCTTTTCCTGAAGCCAACCCTCACACTTCTTGTAACTTCTACTGCGCTCTGCATAGCTTTGCAAATGGCTGGCTCATTCTCCTCTTTCAGGTCTCAGGTCAAATACCACTTCCTCAGAGAAGCCCACTCTGATCACTCCTCAAAGGCCCTAATCTCATTGTTTTGTACCTGCCTTGCAGATGTGCACTGCCTCTCTTGAGAACATAAGTTCTTTGGTGACTGGACACATGCTATCATGTTAGCAACTATGTTTTCTCTAAGTAGCACAGTAGGTGTCCATAGAAGGTGCTGGATAAATATCTACAGAATAAATAAATAGCTCATGATTGGGTATAGGGGTGTTGGAATCATATTAAAAATGAATTTGATTCTAGGGCACCTGGGTGGCTCAGTGGGTTAAAGCCTCTGCCTTCGGCCCAGGTCGTGATCCCAGGGTTCTGGGATTGAGCCCCTCATTGGGCTCTCTGCTCAGCGGGTAGCCTGCTTTCCCCTCTCTCTCTGCCTGCCTCTCTGCCTACTTGTGATCTCTCTCTCTGTCAAATAAATAAATAAAATCTTTAAAAAAAAATGAATTTGAATCTGAAGTTGCCATTTCCTGTGTGATTTGGGGCAAATTATGTTACCTCTCTGGGCTTCAGTTGCCTTATCTGTATAAAAGCAATCCTAGCAACAACAACAACAAAATGTTCTGAATGTTTTCTTTGGATATTGTGAATATGAATTAAGACACTGGCTGTGAGTGTACCTGGCATAGTACCTGGCACATCTTGGGTGTTCGGTCTCCCTCCGAGCCTGGCACTTCATTGTGAACGTGTGTGGAAGAGCTCTGTCAAGTCTGAACCTGATTACTGGAATGGCTTCTGGGTTGTGCCTGGGAGGGTCTGACCCGTAAGCCTGGGTTCGACATGCCTGCATCTTCTCCCGGGTAGCGCTTGCCTGGCTGGGAAGACAGCTCTAATGCCTGGATATCAGCTGTGGTGCTGCGTGATATTCAGTGTGATAACCAGAGGTGCCGGGCCCAGAGCCTTCACTGGGGTGCTGAACACAGACCTCCCCCCTCAAACCTAAACCATCAAACCTGACATTGTGCGGCCCATCTCTTGTCAAGATGGATTGGGATGCTCTGTCTAGACAGTCGTCTCCTTTGGGAAATCACGGTTGCTCTGAGAGGAGGCACGTGGTCTACGGTTAAGAATACAAACTAGGCCTGTGAGCGGCTGGGGAGAGGAGGGGTTGCCGTGAGGTGGGTGAGCCGGTGCCACCGAGCCTGCAGAAAGAAGCTGTCAGCTTCTGCACTCACAGGCACCTGGGGATCGTTGCTGGGAGCCTTCTCCTTCACCCATGCCGTGTTAACACAGCCCCCCGCCCAGAGCAAGGTACAGATGTCACTGTCAGCCTTCCCAGAGCCAGTGACTCTGTGCCCCCACTGAGGAGTGCTCGCATGACTTGAAAGGTAACCCTGGGACCTGGACAGCCTGCCGGGAAGGGGGGCTGAAGTCTTCATGCAGCTCGTGTGGTCGGTAGGATGACCTGCGTGACTCTCCTGTCGGTTTTCAAGAGTACGTATTCTAGGGGTGCCTGGGTGGCTCAGTGGGTTAAAGCCTCTGCCTTCAGCTTAGGTCATGATCTCAGGGTCCTGGGATCGAGCCCCATATTGGGCTCTCTGCTCAGCGGGGAGTCTGCTTCCCCCTCTCTCTGTGCCTGCCTCTCTGCCTACTTGTAATCTCTCTCTCTCTCTCTCTCTGTCAAATAAATAAATAAAATCTTTAAAAAAAAATGCGTATTCTAACATGGGGCTCTAGAATTAGGTAGACCTGGTCCAAATCCTGGCAATGTCATGACCTTGGCTGAGTTACTTGACCTCTTGCCTTAGCTTCCTCATCTAAAATGGGGATAATAAGGACTCCCTATCTTACTTGATCGCTGTGAGGTTTAGATGGTACAGGACACGCAGAAATCTTAGTTGAGTTCCAGGCACAGCTGATGTTCAGAAATGATTGTTCTCTTTATTAGGCAGGACAGGTTGGAATTTTGAGTTTCTTTCCTTCCTTCCTTCCTTCCTTCCTTCCTTCCTTCCTTCCTTCCTTCCTTCCTTCCTTCCTTCCTTTCTTTCTTTCTTTCTTTCTTTCTTTTTTTTTTTTTTTTGTTTGAGTTTATTTCTGATGAGCCTCACCCATATTGAACTTTGGGCCTTGATTCTCTGTTTGCCAGCTAGGTCCCTGGGACAACTTATCTAACTTCTCAGCATCAGTGTTTTTATCTGTTACACGAAGTTTATAATTGCTACATTATAGTGAAGGTGAAATGAGATCAGAGTGCCTGACACATAGTAAGTGCTCAAAATACCCATTTCTTCCACCTTTGGTTATTGCGTATCTGAAATACGGTCCCTTTAAGCTTGTTAAGATTCCTCACTAGCCTTGTATGCAGCTGTGTTCAGACAGCTTTGGCAGAAGGAAAGGCTTTTTTTTTTTTTTTTTTTAAATAGACTGTTTCATAATCTTTTGGCTCGGATGTGTTGCTGCTGCACCGTGTGCTTCTCAGGGTCCCTGGGTCCTCCTGCAATCAGCATGTACCTTGCTTCTCACCTAAACGACCCCAGAAAGTGGCTGCCCTGAAAGATGTTGCTGAATGCAGAATGGACTTTCCTCCCTGCTCTTTGGGGTGAAACTGGCTCAGGGATTCTAGGCTGCAAGGGAGGAGGGGCTGTCAGGCCTGGACTGCAGTTGGACTTAGTGGCCAAGAGTTTTCTGGTTTTCATTAAAATTCTCTGGCTGTCTTTCGGGATTGCTCTTTGGATATGACCGTGCATTGGAGGTGGTTGTGCCGTTCTCTTGGCTACACACCCCCAGCAAATCACAGTGGCCCTGAGGACGAGAGAGAATTGAAGGTGGACAACAGGCTGGCTAAGGGGTCTAGCTCAGCAGTCTTTGTGATAAAGCACCTCCCTCCCAACTGCATATCATGAGTTTTACAAAGTCTTCAATACAGATGGGGGAGCAGACATAGCTGAGCTGGAAAGAATCCTCTTACGGCTTACTCTTGGTGACAGACTTGCTCTTTAGGGCAGATAGAAGTTTCCTGGCAGCTGTCAGAGGGTCCCCAAATGTGATATCAATGACTGAAAATGAGTCCGATCCAATCATTTTTCCTTAGGTGCTTATGCCCAAGGGGACGGGGATTGAGTGACAGTTCTCGGAGAGTGACAGACTGATGTAGAGAAGATTCAGTTTTTTAAGAGTTAATTGCTGGTAGTTGAACTCTCACTTGAGATTAGAATTTGAATCTGAAAATCTGGTTTCAAATGATGACTCTGCTATTGACTTGCTTTGCGATCTCGGGCAACTTACTTCCGTGGGATAAATTATGTAAAGCTAGTGGCATATCATTTGTTCTCAGTAAGTGGTAGATGTTGTTAGAAAGTACGCTAGATTTGACCTGTCACTCCAGCTCACCGAGCTATATCCCAATTCTGTCATCTAAAACATTTGTTCTGCATCCCTCCCAGCTTTGTGTCATTTAAGAATTTGAGGCAAATGTGTTCCCTAAGGCAAGCTGACTCTTCCTTCACTGGAAAAATACATCAAAACCATATTATATATTTCCCAGTGAGACGCTTATAACGTTGGATGTGTCATCTCTAGGTAACTTAGTAGGGAAAAGAAAGAATTTTTTTCTGTCATTCTTGATGGATAGATTGTGAGAAGGCCATTTTAATTGATCTTGGGTATAAATGTCCCTTGACTCCCAAGAGAGTGTCAGTGAGGCTGCCATTTGCCTTCATTGTAAACTCCATTTCCTGTCTTTTCTCCTTTTACTCTACTCTTCAAACCCTGTGTTCTAGCCAAAGGGGACTACTCACAAAAAAAAAAAAAAAATTACTGTGGAACCTATTATGTATACCAAAAAGTGTTCTAAAATGGATTTACATCTTGAAAAAGAGCAATAAAATGAAAATTGTGCATCCACCATTCAGTTTATAAAATGGAATATTCTTGGTGCCTCAGAAGCTGCTTTTGTATCTTCCGCCCCCAAATCATGTTCCCTTCTCTCCTCAGCAGAGTCAGTGATTATCCTGACTTCTTTGTTGATCATTCCCCCCCCCTTTTTTTAATGGTTTATATTACTAAACTGTGTATTGGTTAGTTTTTCAAACTTTGTAAGAAGAGGGCACTACTGGGTTTAAAAATAAGCTGATTTGGGTTCATAGTCTGGCTTTAGCTTCCCTAGGGCTTACAAAAGGTCCAAATGGGGAAGTCAGTGGGCAAGGCTGCAAGTGGATCCTAGGAAATTTAAAGCCCACCATTATTAGGGCATCTGATGGCCATAGTGTGGGTCAGACACTAAACATCTGGTAGGGTATGAGCACAGAGAATAGACTATTCTGTCTCCTCTACCTCTCATTTCTCCAGCTGCCAGGGAGTAGGTCAGAGCAAAAACTCCCCTGTGGGGTGGAGTGAATGCCAGCAGCTAACCCACACAGTCAGTGTGGAGGGGCCGAGCAGGTACTTCATTAGCACAAGGTCAAAATAAATAGAATCAGAAAAGGGTCTGGACCAAGTTTACCTATCATTCTTAGGTTAAAAAGAGAGTATGCAGTTACTATCTATGGAATTTTCTTACCTAAAAATTGACCCCTAGATCTAATCAAGCCTCGAAAGCTAACTTTAATTTATTGAAAAGATGGAAGAAATTAAACTACACTCTAAAGAAGCAAACAGATGGGGCGCCTGGGTGGCTCAGTGGGTTAAAGCCTCTGCCTTTGGCTCAGGTCATGATCTCAGGGTCCTGGGATCGAGCCCTGCATCGGGCTCTCTGCTCAGCGGGAAGCCTGCTTCCCCCTCTCTCTCTGCCTGGCTCTCTGCCTACGTGTAATCTCTCTCCTCTCTGTCAAATAAATAAAATAAAATCTTTAAAAAAAAAAAAGCAAGCAGATAAATGCAGATTGTTGGACAACTGATTTGGCTTTTGCAACAAGTCAGTGGCATGAAAAATATAATGTAACTTAAAAATTATAATCAGTGTAATGTATGAATCTTTTTGGTTCAGGTAGTCTATGTATTAGTTTGCTAAGGCTGCCATAACAAAACAACACATACTAGGTAGCTTAAACAACAGAAATTTATTTTAATTTTTAAAAATTTTTAATTATTATTATTACTATTTTTTTTTTAAGGGAGAGAGAGATTAGAGAAAGAGAACATGAGTTGAGGGGAGAGCAGAAGGAGAGGGAGAGAGAGAATCTTCAGCAGGTTCCACACTCAGCACATAGCCCAATTTAGAGCTTGATCTCATGACCCTGAGATTATGACCTGAGCTGAAATCAAGTGTTGGACACTTAACCAAGTGAACTGCCCAGGTGCCCCAGAAATTAATTTTCTTCCTGTGTTAGAGGCTGAAGTCCAAGATCAAGGTGCTGGCAGGTAGATTTTTCCTGAGGTCTCTTTCTTTGGCTTAGAGATGGTCTCTGCCTTTTTCCTCCCACTTCACACGGTTGTCCCTCTGTACACATGCAGCCCCACTGTCTCTCTATATGTCCTGATCTGTTTTCTTCTTATAAGGATATCAGTCATGTGGGATTAGGGACCACCCTGAGGGCCTCATTTTAACTTAGTTCCTTTTTTAAAGGCCCTATCTCCAGTTAATAGTCACATTCTGAGGTAGTGGGGGGGAGTTCAACATATAAATTAGGGGTCAGGGGAGACACAATTCAGCCCATAACAGCCTAATTATAAAAAAGCATTTTTGAGATGTTGGGGAAATTTTATTATGGACTGATATCAGCGGGTTGCTGTTAATTTTTCTAGGTAGGATAATAGTATTGTGATGTTAGAGAATGGGTAATATAGAGATGGGTTCCGAAGTACATTGAAATGAAATGATACGATATGGAATTTGTTATAAAACATTTAAACAAAGAAAAAATAGAGGAAAGGGAGTAGATTAAGTTAACAGGCCAAATGTTCATATGTTGAATTGGTGATGATTATCAAGGGCCAATTTTTCAGTATGTTTGAAAATTTTCTAATCATATATTTAAAATATTTAGATCAACAACACCAAAGAGGGTTTAATGGCAGTAGGGTTTTTGGTGATGAACATCTTTGATATGTCTGTCCCTTGCACTCTATTTCTGCAATTTGGTTAGTTTCTTCATGTGGTAGTCCTTTTGGGGTCCTTCACTGACTGTCTTTACTCAGTTCTCTGTTTCTTGTATACCACTTGGTGAAGGATGTCCTTCAGGAACTTCTTAGGTGAGTGGGATGTGAATTTCTGAGATTCTGTATATCTGAAAATATTTTTGTTCTGTTCTCACACTTGATACATAGTTTGGTTAGAAATCATTTTCTTTCAGAATTTTGAAAGTATTGCTTGTCTTGTTTTTATTGATGCTGTTGAGAAGTTGGAAATATTTTAATTTCTTATGCTTTATATGTAGCCTGTTTGTTTGAAATTTCTCCTTTCTGACAGCTTATATAATCTTTTCTTTGCTGTTTTCTGAAATTTCATAGAAATTTCACCCTATGTCTTCTGTGCGGGATGCTTTGAATCTGGCAATCTGCATGCCTTAGTTCTTCAAAGCTTTGTCAAATTATATTATAATATTTCTTTTTTCCTATTCTTGGGAATTTCTTTTATTTTTAAAAAAGATTTATTTATTTTTGGAGAGAGAGTGTGAGCACATGTGTGAGTGGGGGGAGGGGCAAAGGGAAAGAATCTTTAAGCAGATTCCCCACTGAGCACAGAGCCTAATGCTGGGCTCCATCTCATTACCCATGAAATTGTGACCTGAGCCAAAACCAAGAGTTGCCACTTAATTGTCTGTGCCGCCCAGGTGCCCCCTTGGGGATTTCTTTTATTCAGATATTGAACTTTCTGTATTGGTCCTCTAGAATAGTCTTAACTTCTTCTATTTTTCCATATCTTTGTCTTGTGATTCTACTCTCCAGAAGACTTTCTCAACTTCATCTTTCAATCCTTTTATTGAGTTTTTGTTTGTTTGTTTGTTTCTGTTTTTGTTTTTGATGTTTTTTTTGTTTTGTTTTAAAATTTCTGCTACTAAGTTGTCAATTTCCAAGAGCTCTTTTTTGTCCTCTTGGTGTTTCCTTTATTTATTTTTTTTTAAGATTTTTTTTTAAATTTTTATGTCAGAGAGAGCACAAGCAGGCAGAGAGGCAGAGGCAGAGAGAGAGACAGGCTCCCTGCTGAGCAAGGAGCCCGATGCGGGACTCGATCCCAGGACCCTGGGATCATGACCGGTGCTGAAGGCAGTGGCTTAACCAGCTGAGCCACCCAGGCACCCCTGTGTTTCCTTTATATAGTATAGCATCCTATTTCCATTTCACGGCTGTAATTTTTTTCATTTTTGTGAGAATATTAATGATATTTCCCTTCCACCCTGCTCCCTGCCTCACTGCCTCATACAGTATCTGTTTCCTTCAAGGTGTGTGTGTGTGTGTGTGTGTGTGTGTGTGTGTGTGTGTGAGTTCCCTGTGGTCTGTATCTTCATTAGAGACTTTCCCAAGATGTCCCTGAATGTGATCCTTGGCTGTGTGGTCTAATTAAGGGTGGGGGTTAGGGAGAGTGTAGGTTAAAAAAATGAGAAACAAAACAACTGTTAAGACCTTGCGTGGTAAATGAAGGAAGCCACTCACAAAAGACGGCAGAGTATATGATTTCATTTATATGAAATTTCCAGAATAAGCAAATCTGTAAAGACAGAAGATAGATTAATGGTTGCCTGGGGTTGGAGAGTCAGTGAGGGGGGTGGTGGTATATGGATGGAGTAACCGCTATTGGGTAATGCTTTCTTTGGGATGATGACAATGTAAAATTGATCATGGTAGTGGTTGTAGAACTCTGTGACTATACTAAACACCACTGAATTGTACACTTTAAAAGGGTGAATTGAGTGTCTTTTTTAAAAAATATTTTATTTATTTATTTGACAGAGAGAGAGATCACAAGTAGGCAGAGAAGCAGGCTCCCCGCTGAGCAGAGAGCCTGATGATTGGGGGCTCGATCCCAGGACCCTGAGATCATGACCTGAACTGAAAGCAGAGGCTTTAACCCATTGAGCCACTCAGGCGCCCCTGAATTGAGTATCTTAGTAAAGTTTAGTATTATATCTTAATATACCATCCCAGTGGTGATGGTTGTACAGCTCTGTGAATATATAAAAACCACTGAATTGTACACTTTAAGAGAGTGAATTCAGTGTGTGAGTTATATCTTTATGAAGCTGTCTGAAGAACCCGAAAAGCTGTCAGGAAACTGAGTAGGGGCTGGAGAACATTAACCGCGTGCCTCACTGAGGGGTGATGGGGGTGGGCTGCTTGTTGGAAACCCCTGAGGCAGCATCTTCCCGTTTTTGTGGGTTCCCACCTTTTTGCTGGGAGGGGGAAGAGAGAAGTCTCTAGAGGAGAGGGACTAGGAAACTGTTGTCCTTCACCTTGAGCAGACACAGTGTGCCCTTGTGTTTCTCATGTTCCCCGTTAACCATACTGGGTACTCCTGGACCAGAGCCATTCTTACATTTTATTATGGAAAATTCCAAGGATTGCAGTGCAATGTATCCTCATGTTCCTGTCACCCAGGTTCACCAGCGATCTTTTCAGCCATGTCCCCCCACCCCCTCTCCTCAGATTATTTTAAAACAAATACTGGACATTTCTGTTTTATGCTCTCTAGCATCTGAGCCTCCAGAATTCTGTCAGTGAGGAGAAGGATCTAGGGATTTAACTTCTTTTCAAGCAGCTTTCCCTGTTTTCTTCATCTTCACCTCCTGCCCCGCTGCTCTAGGAGCGGGATGGCTGCCAGTCCTGGGCCTGGTGAGGACTCTGTGGCTCCCATCAGCTGCACCCTCAGCTTTTCCTGCCTCTGGTTTAGGATTCAGCTTTCTTGCATCTGCTGTCAGTCACTACGTGTTCGTCTGTTTCCCAGGCTTCCAAAATTTGACACCATTATCTTCTCTTTCCCTGAACTTGAACAGTTTTGTTAAGACAAAAAAGTCCCTGGTGGATTTTTGTAGGGTTTTGGGAGTAGGTGAAATTAGATGCAGCTGTTCAGCGTGCTCCTTTCTCAGGAAGATCAGCTGTTCCTTCTCCCCCCACCCCCAGTTTTGCCCTATCCTACCTGATTCTACTCAAACCTACCTAGAACCCTATTGATAGATAGATAGATAGATAGATAGATAGATAGATAGATAGATAGATAGATATGCCAGGAAAGCTCCTTCCCAATCTTCTGGGAACCAAGAGGATCCTCTTTTTAAAAAAAAATTTTTTTTAAAGATTTTATTTATTTATTTGACAGAGAGAGATCACAAGTAGGCAGAGAGAGGAGGAAGCAGGCTCCCCGCTGAGCAGAGAGTCCTCTGCGGGGCCCGATCCCAGGACCCCGAGATCATGACCTGAGCCGAAGGCAGAGGCCTCAACCCACTGAGCCCCCCAGGCGCCCCGGGAGGAATCTTCTTAACACACTTCTCTTCTGACCTGAAGCCAGGCAGAGTTAAGGAGTGCCTGCCTTTGGGCCTTGCTGGCATTTTGGACTCACCTCTTTTTACAGACTTGTTTGCTTGCACTTTGAATGCTGCACTGCAGTTTGTTTCCCTGCCTGTCTTTCCGGTTGGCCTGTGAGGCCAGACTTGGGAGCAGGACTCTGTCTTGTTTCTCTCTGTATCCTGAGCACAGTGCCTCGCTCCCAGTAAACATTTGTTAACTCACAGGCTGGAGGGTGGGGACAGACTGGCGTACAATGCCCCCTTCCTCCTCGCCCCGTGCACTACTGTTTGGTAAATATTAAGGAGGCAAACTGCCTAGTGGGCTTGTTGTTATGCAATGCCGTTCCCTTTGCTTTTAAGTCTGCTGTTTTTCACCCAGTCAGCATGTTGGGGGCGGGGCGGGGGGGGGCGTATATGAGTGTAAACATCCTACCATAGAAGGAATGGACTCCGGCAGAGATGTGTTCTTTCCTTCCCTCCCTGGAAAGAAAGACTTGTGGTCTGCATACTGCTTCACACCAAAGGAGTCAATTCGGTTCTGTCTCCACAGCTGCTTAGTTCTGCAAAGTCTCCCATTGCTTTTTCCTTTTGGACTCAGTGCCAGGAGAATTTTTTTAAGTTGCTCCTCACATTATTTAAAAGCATCTGATGTTAAAATATTATCTAGGAGAGGTCCCATTCAAAGGCAAACATACAACTTTAAAAGGGTAACAGTAACCTCTCCTTTGTTTCCAGTACCTTCTCAAAATGCTACTTAGAGCCTCCAGGGGGAAAGAAACAGAAAACTAGCCTGCAAACAGATTTGGGGTGCTGGATTAAACACACCTAAATAGGGTTCTGTACTTCAGGACTGGTCAGAGCCTCCCTGCTAGGCATTATGAATCTTATAGAGGGGCACGCAGGAGGCTCTCTTTCTTCAGTTTACCTTACTTTCCATCAGAGGAGCAGGAGCATTTTGGTGCTGTTTCAAGGAAAACACAGAACTCTGGAAATGGCCCCTCAGCTCTTTAAGGTCCAGTTGAAATGCCACTTCCTTTAAGGCTTTCCTGAATTTCCCCAGAGGCATGCAACCTTTTTCTTCCTTTGTCTTGCCTTCATCTGTTTCCCTGTCTCTTTCCTTACTCCCAGCAGATCCTAAATTCCCTGTGCATGTGTTACTTCTGCATCTGGGACATTACGTGGCATAAAGGTGCTCAAGAAATGTATGCGGTTCTGCACTGGTGCTTCAGCTAAGTCACCCTCACAGTTCAGAGGACACCGTCATGGGTGGGAACTCAAGACAGGTCTGGAGCTTGCAGCTCTCGCTGATCAAGGCTGTGGATGGGGGTGAATAAATAAAAGTGTTAAAAAAAGCAGGGGGGAGGGGCGCGCCTGGGTGGCTCAGTGGGTTAAAGCCTCTGCCTTTGGCTCAGGTCATGATCTTAGGGTCCTGGGATTGAGCCCCGCATCGGGCTCTCTGGTCAGCAGGAAGCCTTGCCTCCTCCTCTCTCTCTGCCTGCCTTTCTGCCTACTTGTGATCTCTCGCTCTCTCTGTCAAATAAATAAATAAAAATCTTTAAAAAAATTAAAAAAAAAAAAAAAGATATGGTTGGGGGAGAGGGCTCACAGCAAGGACACAGGGCCCGTGTAAGACCTTGGTTCCAAAGGACAGAATAGGAAAGCAAAACCAGGAGATGCTGAGAATATAAATCAAATATACTGATGGCTGGTTATATATGACAACCACCTGTGGTCAACTATGAATATTCAAACTTAATTCCATCCCGTTAAGTAAGTGCTATTCTTCCTATTTTGTTGATGAAGAAATGGACATCAGAATGGTGAAGTAGAAGCAGATACCAGGGCGCCTGGGTGGCTCAGTCAGTTAAGCGTCTGCCTTCGGCTCAGGTCATGATCTCAGAGTCCTGGGATCGAGACCCATGTCTGGCTTCCTGCTCAGCAGGGAGTCTGCTTCTCCCTCTCCCTCTGCTCCTCTCATGCTCTCTCTCTCTCTCAAGTAAATAAATAAAATCTTTAAAGAACTAAGTACCTATATGCATCAGGCACTGTACTGCTGGGGATGCAAAGATGAATAAAATTCAGTCTTTTCCCTCGGGGAACCCTTGTTTTATGGCATAGGTGGTCTTGTAAATAAATAAGCAAGAGGGTGAGTGTAGTGATGGAGCTATGATTGGGGTGATATGGGAGAACCTACCTGAGCAAGGTGGAGTGAGGGTAGAGGGACTGAAGGGACCAGAAGACAAAGTGTGGGTGAGAGACACCATGATGACCTTGTAATCATCAGCAGGAAACGTGAGGTAGGCTAGGAGTGAGGAGAAGCTGACAGGATGTTGCGAACTGGTTGAAGCATTTCAGACCATGGTTTTGAAAAGCAGGGTTTTGTAGGGCTTTCAGCCAAAGAGCAAACTGTCCAGCATGTTTCAGATGCAAACCCAGGTAGTGGGAGGTGGTCCTATTTTCTTGGTAGGGGAGCTGAGGTTCGGAAGGTGACGTGCCCAACATTACTTAGCGTGTTAGAGTTGGAACAGAGCCACAATTTCAAGCCAGATCCACCTCGATCTTTGTACTACTGAGCTACCTCAGAGTAATAATGGCCAACAACTGTACTGAATCTCTGACGGAAAAGTATTCTTACTCTCACTCTGATACTTGAATCAGAGAATAGTTTTAAGGCTTCATAGGATCGAGAGCTGGATTTATGTGGTACTAGTTCTCAGTGCTCTCAAAGTTCAGAGAAGGAGAGATCAGGGAGCAATTCATGCAGGAGGTCGCGTCTATATTGCCCTGAAGGAAGAGAAGAGAGAAACTAGTACAGGTAATGGGGAAGCCAGGTGTGAGAAAGGCGATGCTGTGCCACCATGTGGTGGGGCAGGAGCGGGCCTGGGAAACCATGACAAGAGGCCACTTCTTGGCATCATCACAGTCACTCGCTTCCTGAGATAGCTGCGTAAAGAAGAGAGAAACAAATGACCGTGTACCTCAATTCCCATCTTCGCTTTTGCTGAATATAAACACACAATAGGCATTAAAAACGTATTTTTCCTTCCTTAGTACAGTTAGTAGAGAGTTTGTTCAATAGTGTGCGCCCTTCCACTGCACTGTGATTTATCTCGGTGTCCCTACCCTCTCCTCAAACCCACTCTGAATATATAAGGGAACAGCAGAAGGTCCTGCAGCTATTACAACCACAAGCAGGTGAGCAAATAGAAATGACATTTGCCAGTGTGTGTGATGAACAGAGCTTGCTTATATAGAAGGGGGTGTATGTTTGGGTTGGTGCTCCAAAGTTCTCCTACGATTCCTTCTAACTCTGTTCTGATTATCTTCAGGGCCTGGAATTGGGAGCTTTGTAAATGCTACTGTATTATATTATAGCCAATGGTGTGGTGATAAAAGGATGCCCTTATGAGTCAAAACACATCTGGATTAGTATCCATCCCAGCTCCCCAGACTACCAGTTCTTTGACGTTGGGCACATTATTAATTTTGGTAAGGCTCACTCTTGGAGATTTTTGGTCTTGTAATTATGCCCCTTCTCTCTCCCAGCATCAGATTTACCCTCATCCCTGGATAATTCTCCGTAGCAAATAAACAGGCCTCTGTATTTTCTATCTGAGAATAAACAACAGCCCTCCTCCCCCACGCCATCTGACATTCCAAAATGTTTTCTAATTTTATCCCTTAACTATTCCAAAATAAATTCATTACTTAGTTTACACCTGTGTTGACATTATATCCCCCATCTAGCGGTCTTCAGGTTCCTTTTCTCAGTAAAACTTGCAGGTCGTCCGTAGTTTGGGTTTTGACGCCTTTTCCTCACTCTAATTTCTTCCCATTGTTTCGCGAGGACTATTCTTGTTAGTGTCAATCAATGAATGACCTTCATGTTACCAAGTCGGAGGTCACCTTTCTTTTAATCTTACTCCTTTTCTCAGCAGCATTTGACAAGGCTGATTGCTGTTTTTCTTGGACACTCCACTTTCCTGGGTCTCTTCGTGCCTCCTCTGGACTCTCCTCTTCTCTTCTCCCCCTCTAAATGGTGATGTGCTCCATGTTCTGAAAGGGGCCCCTTCTCTTCTCTGAGATACAGATATCCTCATCGAATCCAATGACTTTCAATAGCATCCATATGCTGATGACCTTCAAATTTGTATCTTTATTCTTAGACTTTCTCTGGAACTCCAGACTCATTTCCAGTTAGAGGCCTAGGAGGCATTGCACATTTCACATGGCTGAAAGAAAACTCTTGACTTTGTCTCCACCCAAAACTTGTTCTTCCTTCAACCTTCCCCACCTCAGTAAGTGGTACTCCTGCCCCCCACCAAGTGTTCAAGCCAAAATATCTAAGTGTTGTTTTTGCTTTCTTTCTTTCTTCCCTATCATCATCCATTGCTTCAGCAAGCCCTATCTTTTCTTTCTTCAGAAACATTCCCGAATGTATCCCCTTCTCACCATCTCCACCCCCCACACCCTAGTCCAAGCCCTATCATCCTCTTCCTAGACCACTTGCAGCGACTTCCTAACTAGACTTCTTGCTTCTACTTGTATCCATACCATAATACCCTCCGTTACAGAGACCAGAGAAATCTTTAACACTGTTTGTCAGGTTGTGCCACCCTCCTTTCCCCTCCTTCCCACCACCCTCCCCCGTGGCCTCCCTGTCGTTCTCAGAATGCAATCCACACTCCTCACCCTGGCAGACCAAGGGCTCTGTGACCTGCCCCGTGTCTCTCACCCAGCCTGCTTCTCGCCGATAGCGCATCAGCCTCACTCTGCGGGCTTTGGTTCCTTGAACTTGCCAAAGTCCATTCTCATTTTAGGACCTTTGCCCTAGTTCTTCCTTCAGCGTGAAATACTCTTCTTCCAAACTGCGTGTGCTTGATCTTTATTGTTTAAATCTCATCTTACATATAGCCACCTCAGAGAGACCGTCTCTGACTGCCCACTCCAAAATTGCTGTCTGGTCACTCTGTTCCCTTCCTCCTATTTTAGTTCTCTCCTAGTTCTCTACAAGTGAGAACCTGGCACTACCTGATATTTTCCTTGTTCATTAATGTATCTGCTCATTTCCCCATTCATTCATTGCTCTGTTTGTTGCCCAACTGGAATGTGTACTCTCTGAAGTGGGGACACCTTTTTCTGTTTGTTTATTGCTGTATCCTCTGCTCCTAGATCAGTACTGGGCATAATAGACTCTCACTAGAAATATGTGGGGTGGGGGGATAAGTTTTCCTCATCTATAGAATGGAGAGGCTAATGCATTCAGAGTTGTTCAGGGCTTACACTATCAAACTTGAGAATGCACGTGAAGTGAATAGTTTTGTGTCCAGCATATTGTATTTAATAAATAGAAAATATGTTATTTTTTAAGTATCTGGCTTATCATGGACACCAAACAAAGGTTAATTCTCTTTCTTACAGTCTGGGTCTCCTGTAGTATTTTCTAGTGAGATAGCCTGCATTCTTGGCAAGGTGAAAGGTACTCCCCAGTCAGCTATGACACCACATTTTTCTGAAGAAAAGGTTTAAAAAGTACTATTCAATGAATAGTTAGCATCAGCTAGTTCAGAACCATTATTAATGTCACTTCTGTCCCCATCCTCCAATATACACAGCAGTGCATTATAACAAGGTTTGACTTTCTCTTGGGAAATCATAATTTTCTTCTTCTCTTTGGTTATATGATCTCTTCCAATTAACTCTCTCCTTAGAGCCCAAGTGTTTTGGGATTTGATTTCTAAATCCTGGTGTTTAGGATCTCTGAAGAGTCTTTCCAGCTTGGTGTCTTCCGATCAATATTTCTTTTGCATTCATATAGTAAATATTTAGGGTCGACTGAATGCCAGGCAATGGGGATACAGTTAAGAATTCATAGGGGCCTCTGTCTTGAAGGTCTGGTGGGAGAAGTAGGATACATAAATCAATGAAGGTAATAAAGTGTCTCTGAAGAGAGTCTTTTTTTTTTTTTTTTTTTTAAAGATTTTATTTATTTGACAGAGAGAAACACAGCGAGAGAGGGAACACAAGCAGAGGGAATGGCAGCGGGAGAAGCAGGCTTCCTGCAGAGCAGAGAGCCCGATGCGGGGCTCGATCCCAGGCCCCTGGGATCTGACCTGGGCCGAAGGCAGCCGCTTAAGGACTGAGCCACCCAGGCGCCCCGTGAAGAGAGTCTTAATAGTACATAGCGGAGGCACAAAGGAGGGAGTGGCTAATCCACTCAGAGGGGGGAGGAAGGTTTCAGATCTGTGGCTGCTTACCCGGCCAACAAGGAGAGAATGGCTGTGTGAGTAAAGGTGTGGAGGAATGAACCTGCCTTGGAGTCTGCACTCTGGGAGCCTGGCGTGGCTGCATGATCTCAGTGGCAGCGGTAACTCAAAGGTCACGAGAAACAAAGCGAGAGAGAGGGGCAGGGCCTGATTCGCGGCAGGCTCTGTTTGCCCTGCTAGAAAATTTGAACTCTCTCCAACAATAGCAATAATAGGAACAGCACATAACTCTTACCGAGTGCTTCCTACATGCCAGACTCTTTTCATTGTTCTTCATTGATTCCTTTAATCCCACCACGACCCTATGAGGTAGCTACTGTAATTATCCCTGTGTACAAATAAAGAAACACAGGCACCAAGAAGATAGTGAACTTGCCCAAGGCCATCCAAGTCATAAAGGGCAGAGGCAGGACTCCAAAGTTTGCCCTCTTCACCCGGGCACTGTACTTCCTCTCACAGCTTTGTATGGGCAGCCGGGAGCCCCTGAGGAGACGCAAGTGTGGGAACGACATGGTCAGATGAGTTCTTTGGAAAGGTTGCAGTGGAGTGGTATTGCATCTTGTACCTGAGTCAGTTTCTAGAATCCTCGAAGGCAGAAAACGCAGTTACCTTTGTCCTTGACGTGAGGAGTATTTGAGTGAGGCTTGCTGTGCAAACGGCGGCGTCTCCTGTCTCACTGGGCTCAAGGCTGCAGCTCTCCCCCCTAGCCTTGGGACGGAGGCCAGTCTTGGGTCTAATGCACTCACGAGATGAAGAGTCGGTTTGTGTTGAGGGGCCCTGTTGTTGGAAAAGCACAAAAGCGTCACACTCCCGCAGAAACTGAGCCCCTCCGTAGCGACAGCCCACTCAGCCTCCCCTCTCCCTCTTTCCAGGGCCCACGCTCACTTAGGGGGCAGCAGAGCTCAGGCGCTGCTTAGTGATTTTCCCTGTCTCTGTGTCTCCCCATGGAAGGCGTCCACGTGGCCCGGATGCGGAACAGGGGCAGCTGCTGCCAAGGTAGGACAAGTTGGAGCCAGTGAAGGTCAGAGCAGGTGGACAGGAGAACGAGGATATGAGAGACATAAAGGAGGCTAAATATTCTGGACCTAATGGCCATCTGGATTTGTTCCCTTCACGCTTTTTTCTGATGTGAAAACTTGGTGCATTGCTGTATTTTTTTGTTTCCAAAGTCTGGTAAAATTGCTTCCAGTTTCCAACAATGTCTGCTTTCGTAGCAGAGTCTTCTCCTCGCCCCTGACATACAGTTACTGAAATGGGCCTAAGAGTCTCTGCAAGCATCGAGGGACTTTAATCAATCCATCTGTTGTGACAGTGGTGCAATATGCCCGTTTTTTGTTTACAAATAAGACACTGTGTTAGGTAAATTCTCCTGATAGTGCTTGAGAAAACCCACTGCTGTGATCTCTTACAGGTCTTACGGGAAATTCACTGATTTTTTTTTTTTTTTAAATTGAAATGATTTTGTAACTGCTTTGAAGAAAACATTGACATGATTACAGTGATAAAAACCAAACCAAACCACCCAGTGCATAGGAAAAAGGGACAGGGAGGAACACATCAAAACGCTGACAGTGCTTGGGTTCCTTTCGGTAATTTATTTTCTCCTTTTCTTTGTTTTCCACGTTTTAAAAAATGTGCCTGTGGTACACACAAAATGTCAAAAACTTGTAAAAAAAAAAAAACAAAAAAGGACAAAACTTAAAAAATAAAAAAGCTCCCTGTGATCCCATAATCCTGACATAACCCATTCTTCCTTCTGAAATGTCGTTGTTCACATATGTGCTTATTCTTCATAGCTGTATTCCTGAAAAATGCAGCTTTGTGTATTCTCTATTTTATAGCCTGTTGTCAACATTATTTCATATTTCCACATAGTTTTCATAATTGGCATTTCTAATGGCTGCCCCGCATTCCATGGTGTTGATGTTCCAGGCTGAACGATCCCTTGTTGGACATTTGGATTGTTTCCAGTTCTTTTAGATAAGACGTAGTGAACATTTTTGTTCATTTAGCATTTTGAGTTTGTTCAGTTCTTTCCTTAAAGTGAATTCCCAGTGGTGAGCTCACTGCATGAAAGATTTAAACTCTGTTACCACTCTTGGTCTGTACCTAATAAGAGCCTATTTCCTACAAGAGCAAATTGAATGTGGCTGGTCACTGGCTGTGTACATGCGTGTCTGTCCCATGTTTCCCTCGCTAGTATCGAGCCTCTATGATATTTTTTTTTTTAAGATTTTTATTTATTTGACAGCGAGAAACACAGCAAGAGTGGGAACACAAGCAGACGGAATGATAGCCAGGAGAAGCAGGATTCCTGCAGAGCAAGGAGCCTGATGCGGGGCTCGATCCCAGGACTCTGGGATCATGACCTGAGCCGAAGGCAGACGCTTAACGACTGAGCCACCCAGGCACCCCATCTATGATATTTTAATAAGGTGTATTATCTCTAAATGTCATATTTCTTAAAGAAAATTTAGAAAGAATATACATGTATAAGGAAGAAAATAAACTTTCCATAATCCCACTACTCAGAGGTAAGGTAAGCATTTTAAAAATGTATTTCCTTCCAAGTATGTATTTCGTAATGTTACATCATGTAGCTCAAAGAAAAACCAAAACAAAAATATAACCTCTTCTCTGTCGTATAGAGGTTTTACTCCTCTCTCCATTCTGGGGCCAATTCTTAAGTAATATTGGAATGAACTTCCTTGGGAATAAATCTTTGTACATATCTTGGCATCATTCCTTAGGAAAATTCCCAGAAGCGAATTGTTGGATCAAAGAGGATGGACATTGTTAAGGCTTTTGATGAATATTGAAAACTTGCTGTTGAGGAACATTGTGCCACTTGGTATATGTCACCTGTTCAGAAGTCCATGGTAGCCTGGCCCGGCGACAGCCGAGTTTTGGGCTGGGCCTGGTGCAGTAGGGACAAAGGTGGTGCCAAGGAGGAATTCAAGCTACATTTCTGACGGAACCTCTGCATGCCTTGGTGACAGACAGCTTATGGCATGCTGTGTGTGTGTGTGTGTGTGTGTGTGTGTGTGTGTGTGTGTGTGTGTGTGTTGGGGGGCCGTGTTGAAGGAGAGTTTCACATAGGAATTTGCCAGGATGCAGGTAAGATAATTTACAGGGAAACACTTAGCAAACTTGAGGTGCTCTATAGATGTAAAAGCTTATTGACAGAAACGGTACTGAAGACATCCCCTTCTCTCCCACGGGGCTGTGTCAAGGATGAAATGGCTGGTGTGTGTAAAATACATAGGCCCTAAACAAATAGTCATTCTCTTGAGTGACACAGGACCTGGCACAAACTTGAAAGACAGACTCGGGAGGATTCCTGTGTTTTATTCTCATCCACTTGAGTCCCAGACTATGAAGACACTTGCTTCCCGTTCACTTTTTCTCATTTTTCCCGTGAGGAGGGAATCTGTTAAAACAGCTGAAGGAAGGGTCCAGCCTGGAGTGACAGTCTTCTGGCTGGGAAGGAGTCACTTCTCTCCTTGCAAGGCCATGGTCCCTAGGGCTAGGGAAGTGCATGAGCCCTCTTGGGGGCTGCAGCCCTGCCCCCTGACGGCCTGGCAAGGCTGCTTTGTGTGCTCAGCCCGGGGGGAGGAGACTGAGGGTGCCGATAAGGAGGCCCTTCCTGGCCAGCCAAACAGGCGCAGGAAAGCTTCTGCAGAGGAGAGATTAGACGCAGTCCGCAACTTAGAGAACACAATGGGGCGGGCATTGGGCGATATTGTTTATTGTTGGAGAAGGTTGACGAAGGGAGCCTGGCCTGCTTGTGCAGAAGACGGAAACAGCAAGTCGGGTCCGGAAAGACCTTTTTTAGAGCAGTTCCACAAACATGTTTTACATACAGAACACCCCCTCCCCCCAATCTTGGAAAGGGATTAATGAGTGGGGAAGGTATCTTTCTTTTCCCCCAGGAAACGAGGTGCCAGTATTTCCTGACGCATCCGAGACTCTTTGTCAAGCACCTGCGTCCAGTGCTAAGCTGCAAAACAAACTAGTTCTGCCTGGGGAGCTAAGAGAATGGGGGCCCAGGTGGCGGCTGCGCCTGGCTGTCTCTCCTCCTCTCACCTCTGAGGAAAATCAGACCTGTGCCCAGTGCAGGGACGCTTTCTCACGAGCAAAGGGGAAAGAGCTCTATGACTATGACTTCAACAAGAGAATTCAGACATTGGCTTTGGGTAGTGCCCATGAAATGCTGTTTTATGGATTAACTTTCATTTTCCTTACTTGCCTAGTATCCCAAATCTGTTCCGTGTTTCTGGGAAATAGGAAGCTATAAAAGGTGACGTATACAAGGAATAAAATAAAATGTTTGATTGGGGAGCTCTCAGGCCTACTTTGTTTTTTATTTGTATTTTTTTACATGTCTGAAAAAAATATTCCCAAGGGCTGCTTTTGAGCTCCCTCCCATCGTGGGTCCGAGGCAGCCTCCCCTGGTGCTTGTGCCTGGGGCCTTGCCCGGGAGGGATTTCTGTTTGCAGAGCTGGTTCGTCCTGGTGGCAGCTCTGAGTTAGGGTCAGGGGACTCGGGCCTGTGCCCTACCAGCTCTGTTGTTCTCATGCTGCGTGGCCTGAGGCAAGTTACTCTTTTGATTTCAAAGCCCATTTCCTTTTCGTAAAATGGGGAGAAAAAGATAGGCTCCTCCTCCTTCCTCAGGAGGATTCTGTGTCAGAGGGCAGTGAGTAATTTCTGAGCTATGATTCATGATACAAATGTGGGAGAGTTTTGTTTTTACTGGTGAAATTGTGCAGACTGTGGTTCTATCCGTTGGTTTTGGCCGCCGTGCGCTGGAGGCCCGGTTTTGAGGGAAGTTGGTACGAAAGAGTGAGTCCACTTTGTAGGCTCTCACTGGGCAGGGACACGGTTTAGTAGAGAAAGCAGTGGCACACCCAGTGAGCTGGGAAGGGCAACCCCACAGGCTTAGGGGGGACATTCCTTCCCTGTCATGTGCAGGGGTGTAGCAGAGCAAAGAGAAAGACTGAAAGGTAGAAATAGAGCACCCCAAACAGATTTTTTTTAACAAGGACTTCTCTCACTGTATTAAGAAAACTGTCTTGCATTGCAAAGCACTGCAGACGGAGTAGAAGGTCGGAATACAATTTAAGAGTTGGAAGTTACCCTCCTTCCTACAGTTAGACGTGACAGCTTCCCCAGAAGCAAGCACTGTTGCTAGTTTTCCTGTGCCTTTTTCTGGAGACGTTTTATGCTTATGCAGATAAATAACTAAATGCCCCCTTTTCACGCTACACATACCATTTTCCACCTTGCTTCTTTCACTTAATGGATCTTGCAGATGTCCCCAGCAGGCTACATGGTATACTGATATATAGTTTTCATAATATTACCACCGTTTTCCTGCGGATGGACTATTAGGTTGTTTTTCGTATTTGTTAGTACAGACATTGTTGTAATGAATATCCTACTCCATGTGTCTCTGTGCGTGTGTATTATATAAGTGTAGGAGAGATTCCGAGAAGTGGAATTGCTGGGTCAGAGGGTTTGTAATAGCCTTTTTAGTTTTAAATCAATATTGCCCTCCATAGAGGTTGCATCAGATTTACCTCCTACCAGTGGTATCCTGGCACCCCATTCCTCCATACCCTCTCCTTCACAGAGGGAACTCTGCCAATCTGGAGTGAAAAATGGCTTCTGATTTTGAATTCATTATAGTTTTCATTATAAATGATCATCTTGTTTAAAACTGTATTTATAATTACAATCTTAATTGTTTAAAAGTATAATTTGTAACTGTAAATTATACATTAGAGCTTGAATTTACTCTCAGGAGTAAAGCTGGTCATTTTAAAAAATACATAAATGTCATTTTTCTTCCCTGTCTTATAAACTATCTGCTCCTGTCCTTTGTCCATTTTTTTCATTGATTTATTCAATTTTTCTCATTGATTAGTAGGAACTCTTTAAGCATTTAAGGAAATTAGTCCCTAGTTATATATTTATTTCAGCTATCTAAATCAGTTCATCTTTTCTTGTTCTGCCATGCAGAGTTTTTTCAAAAACTTCTTTAGTCAAATTGGTCAATCTCTTTATGGCCTTGATTTTGAGTAATTCTTAGAAAGCCGTCCCCACTTTAAGATTTTATATACACCATGCTTTCTTCTAGTACTCTTATGTTTTCATTTTTCAGAATCCAAATCTTTAATCCATCTGGAATTTATTTTAGTATAAGGAGTGAGATAGAGTTCCAACTTAATTTTTTCCCAGAAAGACGTGGGTTTTGAATTCTGGCAGTTTGACTCATTAGCTGTGTGATTTTGATGGAAGCTTACAGTGTCCTTTTCTGTAAGCTGGGAATTATAATAATAGTACCCTCCTCCTAGGATTGTTGTGAAACTTGAATGAGTACATATATGAGGAAGAGCACCTGGCACATAATAAGCATTGAATAAGCCTCAGCCATGATTATTGGTATTAAGAACGACAGAATGTAGGGGCACCTGATTGAGTCAGTTGTTAAGTGTTTGCCTTTTGGTCAGGTCATAATCCCAGGGTCCTGGGGGCTCGATCCCAGCATTGGGCTCCCTGCTCATCAGGAAACCTGCTTCTCCCTCTCCTCCCCCTGCTTGTGTTCCCTCTCTCTTGCAGTCTCTCTCTCTCTCTCTTTGTCAAATAAATAAAAATTAAAAAAAAAAAAAAAGAATGCTAGAATGTAAATTCCTTACGTCCCCCATGGCTAGGATGGAGAGGCCATGTTGTAACTCACTAGTGTGGGACTTAGGGTGACACTTCATTACCCCAACTCTCCGTTTCCTCACTTGCATAATGAATGATAAGAAGCAGCTCATGAGATTGTTGGCAGGTGCGGATGAGATCATGTCTGTGACCACGTTTTGTGAACGGTAAAGGGTCGCGTCAGAATGCTGGAGATCATGGCCCGCTGAATGAGGAGCAGCTATGGCCCAGGTGGATGTTTGACATCCCTGGCCAAGGAGAATAATTAACTTGCAGTAACATGAAATTAGCAGCTTATGTAAAGCAAGTGAGCTTGCAGCAGTTGATTATAGTAATGTTTAGTGATTGCCTTCTAGTAATTAAGCACTAATGAGCTTCCTGAGACAGAACCTTGTTAGAGTGAAAGATCAAACACTTTGAATTCAGTGTCTCCTTGAACGTGGCCCTGGAATATGCTGACCTGAGTTTCTTGTGGAAGCATGGTCCTTGGCCTCAAGGACAGCAGGGGCAGCAGATGAGCAGAGCACACCCCCTCCACCGGGCAGGTGCACATGTGGAGATGGACTGTCCAGGAGGGAGAGACTCCCCTGCAGTGTGTGCTCTGTGCCAGCCTGAGCCTGGTCCCTGGAGTCTGGCCTAGTATCTAAAGTACCCACGCTCAGTAATGCCTTCTTCAAATGTTACTTGTTGCCCCTTTTTATTCCTCTCTTTGTGGTTTTGGATGCATCAGGCATATCTTGTTTCCCATGCCCTGCCGGCCTCCCTCCACAACTTCAGGGTAGGTGTGAGCTTGTGTTTAGGGCCTCTGTTTCTAGTAGATCTGACTACTCTGATTTTCTCTGGGTAGGATTGTGCAGTAAATTTGAATTTCAGATAAACAACTAATAACTTTTTGATATAAGTATGTCCCATGCAAAATTTGGGTTTCACTTACATACTAAAAAATTATTCATATGTCCCATGCAATATTTGGAGCAAACCTATAATATCAAAATGTATTTGTCGCTATCTGAAACTGAAATTTATCAGGGTGTCCTCTTTCTCTCTTCCCCTTCCTTTTCCCTTCCTTTTCCTTCTCTTCCTTTTCTTTCCTTTTCTCTTCTCTTCTCTTCTCTTCTCTTCTCTTCTCTTCTCTTCTCTTCTCTTTTCTTTTCTTTTCTTTTCTTTTCTTTTCTTTTCTTTTCTTTTCTTTTCTTTTCTTTTCTTTTCTTTTCTTTCATGTAACAGCCCTACCTGGGTGGCAACCCTGATTTCAAGTGCTGTAAAACAACATTTACTATACTGATGTTTCACGGAGCCCTAGTAGCTAGAGATTTTTTTGTTAAAAGGTGTGATATAAGAAAAGAATTCTCAGCTAAAGTCACATGTGGCAAATCTTAGGTTAAACAAAACCAGTTTTCTTCATTATGGGAATTTTTTTGAACTTTTAAGTCTTTAAGATTGGATTATAGTGTTTGGTATTTCTCAAAGTTATATCACTGTGAAGCTATCCTCGTGCCACCCCTTTCTTGAGTATTTAGCGTCACAGCAGCAAATGTTGAATGAATGCTGAGGGTCTTGGGTAATCAGTTCTGTTGGTAGATCATGAATTTTGATTTTTGGGTTTGGGGAAAATACCACTCCATAGAAAACAAAAATATCCGTATGTTATAATTGTTTTTGTTTTTAAAATCCATACATTTAAAAATCTACACACATACAGGTGAGCGTAAAAACCTAGAAGGATGGATGCCAAAATGTTAATTATGGTTATGCCCAGGAGGGGATTTGCTTAAGGAAAGAGATTATAAATGATTTTCTCTTTCTTTTTGTTTGGTTGTATTTTCTGCAATCAGTATATATAACTCTTGTCATATATGACTCGCTGAGTATTTTATTTGATTATTGTATTTTTTTAAATGTCACTTTCCATGTATTATCTTATTTGCCCCTCAGGCAGGTCAGTGATAATAAATTCTATTATCCCCATTTTATGGATGAGGAAACTTGATACAGCTGTTCAGCAGACCCAGGTGTAAATAATAAATAAGTAAATAAAACAATAAATAATTTTAAATAAATAAAGTAAAAATAAATAAATAAATCTTTAAAAAGAGAGAGGGAGAGATAAAATGATAAAATAAATAAAATAATATGAAAATAAAATAAAAATAAATAAATATTTAAAAAGAGAGAGAGAGATCTTTAAAATCTTTTTAAAGATTTATTTATTTATTTTAGAGAGAGGGAGAACAAGAGACAGTGGGGGAAGGACAGAGAGAGAGAGGATCTTCAAGCAGTCTCCCTGCTGAGAGGAGCCTGATGGTGGCTCAGTGTGGGGCTCCATCCCACGACCCATGAGGCCATGACCTGAGCCCAAACCAAGAGTTGGATGTTCAACCGACTGTGCCACCCAGGCACCCCCACCCCAGGGCCCTGGGGTCAGTACTCTTGCTGCCTCTTTGGTATGAGAGAGTGGCAGCACCTGCTGCTTTCAGAAGGACCATGGTGCCTATTCACCCACCCCCTTCAGTTTATTGTTCAAGGTTGAGACCCTGAAAGGGAAAAGGATTTAGTGAGACATGTGATCTTTGAACAAGTTCAAGTGCCCAAAATATCATTTTCTGGAGCAGGGCTGGAAGAGGGGATCAGGCCTCTGTTCACCAGAATCCTTGACTTTATCTATTGTTATACCGAGCCCTGAAGGGCGAGGGGGAAAATGTACTGATATGCAACAGTTAATACAGTTTTTTTTTTTTAAAAGTCACTTTGATAAATGGATTGTTGCCAAAATCACATTGTTTTAGAATTTTTTTTTTCTCTTTTCATAGTACATCTTGTTTCCTATATCTTTTCTAACTCATTTTTTTTTGTTTCTTTTTTTTTTTTTTTTTTTTTAGGGGAGGGAGGGGCTAAGGGAAAGGGAGAATCCCAAGCAGGTTCCATGCCCATTGCAGAGCCTAGCTCAGGGCTTGATCTCCAGACCTTGAGATCATGACCTGTGCTGAAACCAAGAGTTGGACACTTAACCAACTGAGCCACCCAGGCGCCCCTAAACTCATTCTTTTCTTTTCCTCATCTATTTTTCCTTTTTTGAATCTTCGTCATATACCCATTTATTTTGAGCTATTATGGTGATCCTGATGTTTGGGGTTTTGCTGGTTCATCTGAGTAGTGTTCCTATTTATTGCCCCTCTGCCCAGTACTTAGTTTCGTGGATGAATGAATTGTGGGAGTGGTATTTGGGGGAAGGTCATCGTCCCCAGAGACCTGGGCTTGGAAGGCCCAATGAGGAACAGTGCTTGTATGATCTGGAATCATTTTGTGTGGCCCTATCAGTGTGGGTGTGTTCAAGAGGAGGGAGATTCTAGAATATTGCAGCTCACAGGGGCGGGGTTTCCATTCAACTGTGCCCCAGCTCTATGACAGTACAGCGGTGCTGTCTACCATAGGGCAGGGGACAGCAGTGTCCTAGTTCAGGAGGAGCAAGGCTTTGGGGTCAGACGGATCTGGATTTGAATCCTGGTCCTAAGACTAACTAGCTGTGTGACTTCAGGATAACCTCTCTGTGTCTCAGTTCCCTCAGGCAGCTGGAAATGGTGATGGTAACAATACCTACCCCATAGGGCTGTTGTGAGAATTAAAAGAGTATATGCAGAAGCGTGCCTGGTGCATTATAAGCATTGAGTAAGTGTCCGTGATTATTACTATTAACAATGGTAGAATATAAAATCCCTAGAATAGTGCCTGGTCAGTAGCCTATCCTGTGACATGTTGGCGCCCCAGACAAGGTATGACTTTTGTTGTCAATTTAGGGAGCTGTGGCACTAGCTGATTCTGAATGGCTTCCCCTCCTGGGATGCTATCTTAGCCTGTGGTCATTGGTGAGCTGTTACCTCACTTCCCGATCAGAACGGCTTCCTCAGAGCAGTTTTCAGAGAATCTTGTGGGCTTTCATTGAGCCATGTGTTTCCTGTTAGAAACAGAGCAGTAACCACTGCAGGTAACTCAGGAGTTGACAGTCCGGCCTTAGTCACAGACGGCCTGATTTTTAAAGAGACCAAGCACTTCCCCCAGAGGTTCGTTAAACACACACACACACAGAAACAAACAAAAAACCCCAAAACCTTCAACAGAGCGTTAAAGTGATTTCTTATAGAAAGGAGGGGAGCCTTAACTTGTTTTCTGTGGCTCTCTCTCTCTCCAGGTGGTGGCCACGCGGGACCTGACTGAGCATTGACTCTGACTGGGTAGCTCTTCCCCTTCTTTCCTGAAGGTGCAGAATTTGGGTACTGTAAAACCCCTCAGGAGTCCTGTTTCTCAGGCCTTTCTTTTTGGGCATTCTCCTCTGAATTCTCTGCTTTACGTCTTTGACTTCTGCCAAAGATGGAGGAGTAAACGTGTGGCAAACCATCCGGGCACAGAAGGACGCTGTCCAGGCCTGTGCCCTTGTTCACTGGCTAATGAAAGCCGTCAGTTGTGGTTCGTGGGGGACCCACAGAGCCTCCCGTCCTCCTGCCATCCCTGGCCCTCTCCCTGAGTTTTATTTTCTGTCACTTTTAACGGCTTTCTTGGATTTTTGATTAACATACCACATCCCTGATTCTTATCTAGAGTCTGTCCTTGATCCTTATTTAAACTACTACAGTATGGTAGAGTTTTGGATGTGAAGCCAGAGGGGAAGAGAAAAAGGAAATGACATTCTATTGAGTGCTTGCCCTTTAGCATTCAATTCATCATTTTTCTTAAGCTCCCACTGCCAGCCAGGCACTGAGAAAGGCCCCACGGGTAGTGTGTCAAGGACGTCCACTGGGGCTGGACCTAGGCTATGTGGGTTTGAGTCTCAGCTCCACCCGTTAAGTGGGACCTTCGTGACTTCTTATTTAACTTCTCCTGTCCCTTAATATCCCTATATATCAAGTTTGGATGCTCATAGCGTCCACCTGTTAGGAGTGTTGTGAGGATTAGATGAGTTCATAATATAGAATGAGATGATGATGATGATAGTGTTAAGGATGACAGTGACTATAATGGGGAGGGGTCAGGATGGGGACTCAGCCAGATAGACACATCATTGTTTCCATGCTGCTCACCATCACGCGTGTGCGTATGCGCGCGTGCGCGCGTGCGTGTGTGTGTGTGTGTGTGTGTAGGGTGGAGGTGCTGAGGGGTGGGCTTGGAGCATAAGACCGATATAAATAGATAAGTACAGGAGAGCATGCTGAGTATGACTGTAAGAACGGGAAGTGTAACATGCAAGCTTACGGCAGGGGGTCAGCCTCCTCCCAGGTCAAAGAAACATACTAGAGCGTGATGTTTAAGTGAAACTGAAAGGAGAACTCAAAGTTAGCTGGGCTAGAGGTGGTGAAGGGGGGGTTGTGTCCTATGTTCTGGGCAGAAGTCTGAAAGTCTGAAGGGGAAAGCCACCCTATGGCATTTAAGGAACTGAAGAAATCCAGTGAGCCTAGAGCACGGAACGTGAGCAGAGTGGTGAGAGGTGGACAGCGAAGGCAGAAGCCGGACCATGGACAGCTGCTGTCATATTGAGGAGTCTGGGTGACTAAGAACCAGGTACTGTCCTTGAGGGACAGTAATCCCTTCAAGCATCACAGCTCTGTGATAAAGGTGTTATTAGCCCCATTTTGTTGATGGGGAAGTTGAGGCTCCAGAAAGTTTTCACTTACCCAGGGGCATAGACTTAGAAGATAGTAGAGCCAGGATTCGAATCTAGGTTTCTCCAACTCCGTGGCTAGAGTTTTTTTGGTGATACCATATGCCTTCTGACCTTGACCTCTGGCTATTAGTTTTAATGACTTCAGTCTCCGCTCAGTTTACTTACCTGTAAAATAGGTAACACAGTAATAAATACCAGCCTCAGAGACTTGTAAAAACAAATGGAAACATCCCTCAGGTGCCACGTATAGTGCCCGGCATATTAGTGAACTCAACACTGCTTATGGCCCCAGAGGCTTGATGGAGAACTGTTTTTCCTTCACGGTCCCAGCAAACTGAGAGAGAACCCCATGGGCTGCCACATGCATGTTGGTTTGGTTGTCAGTCACCTTTCCAAGGGTAAGTTAAAACCCACGCAGAAATCACCTGTGCACGTAGGGATCTGCTCCCCTAGCTATTCGACTTGTCTCTGTGCCCTGGGCTCTCTTTCGACCCTGCGACCCTGCAGTCACTTGGGCTTCAGCTCTGCTGGTAGGAGTGACCCTGGGGTCTTCTTCCAGCTCTCCCACGCTCCCTTCCCCTCCTGGGCTCGCTGGTTGTCCTTCTCCTCTTCCTCCAGAGTCCACAGGCTTGTTCTGCCTGCACCTTATGAAATGAGCTCCACTGCTGGTTTGAATTGTATTTAACTTTGTGGTTGTTATTTCACTTTTCTCACCTTAGTCTCCAGGGCAGGGACTGGCTCATCTCTCTGTATTTCCTACCACAGTCAACACAGTACTATAGTAGGTACTCAAGAGGTAATAAGGGTTTTCACCAGCATAGAGCTTTGAGGGTACCGAGGCTCTTTTGTACACTGTTTAAAAAAATTCTTACAGCTGTCCTCTGAGGTAGACAGAGCATGTAGTATTCTTTTCAGCACGATTGGAAAACCAAGGCCCACAATTAACCTATAGGCCTATTAATTAACTCTTTAATTCTACAGAGTACACATTTACCAATACTACTGTCCCACGCGTGGGTGGGGAAAATAGAGCCGAAAAATATAATCCCTTCCCTCAAGGATGAGGCAGACCTTTGACGTTTGAGGAGAGAGGAACGAATGCAAGTGTTTCACTTTATTTGGGGAAGAGCAGTGAAAAAGTCAGAGGGAAAGCAGTTCTTGCATTGGGCTTTACAGGATTGACTTGGTGGCACCGAAGGGTTGGTGGGGAGGGGAACTTCCCCAGGCAGAGGATGTGACACATGCCACAGCCCATAGCAATGGGCAGACAGGCACCTGCTGCAGCGTCAGCCTGGCTGGCCAAAGGTGTGTAGCCGCGGGCTGGGGGTAAGGGGAAGATGGCCATAACTCCCACAGTTAGGACCCCAAGATACCCAGGATGTACAGGGGACTGAAAGGTTTCTTTCTAGTTCCTTCCCTTTCGTTCAGTCTCCTGGTCCCCTGGCATTCTTCCCATAGGGATACACCACACGCGAACAAACTGCCTTGGAGTTTTGGATGGGCTCTCCTTTGTTCCTGCCCTCATGCACCCCCAACTTTTCTGCGCCCAGGCTTGTAGTCTGCTTTCCATGCTGGAAGAAAACAGATCTTACCACAGGAGTGACCCGTGACCTGACGACTTGGAAGAATAAAGGTTACCAGGGGAAAGGACATTTGTGTCATATACTCTGTGTGACACGAGGTGACTGGGAAGGAGTAAAGTTCGTCTGTGACCAAACACCTGTGTTCCTCTCTCAGTGTCGAGATCACACCGGAGGGAGGCATTAAATTAAATTGCTCTTCCCACGAGTCAGATCCGTTGTTCCCGAGGAGACCAGGCTGGCGCAGCTTGAGCGCCGTGGGCAAGTCTGACCAGGCCCCATCTCACTCCTGCCTGTGTTTGCCTTGCAGCTGTGTAAATGAGTATGGAAGATTATGATTTCCTGTTTAAAATTGTTTTAATTGGCAATGCTGGTGTGGGGAAGACGTGCCTAGTCCGACGATTCACTCAGGTAAGAGAACTTGGAAGTCCGGGGCCGGGTTTCTCAATCTAACCTAACCTAACCTAACCCGTGGGGTTAGGTGAGCATAAGTGAATGGAGGACCGGTCCCCGCGATGGCCGTCTCCAGGGAGTCTGGCTCTGGGGGTCACCGCCAGTCCTCCCCCATCTGTGTGCTTCCTTCGTGAAAGGAGCAGATGGTTTTGCTTTCAGTGTATACTATAAGAAACAGATTATTAGAGTAAAATAGATTATCAGTCAATAATCTAAAGATGTTAACAGATGAAGCTGCACTTCAGACTAAACCTGAATATTAATTTTTTCATTTTTGTTTTTACTTTTATTTTATTTTTTTAAAGATTTTATTTATTTATTTGACAGAGAGAGAGAGATCACCAGTAGGCAGAGTGGCAGGCAGAGGGAGAGAGGGGGAAGCAGGCTCCCTGCTGAGCAGAGAGCTCGATGTGGGGCTCGATCCCAGGATCCTGAGATCATGACCTGAGCCGAAGGCAGAGGCTTTAAGCCACTGAGCCACTCAGGCGCCCCTATTAATTTTTTTTAAAAACTCAAATACAAATTAAACCAAACTCCCTACCTATTCCCTCTCACATCCTCCCAGGCAACTGAGTGAGTCATTCTGGTTTAGAACCAAATATGCTGATGCTTTTAAGTCTATTAAATGGGAATGAAACAAGAATAGAGAAGGACTCTCTGAAGAAATTAAAGGTTTCCTCTGGATTGGGCCCTTATCGTATGATCTAAGTACAAGTTCCCTGCTGTCCTTTTAAGAATTACTGCCAGAGATTATATGCCTGTTTTTATCCAGAAATGAGTGACAGATCATTCTGAAGTTGACCTTCTTTTGTGTTTTCCCTGGAAAACTATGAATGGCATCCTCTTCAGGATTCTCATGCCTGCATCCTGGATTTTCATCAGGTAGCTAGTTAGGAACGCTGAGCGTAGCTGTGCCAGGGCAGGGGACTGCCAGGCGCTGTGGAAGGAGCTCCAACTGGAGTGTGTGGGGACGCAGGGCCTGGTCCCGCTCTGCCCGGGCTTGTCCTGTGAGCTTGGGTTCAGTTCCCTCCCCGACTGGCCTCCCAGCCTCCCTGCCACACAGGATGGGCCTGGCGACCTGCAAAGCTACGTCCAGAGCTGACAGTCTGTGGTTCTGTGTAAAACTGGACAGGATAATACAGGCAGCTTTAGGGCAGAGAGTCACCTTGGGAAATGCCAGGGTTTTTCCCAGGGTAAACGAACCCGCAAGAGAACTCGAGCTTTTTACTAAGCCCGGGCCCGGTGAAATCAAAAGGAAGAAGCCACCAGGCATCCATGCTTAGTCAGCCGCCAGGCCCCCATACTGGAAACTCCAGCTGCTTTTACTTCCCCTACCAGTCAGTCATCTTTTCTGCTTTTGGCAGGAAGATAACCCTGCGGGGACGTGGAGGAGTTTTCAGTATCTTTTTTTTTTTTTTTTTATCAAAAGTTCCCTTGACCTTGTCTTATTATCTAAGGAAAGATCCCTTAGAGATTACTCAGTCTCCTCCTCTCATTTTACAGATGAGAAATTGAGGTCTACCGGGACGACATGACTTCTCAGCATCGTGCGTCCTGTTAGGGGCGAGGCTAGTGTTCGAACCCACGACTCGTCTCCTGCTTCTCAGCCTGATTCTTTTCATTTTCGGTGTCCTAACCTCTGAGACCAGTTGAATATGATTCAGATTCAGACCAGCCTCTGAATCTGGCTTTTCTCTTTAAAAGCATAAACTTTGCCATTAAAGATAAAAATGCTTCCCTTTTGGAACACTAATGTTTGCCAATAAGCACACCACCCCTTTCTTTTCGACTTTTTACTCCTCCCAGCCCCTTAACTCCCCCCCAAAAATAATGTTCCCCAGGCCGTATTATGTTTGGTTTTGTCATTTAGCACGCAGTTAAAATGAACTGGATTCAGCTCTTTTTGAGGCATGAGGAGTTGGGGAACAGAGTGATGGGGGAGACATTGGGAAGGATTTGTTGTATTTTTTGGCATTTATTAGACTGTGAAACAGCTGGAGTGATAAACTCGAAACTTGGCAGCCTTATGTTTGAGCCAAACCAAAATAGAGGAAAATTGATTCAATATTTGTAAGTACAGTTACGAATGTTTATGTTTACATCTTTTGCAGAACATGCAATGGAATATTTTCTGTGGGTTTGAAGCTCAGTCTTTTAAGTTCAAACTTTAATTAAAGAACTGTCTTGTTAGGGAATAGACTTAATTAAAGATGCCCCAATCTTAGCTGCCAGAGCTCACAGAGTCCATTTTACTTTAATTTCTGGCAATTCCTGTTATAAGTGAAGAGGGAATAGAAACTAGGTGAAGAGCTCTTCCTTTTTTTTTTTTTTTTTTAAAGATTTTACTTATTTATTTGACAGAGAGAGAGATCACAAGTAGGCAGGGAGGCAGGCAGAGAGAGAGGGGGAAACAGGCTCCCCGCCAAGCAGAGAGCCTGACGCGGGGCTCAATCCCAGGACCCTGAGATCATGACCAGAGCCGAAGGCAGAGGCTTTAACCCACTGAGCCACCCAGGTGCCCCTGAAGAACTCTTCCTTATTAGAATTCC
>CM053613.1:51201149-51227545 GCA_028646535.1 Procyon lotor | reverse complement strand
ACAATGGAATACTATGCATCCATCAAGAGAAACGAAATCTGGCCATTTGCATTGACGCAGATGGAACTGGAGGGCATTATGCTATGCGACATAAGTCAATCAGAGAAAGACAAGTATCACATGATCTCTCTGATATGAAGAATTTGAGAGGCAAGGAGGGAGTTTGGGGGGGTGGGGGAGAGAAATGAAACACGAAGGGATGGGGAGGGAGACAAACCATAAGAGACTCCTAGACTCAAGAAACGAACTAAGGGTGGCCGGGGGTGGGGGGTGTGGGTGGGTAGGGATAGGGTGGCTGGGTTGTGGACCTTGGGGAGGGTATGTGCTATGGTAAGTGCTGTGAAGTGTGTAAGCCTGACGATTCATAGACATGTACCCTGGGGCAAATAATACATTATATGTTAATAAAAATTTAAAAAAAAATGCCCCTTTCTAGGGTTGACCCCAGATATTATGATTCAGTTGTTTGACAATAAAACCCTGGATTCTGTGTTTTAAGAAAGCATTCTCCCCACCCCCTCCCCAAAAGCTTCTCTCTCTCTTTCTCTCTCTCTCTTTTTTTTTTCTTTATAGCTTTCATTTTGCTTTATAGTTTTCAGATTTTTCTACATGGACCATGTATTGCTTTTTTAAATAGGAAAAGAAAACTAGTACTTTTATTTTTATTAAAAATAAATCTTCTGGGGGCGCCTGGGTGGCTCAGTGGGTTAAAGCCTCTGCCTTTGGCTCAGGTCATGATCTCAGGGTCCTGGGATCAAGCCCCGCATTGGGCTCTCTGCTCAGCAGGGAGCTGCTTCCTCCTCTCTCTCTCTGCCTGCCTCTCTACCTACTTGTGACCTCTCTCTCTCTCTCTCTCTGTCAAATAAACAAATAAATAAAATCTTTAAAAAAAATTATATCTTCCGGGATGTGTCCTGGAAAAATAGCTTTTGATTATGTCCTAGTGTAGAGTTTGGACGCTTCATTGACTCATTCTTGTGAGTACTGAAGCAAATGTAGAGTTACTTCTTGAGACTTTTTGAGGTACACTTTTGGCCTAGCCCCTTTTAGATTACTCCCAATCAATTGACAGATTTGACATTATTTTCTGAAACTTGCAGGCCAATATCAAGACTCGGGTCCTAATCAGTCATTCCACCATTAACTGTTTTGTTGTTATTGTTAGTAGTTTATCAAGAGAAACTATTTCATAACCCAGTACTCATGTTCATGGTTCAGGAACACAGGTCAGTGACAGACTTCCATGGAACTCAACTCAAAGTAATTCTTTCCATTCCAACATTACTTTGCACTCTGAAAGATACCAGCCTTCTTCATCTCCTCAGAATATTTCATGGAATCATAATTTCCATAGAATCTGCATATACCTTCTTTCTTGGCTTGGCCATAGCAAACTTATAGAAAACCACAAACCCCCGGGATACAGCGAATGCTCCAACATTATGAAATCATAGATGCTTGGCAGGAAGGTATTGCAGCTGAGGTTTCGTCAAAACTCAACCAACCTCAAACCCAACGTCCTTCCTAACTGATACAGAAATGCCCACCATTAAAAGCATTAAATGAGGAAGGTAGGTCTGAACTAGATGAAATAGATGAAAGGAAGAAGAAGTTTAAGGACCTTGATTAAATGAAACAGATAACAGTAGTGCATAAATGTGTATAGGTTATTTTCTAAAATGTGTATGGTATTTTCTAAAATACTTGCTTAGAAATCATGGTCTAACTTTTTAATTACAAAAATTATATATATCTACAATTATAAATTAATGCATATCATTAAACTAAATACAAATTGGAAAAACAGAAAAGAAGAAAATGATTAATTTCCCATAGACTACAAATTAAAAAGAACTACTGTTACATTTCAGTTATTTTCATTTAATTCTTTTGGTAATATACATAAAACTATACTATATTTTTAACATCCTCTGTGGTTTTGCTGATTTTATTAATTTATACCCTGGAACAGTAATTCCCAAACTTTTCACCATTAAGGACTTTGTGTGTGTGTGTGTGTGTGTGTGTGTGTGTGTGTGTGTGTGCACATAGACCTACCCCCTGCCATCATAGATCCCAGATTTTGAAAAATACTGTTAAGCAAACTATACTAATTCACAATAATTATTTGTTTTATTATTTGTTAATGAAGACCATCTGTGATGGCCCATCAGAGCTGATCTATCCCACTAAGTCGACCATTACAAACCCAAAGTTACCACTTTCACAGACCCCTTTGAATACCCAGGAAACTCACACCATGAATTAGTCTTAAAGAAAAAGCACTGCTAAGCTAAGGTAAATTTACCCTAAACCCAGTCAAAATTATCACCACAAGTCTAAGTAGGTGATATATAGATTAATGAGGGTTCGGAATCCATTTGTTCTTATCCTAAGTGCTCAGTCTTACCTTGGAACTAGAAGTTTTTCTTGTTAAAAATATGCCTTGAAATGGAATCATTTTGGAATCTCTTTTTGAATAGAGTAGAGGTTCTGCTTGAAAATATAAATGTGTGGAACTTCTAGTTACATTGTTTACTTCAAGAAAAGTCAGTGTCCGTAATGATTTCAATAAGAAATATCAACATACGAGGTGTCAACCATATTTCTCGCCACATCCTTGAATATCTTCGTGAGGCACACAGAGCTAAACCTACCCAGCAAGATGAGATGTTAACATTATTGAATCAGAGTTAAATATAATCAGAGTCCAGAGCTTTTACGACTGGTCTTTATCTTCACGGTATTTTGGTATCATTAAATCAATGAATAGAGCCACAGACTAGAACAAAATACTCTCTGGCCCTAATCATGGCTTTAAGTAGCAGCTACTAACTTAGTGTCCTGAACTTACTCTAAATGTCATCCTCTGCACACCCTGGGGCGTTTATTATTACACAGTCGCTGGCCCTGGGGGAACTAGACCCTTGACAGTAGAAGATAGCCCAGTTCACCTCCCACCCAGCTCCTTTGCACCAGACTGGGTTGGAATTTTAGCCTGTGTGCAAAGCATCCAACTCTTTTGACCCAGGAATAGGTAAGGGGTGATTTCTTGGGAATGTGTGGTGGTTCTCTTTACTTTGGTCAAAGGAGTTAGAAGGAAAAGACGTAAATATCTCTTCAGTTCCTACTATGTGTGAGAAAAGTAGAACACAGCGGTTATGAGCATGAACACTGGTTCTACATTTCCTGCTCTGCTTCTTGCTAACTGTGAGACTGTAGGGATGTCAGTTTCCTTATCTTAAAATTGGGTTATAATAGTACCTGTTATGAGGATTAAATGAGGTAATGCTTACAAAGTGCTATTAGTAGAGTAGGTGGCACATAGTATTATGTATTTGATAAATTAATTTTGATGGCATTTAGTGTTTATCTGTGTAACTCTTATTTTTCCCCCACTGAATTATAAAACTACACAGAATGGATAAATCTGGGAAAAAGAAGGGGAAATGCACGTTTCCCTTTGTGTTAGAGAATGCCCTTATATCTACCCTGACTTAAGATTGTATCTTATGCTTTACACATGTTTAATTCCAACCTTCTGAGACAGATATTATCACCTTTTTATAGTCAAAGAAGCTAAATCTCAGAGAGCACAGTATTGGAAACAGATTCAAATCTAGTCTAATGACAAACTCCATACTCACTACCTGAAGGGTTGCAAGGAAAGATCTTGTGCTGGTCACATGGTCACACTCTCCTGTTGTTATCTCTTATCAGTTGCTCTAAAGTGTTCAGTGTATGTTTCTGAAAATATACAAGTACATATAGTTAGGGTGACTGCATGGCTCAGTCGGTTAAGTGTCCACTCTTGGTTTGGGCTCAGGTCATGATCTCAAGGTCGTGAGATCAAACCCCATGTTGGGCTCCGCACTCAGCACAGAGTCTGCTTGAGTTTCTCTCTCCCTCTCCCTCTTCCTTCTGACCCTCCTGTTTATGGACTCTCTCTCCCTCCCTCTCTCTTAAATTAATAAATAAACCTTTTTTTAAAAAATACAAGGACATATAGTCAGTATCAGGCGAATGGGTCATAGGCACAAAAGCATTCATCCTACTTTCCCAGAGTAAATACAAATTTATGTGAGAGGAAAAGAAAAGAATAATAATTATATTCTGGGGGGGTAGGGTAAATAAAGGAGTAGGAGGGATGAAAGAGGGAACAAGAGGAAGGAAAGGAAGGGTATTTGGCTGACTAATAAATACTATAAACTTAATTTATAAGACCGATGAACACAAATATGCAGGAAGGATCATAAGGAACATAAAATGAGCTTCTCCTTGGAGGAAATAAAAGGTCAACAGACAAGCATATCACAGGCCACCAGGAAGCACTCATGGGAACAGACTCGGGTGCAGTCAAGCATAGACAGCACTCCAAGGACAGATGAGTTTCAAGCCAGGTATTAATAAAATAAGAACAGGAGTAAAGAGAAGACTGCGACCCATTGTCAATGCTGCTGACCCTCAGGTAAGGCTGACAAATCAGTGGCTTTTGGAGTTGGGCTTTGAAAATGTGGTTCAGACACTTAGGAAAGATTGTTCCATAAGACAAAGAGTTTAATGAGAAGGAGAAAGGAGATTGAGAGAACAGATATGGAATAGGAAAGAGGTAAGGGAAAAAGAGAATGGGGTCAGTAGAGAAGACTATTAAAGGTACAGAGATATTTTAATTTGGCACCTACTGTATGCAGAACATTGAAACTATCTGCTAAGGATACAACAGAACAGTAACACAGATACCACCATTTTTTGAATGTTTACAAAACATCAGGTACTACTGGGGCACCTGGGTGGCTCAGTCTGTTAACTGACTGCCTTCGGCTGAGGTCATGATCTCAGGTCCTGGGACTGAGCCCTGCATTGGGCTCCCTGCTCCCTCTTCCTCTGTCCGGACACCCTCTCTCCCTCTTGCTCACTTTCTCAAATAAATAAATAAAATCTTAAAAAAAAAAGTCAGGTACTATGGTAACGAGTTATACTCTTTTCTTCTGTTTTAATCTTCACAGCCCTGTGAGCCAAAGTCTATTTGGTTTATTTTTTGCTTCTTGTTTTAAGATTTTATTTATTTATTTGAGAGAGAGAGAGAGAGAGAGAGAGAGCGAATGAGTGGGGGGAGGAGCAGAGGGAGAGGGAGAAACACACCACTGAGCATTTGAAATAAGATACTCTTCTCCTCTCTCCTCATCTATCTTTAATTTTTATAGGATTCTTAAAAAATGCATTTGTGTATATGGTTAATCATAAAAAGGATCTATATTTATTGTAGAAAAACTGGAAAACACTTTACATGGTAAAAAGGTAATAAGATTTTTCAAACCTATACTGTATTAAAAAATATAAAAAACATTCTGCTAAAGCATATGTGAAAGTTCCTGGGTTTTTTTAAAAGTTTTTTTTTTTAAAGATTTTATTTATTTATTTGACAGAGAAAGATCACAAATATGCAGAGAGGCAGGCAGAGAGAGGAGGAAGCAGGCTCCCCGCTGAGCAGAGAGCCCGATGTAGGGCTTGATCCCAGGACCCTGAGATCATGACCTGAGCTGAAGGCAGAGGCTTTAACCCACTGAGTCACCCAGGCGTCCCTGAAAGTTCCTGTTTTTGCACTCATATCAACATTGATTATCGTCTTTTTTTTTTTTATTAAAGCCCATTTGGGGCGCCTGGGTGGCTCAGTGGGTTGAGGCCTCTGCCTTCGGCTCAGGTCATGATCTCAGGGTCCTGGGATCGGTCCTGGGATCGAGCCTCACATCGGGCTCTCTGCTCAGCGGGGAGCCTGCTTCCCCCCTTCTCTCTGCCTGGCTCTCTGCCTACTTGTGATCTCTGTCAAATAAATGAATAGTATCTTTAAAAATAAACAAACAAACAAACAAATAAATAAATAAAGCCCATTTGATAAAGGGAAAGAAAGCTCATTGTTATTTCAATTTGCATTTCTCTAATACTACTGAAGTTTTATGGCTTTCTGTGTTCCCGGCCTCCTCTACTTTGTGTTCATGTGTGACACACTAATATCTCTTCTTCGTCTGCTTTTGGAATGTCTGTTTCATACTGATCTGTAAAATTATATTAAGAATATTAACTTTATTATATGTAGCAAACATTTTTTCCTAGTTTCTCTTGTTTATACGCCATTTTGACATAAAGAAGCTTTTTATTTTTGTGTGATCAAATCTGTTGAACAATTTGTGTTTTCCTCTCTTGCTTTTTTCCTCTTGGAACAGCCTTCTCCACCCCCACAGGTGGCTGTGTTATCCTCTAATGGGCTGGGCTCTGAAGGTGGCAAGGGACCTGGATAGACCCAGAGGGGGAGGAGGGGATTTAGGGACTCAGGGCAAATGTAAAGAGAGGGCTGATGCAGCGAGGAGCAGGGATGAGGCCCAGGGATTGGCAAATAGAAATTGGATTGCATCAGTCTGTGGAAGGCAGACAGGGAGAGGAAACTATAGAGGCTCGGGGCCTTGAAGGCCAGGTTGTGGAGCCCGGTATTGATTCAGTAAACAGAAAATAGAAACTCACGCCAGCTTCTCCCAAAAGGGAATCTCAGATGGGAAAAGGACAGTAAATAAGCATAAATTTGCCGGAAGTTGCGCAGCTACAGGGGGCCAGAAGAGCTGGGACACTGTTGCTATAACCCAGGCCCCAGGTGATGACGTAGTAAATTAGCACAGCTGGCTAGAGAAGTGGAATGAAGAGGCAGGTCCAGGAAATGCTTCTGTAGGGAGAGCAACAAAAAATAAATAACAGCAGTAGGAACCAACTCAGGACTCAGTGATTTAGGGCACTAGGAGACATACGAAAGAGAGAGGCTGTCATTTCTGGGTGCTGATGGCATATCCACAAGCACCTGTCCAGTGGCTGGGATGAGAGAGGGCAGCTCACAGGTGGAAGGAAGGAAGCTTGATATCAAGCAGGAAACTGGGGGGCTTGATTCTCTCTTCCCTAACACATGACTATGAGCACAGCCTGCGCTTGAAGGAAGATAAAGCAGCTTTCTGTCTCCTTAGGGATGTTTGGCAACCGACTAATTAATGAGCACAGAGCCGCAAAGTGTAATTTTGAGAAATGACAACATCCATGTTAGTATCGTTGCTTATGGTAAGACCCTCTAAGATGGGTTACCAGATAAAATACGGATCTCAGTTACGTATGAATTTCAGATAAACAGTGAAAAAAGTTTTGGCACAAGTATGACCAAAGGCTTATATGGGAGATAGTTCTATCTAAAAAAGTATTTATTGTTTATCTGAAATTCACATTTACCTTGGTGTCCTGTATTTTTAGTTGCTAAATCTGGAAACTCTACCCATAAGGAGAGATTCCAGAAGCCTCTAAGAATATGGCAATTTGTAGTGAGAGGTCGGTGACAGTTGGGAATTGGAAAATATGGCAGGAAATTTCAACTTCCCAAAGTGAAGAAGATGCAAATCAAGTACAGGGAAGAGATGATAAATGCTGAATCGATGAATTTATCAATTCTTTTTTCTTGAGCACTTGCTTTGTGCCTTGCTGGTCACTTTGGGGGCTTCACTCAGGACCTTACAATGAATTTTAAATTAATTCCTAGAGTCAGTCACTTAAGCATGTATTAAGAACCTATGTGCTGGGGGTGCCTGGGTGGCTCAGTGGGTTAAAGCCTTTGCCTTCAACCCAGGTCATGATCTCAGGGTCCCGGGATCGAGCCCCACATCGGGCTCTCTGCTCAGCAGGGAGCCTGCTTCCCCCTCTCTCTCTGCCCTCCTCTCTGCCTACTTGTGATCTCTCTCTGTCTAATAAATAAAATCTTTAAAAAAAAAAAAAAAGAACCTATGTGCTGGATTCAGGCCTTGGCACTAACTTCTCAGACAAAGAACATAGTGTTGGAGCTTTAAACAATGGAAGAGGCTAGAATCACTCAGGAGAAAACACTTGGAGGGGCGCTTGGGTGGCTCAGTGGGTTAAAGCCTCTGCCTTCGGCTCAGGTCATGATCTCAGGGTCCTGGGATCAAGCCCCGCATCGGGCTCTCTGTTGGGCGGGGAGCCTGCTTCCCCCTCTCTCTCTGCCTGCCTCTCTGCCTGCTTGTGATCTCTCACTGTGTCAAATAAATAAATAAAATATTTTAAAAAAAAGAAAAAGAAAAAACACTTGGAGACAAATTCAAAATGGACTCTAACTGGGAACTGAAAGCATGCCTTCTAAGAGCAACAGAGTGAGCGAAGAAGTGATGTCTCTATTTTCAGGGCTTTCCTTAGCTTAGTTAGGCCATGGTTCAAAGGAAGTAGTGATCAGTTGAAGGTCACACATTAATTAAAGGACAGGGGTGTTGAGGCAAGCCTTGAGTCACTCTGAAGCTCTTTCCGTGACACCACGCTGCTGCTCTAAGGAAGAGCTCATGAAACATGCCAACAGTTTGCTCTAACATGAAGATGAAAATTCTGTTCTCCTCACAGGAATATCTTCTGAGGAGAAAGGGCTGAACGGGAGCATTCCTCCACCAGCCTCCTCCTTTCTCCCAAGACCCTGGATTCTTTGGGAGAGGATCTTCTTCTGGGAGACTGTTGAGAGTGTAGGTGAGTTTTCCTGATGAGGATGAAAGTTGGTGAAGGGGTCCTTGCTTGACCGACCTGGGAAAGCTGACCAAGCCCTTCCTTGGGCCAGAGCTCTCCTTCATGTCCTTCTCTACCCTGAAATGTCAGTGGCTCAGCCTCTGACACAGAGTGGCTGGGAGGTTATGAGACATCCACAGCGCAACTGCTGGGAAACCTGGCGCCTCACAGCACTGTATCCTTAGGACATGACTAGTATAGGACCAGTGACAAAGGGACTAATGTTTTTAAGAGTACTTCACGATTTATAAAGGGCTATAATCTACATATCTCTTATTACTTAGAAAAATCCGAGAATTGTTTTCAGTTGGAGAACCCAGATCTCAGATATGATAGGTGATTAGTCCAAGTGCACACTGCTTAGAAATATTAGTTAGGGTTGGGACTCAGGGTGTAGGCTCTTCTAATCCTAACTCTCACGCTCTGCTCACATCACAGCTGCCTGTCTTCTTGTCAATTCTTTGTAAACCTACCAATCAAACTCTGTTCCTGGGGCCCATCTTTTGAGGACTTGAGCCCTTGGATATGAGAACTCATTACAAGGGATTTGCCTCTAACTGTCACCCTTCTTTCTCTGGCAATAAAAACTACGATTTACTGAGCACATTCTTTGTGGCACGCATCATTGGGCTAGGTAGTATATAGCCTCCATCTAGTTAGTCTTCGATACCATCATGGATGTATGTATATACACAGCTTGTGTGTGTGTGTGTGTGTGTGTGTGTGTGTGTGTGTGTGACTTGCTCAACCTCACATACTAGCACTTGATTGGGCCAGAATTCTAGTATTCTATACTTCACAATTATTGTATGTATTCACATTCTATACTTACACATTCCTCTAAGTTTTCATCTCTGAAATGCACAAAGTGAAACATGCTTTAATTTTTAAATTTTAAAATTTCTTTCCTACATGTTTGTTCTATCACAGATATAAAAAAAGAACAAACTATACTCCCCCAAAAGACTCTCAGATTTGGACTTCATTTTACTAGCTGATGAAGAACAATCATTTGTGACTACAGTTTTAGGATCATGTTTATATTTCTGCCGTAAGTCAAAATATTTGTTTAAGATCTCCAAAGCTTAACTGTGGACTTATTTAGGTTTAAACATGTTCTTTTCCAAAACAACAAGAGTCCTCCTATCTCCAAAAATGTTACAGTCTTTCAAGAACCTACTTTTTATAAAGACTCTACCACAATTTCTCAATTATTTGTGAATGGCTCACTTTTTTTTTTTAAGAGAGAGAGCACGTGCATGAGCAAGGTGCAGGGAGGGCAGAGAGAGAATCTTAAGCGGGCTGCAGGCCCGGTGCGGGGCTCAATCTCATGACTTTGAGATCATGACCTGAACTGAAATGGAGAATCAAACGCTTAACCAAGTGAGCCACTCAGGCGCCCCAGTGAATGGCCCACTTTTTAAACTTCAGGTGAAATTTGCGAGGTTGGCATTTCAAGGAAAGCTCAAGTTTTTTTTGTTTAAGGTGTATATCTTCTCACCTTTCAGGAGGAGGGCCCTGCATTGATTTTCCTGAAGTGTCAAGATGAGGGAGGAAGTCACAATGAAGAGAGGGGGTCTGGGGCAGGAACGGGGGCTGGTATAGCTCCTGACAAGGAAGATCCAGCAGAGAGTCCCAGGGAGCTCACCCCTTACGTTCAGTTGAATAATCAAATATTTACTGAGCACCTACAATGGCTATGTGCTGGCTGGATAGGACTCTGGCCATACCCTCCCAGCACATAGGAGTCAACAGAAAAGTTAACAGGTCATTTCAAGTTTCCTCTTCCTACAGAAAATGATGCAGAGTATAATAAAGAATCGGTGCCTGGCTTTCAATTCTAATCACAGATCCTGATCTACTGGTTGGAGACCATCAATTTGTCTTTTTTTTAAGGTCACATATTTTCAGCTTTTAGTATTTGCCTGGTGATGTGCTCAATAGTTTTAGATTCTTCATCCAAGACTCTCTTTCCTCATCTGTAAAACAGAAGGAATAAAGCTAGCTATTTTTCAGGGTTGTATTAGATGAGATGATTGTTAGAGTTATGCTCTATTGAGAGTGACCCCTGTGCCAGGCACCATGGTAAGTGTGGTAATTATTTCATTCAACCTTTGCCAAACCCATGAGGTGGGTACTGTTTTTTGAACACATTTCATAGATAAGCACATTGAGGTTCAGACTACTTAAAAAAATTGCCCCAGCTCACACACAAAAAATGAGTGGCCAGAGTTTGGACTCTAATATAGGTTGGTCAGAGGTTAAAGCTATATGCTCAATGACTGATCCATGGTGTGTTCACATAGTAAAAGTACAAGAAGATTCTATCGCATAGTTTAGCAATGGTTCTCTGCTGGTTGTCTCTAATTCATTCTGCAACACTACAGATAGGTTTGAAAATTAAAATCTAAAATTTTCTCCACTAAATCACATCAGACAGACTCATTTTTTACCAAACAAATAGAAAAACAAGGCCATCCCTTGGGGGCTTGGAAGCTAAAGTGAAAACATTTCCACTGCATGCTCCCTTTCTGCCTTAATTAATTTTTTTCTGGTTAAAAATAGGCTTTGGTGACCATTAGGAGCAACCATGAGGGGGAAAAATTCACCAAAGGGCAACACATACACTGAACTGAAAGTGAGAAGGTAGAGAGTGGGACGGGAATTAATATTTATTAAACTCTTCTATGTGCTGATCATCTTAAGTATGTTATTCACTCACTTTGCTCAATAAGATTCACTGATCACCTATTGTACGCTTGGAACTTTGCTGATGATGACCTATCGAGTTCTCACCACAACATTGCAAAATGAGGATGCAAAACCTCCAAAAAGTTAAGTAATTTGCCCAAGGTCACGTGATCAGTTGTTGACAGAACTTAGTTTCAAATTCTGGTCAGCTTACTTTCAGCCTGTGCTCTCTTCTTCTTTTTTTCTTTCTCTCTTTCTTTTTCTTTCTTTCTTTCTTTTTTTTTTTTTTTTTAAAGATCTTATTTATTTATTCCAGAGAGAGACAGGAGGAGCAGAGGGAGAGGGGCAAGCCTGATGCGGGCCTCAGTCCAAGGACCCTGAGATCGTGACCTGAGCCAAAACCAAGAATCGGTCGCTTAAACACCCAGGCGCCCCAGTCTGTGCTACTTTCATTATTCCTTTCTGCTTTGCCCAGGTGATGCTGGCAAAGGAGTCTCTGAGATTCTAAGCTGACAAGCCCATGGTTTTTTTGTTTTGTTTTTTAAACCGGCACGTATTTTATTACTTGATTTGGAAGATTTCTTTGCTCCATATGTATTTCACAATGTGTCCTTGGATAGATATTTTTCTTCATATGCTTTATTTATTTTGAAGATTTTATTTATTTGAGGGAAAAAGAGAGCAGAGCACAAGCAGGGGGAAGGGCAGAGGGAGAAGGAGAAGCAGGCTTCCTGCTGAGCCGGAGCCCTGACATGGGGCTGATCCCAGCACCCTGAAATCTTGATCTGAGCCAAAGGCAGCTGCTTAACTGACTGAACCACCCAGGCACCCCGACAAGCCCAAGTTTAAATCCCAATGGATAGACCCATCCCTTGTTCTCCATTGGTTGACTCATACTTCCAGAGAAGGTGGACAATTAGGGGAGACCAATAAAAGATTTCTGTAAGAAATCTTTCTTATAGATCCAGGAAACTAAATGTTGTTCTAAGCACCATTTTGTAAAATTTTCAGTAACTTCGAGTTTGGTGTTGAAGAAATAAATGCCTTTTAGGCTTTGCTGATTGCTCTGGAAAGTCTCTAAATACCACGGTTTCCCAGAAGCTGGAAGTATTGCAGTGGGTGTAATGTGTGCACATCTCAGAGGCAGGTCACTACAGTTGGAAGGGACTCAGGCTTCTTCACTGACAGGTGACAGAATCCTCCAGCCACAAATAGGCTGGGGGCCAACCCCTGCTCTGAGCAGTCCGAATGGAGCTAGAAACCAGAGGCAATGAATAAAATGTTTTGCAGGATAAACCACAGGGTCAGTCCCACGCTTGCCCCTGTCAGCTCTGTGGAGAAGTGCGTGTTTTTAGAACATTTTGAATGATTCTCTTATGCACTGGAAAACAAACATCAAAAAACCTGGCTTGCTCTTTAATTCTGTGGCTGCAGCATTGACCATTACCATCTCATTTTTTCCTTCTTAAATTGCTTGGAATGATGAAGACACAAATCAAAATCGTCTACCTCTCTGGAAAGAATTTACATCCCCAGGGGTGCCTGGGTGGCTCAGTGGGTTAAAGCCTCTGCCTTCGGCTCAGGTCATGATCTCAGGGTCCTGGGATCGAGCCCCACATGGGGCTCTCTGCTCAGCGGGGAGCCTGCTTTCCCCTTTCTCTCTGTCTGCCTCCTTGTGATCTCTCTCCCTTCTGTCAAATAAATAAATAAAATCTTTTTTTTTAAAAACTAAATAAATAATGTATTAGAGTATATCCCCACACCCTAGCCCAAATAACATATTGTCAAACTTTTTGATCTTTGTCAAACTGATGAAAGATAATATCCTACTTACTTTTAATTTTCAGATCTCTTATTTTAAGTTGAACATTTTTATCATTTTTTTTTATTTGAGAGAGAGAGAGAATGAGTGAACAGGGGGAAGAGTAGAGGGGGAGGGAAGGTGCAAGCCGACTCTGCACCGAGCACAGAGCCTGATGCAGGGCTGGATCCCGGGACCCTGAGATCATGACCTGAGCTGAAATTAAGAGTCCATAGCTCAACCAACTGAGCCACCCATGTGCCCAGCACATTTTTATCATTTTTTAAAATCTTTTAAAAAATTATATGTTTAAAAGCCACCTATAGATCTTTTTGTTCAGACATAACCTAATCTAATAACAGATAATCGAAGAAGCTAATAGAAGGCAATGGTTAACATAGAACCCTGTTTGGGGCACCTGGGTGGTGCAGTCAGTTAAGCATCCAACTCTTGGTTTTGGCTCAAGTTGTGAGCTCAGGGTCATGAGATCAAGCCCTGTATCAGGTTCCACATTCAGTGCAGGGTCTGCTTGAGAGTATCTCTTCTTCTCCTTCTGCCCTTCCCACTCAGGCCCTTTCACTCTCTCTCTCAAATAAATAAATAAATAAATCTAAAACAAACAAAGCAGGGCGCCTGGGTGGCTCAGTGGGTTAAAGCCTCTGCCTTCAGCTCAGGTCATGATCTCAGGGTCCTGGGATCAAGCCTCACATCAAGCTCTCTGCTCAGCAGGGAGCCTGCTTCCCCCCACCCCCCACCCCCGGCCTGCCTCTCTGCCTACTTGTGATCTCTTTCTCTCTGACAAAAAAATAAATAAAATTTAAAACAAACAAAACAAAAAGCCCACTGAACTCTATTTGACATCAAAGACAAAAGTTGAAGGAGACAAGATCTGAGCGATAAAAATTAGACATTAAACGTATTCGGCAAGGGGTGCCTGGCTGGCTGAGTTGGTAGAGCGGGCCACTCTTGATCTCAGGCTCCTGAGTTCAAGCCCATGTTGAGGGTAAAGATTACTTTAAAAAATAAAATCTTAAAAAAATGTTTTTCTAAAAAACAAAACTATTTAGGCCAGAAAAGTTGACTCATAATCAGAGCTGTGTTTTGAGAAGCTCTGCACAGTGTGGAAGATGGATTAGAAGTAGCACGACTCGGAAAAAAAAAAGAGGCAGCAAGACTTGGAGAGAAGGGTATAAATTAAAAAGTTGTTGCAATAATCTAAGCAAGAGAAAAATATGATCCTGAACCAAGGCACTGCCAAAAAGGGTGGAGATGACGAAACCAATTCGAAAAGGCTTTTGAAAGCAAAATGACCCAGAAAATGTCAGATATGAAAGAAAGAAGTAATTAAGTGAAGGAATGGATTTTTAATTTTTTTTTTTTAAGATTTTTTTTATTTGACAGAGAGAGATTTCAAGTAGGAAGAGAGGCAGGCAGAGAGAGAAGGGGAAGCAGGCTCCCTGCTGAGTAGAGAGCCTGATGCGGGGCTCGATCCCAGGACCCTGGAATCATGACCTGAGCCAAAGGCAGAGGCTTTAACCCACTGAGCCACCCAGGTGCCCCAAGGAATGGATTTTTTAAAAAGGGAGTACATGGTAAAGAATCTGGCCTCTAATCAGGGAAATACAAATCAAAACCACAGTGAAATACCACCTCACACCAGTCGGAATGGCTAAAATTAGCAAGTCAGAAAATGACAGGCATCATCCTCATCATTGGTGAGGATTCGGAGAAAGGGGAACCCTCCTACACTGTTGGTGGAAATGCAAGCTGGTGCAGCCACTCTGGAAAACAGTATGGAGGTTCCTCAAAAAGTTAAACATAGAGCAACCCTATGACCCAGCAATCACACTACTGGGTATTTACCCTAAAGATACAAATGTAGTGATCCGAAGGGGCACATGCATCCAAATGTTTATAGCAGCAATGTCCACAATAGCCAAACTAGGAAAGAACCTAGATGCCCATCAACAGATGAATGGATAAAGAAGATGTGGTATATATATACAATGGAATACTATGCAGCCATCAAGAGAAACGAAATCTGGCCATTTGCAACGATGTGGATGGAACTAGAGGATATTATGCTAAGCCAAATAAGTCAATCAGAGAAAGACAATTATCATATGATCTCTCTGATATAAGGAATTTGTGAGGCGGGGTGGGGGGTTGTGGGGGGGTGGGAATGGAAAAAATGAAACAAGATGGGACTGAGGAGGGAGACAAACTGTAAGAGATTCTTAATCTCAGAAAACAAACAGGATTGTTGGGGGGTGGGGGGAGGGATGGGGTGGCTGGGTTATGGACGTTGGGTAGGGTATGTGCTATGGTGAGTGCTGTGAAATGTGTAAGCCTGATAATTCACAGATATGTACCCCTGGGGCAAATAATATATTATATGCTAATAAGAATAAATAAAAATAGAAAAAAATAATCTGGCCTCTAATATTACTAAATATTAAGTAAGGACTTTGTTGAGTGTATATACATTTATATATACATGAAAATCAAACAAGTGAGACACCTGGCTGGCTCAGTCAGTAGAGCATGTAACTCTTGATCTCAGGGTTGTAGGTTCAAGCCCCCATTGAGTGTAGAGATTGTTAAAAATAAAATCTTTAAAAAGAATACACACACATTACATTGATTGAATTTCACCTTATTAGGGAAAACATTGTAATCCATTTAAATATTGAAAAACCAAATTAGAAAAGTTAAGTAATATGCAAAATTAAGAAAAACAAAACCCTGTCAGATTGTCCTGACTCACATCAGAATTCAAAGTCAGACATATCTGACTGCAAAACAAATGCTCTTTATGCTTGTCCAAGTTACCTAGGCTTAAAGAAAAGATTTGGGGAGAGAAAATTATCTTACATCATACAGGGAAGACCACAACACTTGCAAAGCACCAGGAATTACTCCCTGAGCTACTGTATCATCTGTTTAGTTTAAATCTGACAATTCTCAGAGGAACCCATTATAATTCACAGCTGTCTCCATTCTGGATTGACCAGGGTCACCCTCCTTACAGAAAAAAACCTCTTCTCTTCTCCCCTGTCACTTCTCTGCAACTCATTTGGGAAAACCTGTCAAATTGTTTTATGTCTTTTGACACTGTAAATATAGTCATATTCAAATGATACACAAGAATGCCTCACCAAGAAGATAACATGTTCATTAAATATATTGACCGTTAAATTTGATGGGAATTGTGAACACATAATTAACATAACTACCTTGGAAGAGTAATGGGCTGTTGGGGAAAAAAAAAAAGCCTGATTATTTAGAACTGGATATTATGCAGTATGTGTAGAAGTATATCTATATCACTGCCTGTCTTGAAGAAGTCATATATTTATATTTTACCCTTAACACTAATCAGCTTGCTAGCTTCCTTCCATGTGCATTATTATTTTATTCTCAGTCTTTTCATTGAAAAAATGCCTTCAGCCTTGTAACCACTGGTGTTTGTTGAGCCTAGCAATGTAACTGACTACATGGCTATTTAGTTTTTTGTTTCCAAAGTTAATTATATACTTCATACACTAAGTCCTTAATGAAGACAATCTTTTAAAAAAGATAAAGACTAAGCCAAAACTAAAAATGTGTACAAAGATATATAACAAATGAACACTGACTTCCCATGTATAAAATTATAAAGTAAAGGTAAAGAAATGGCATAATAACGCTTCAGAAAAATAACACTAAACCACAAGTTTCAAGTTTCCCAAATTTGGATCACAACAAAGAGGGAATCTGATGTCAGGTCAAGCTAAAAGAAGTGGGGGACAGTGACTGAGGTGCCCCAGTCAGTTAAGTGTCTGCTTTCGGCTCAGGTCATGATCTCAGGGACCTGGGATGGAGTTTTGCATTGGGCTCTTTACTTGGTGGGGAGTGTGCTTCTCCCTCTCCCTTTGCCATGCCCTCAACTTGTTCTCTCTCTCTCTCTCAAAAAAATAAATAAAATCTTAAAAAAAAAAAAAAAAAAGATGAGAAACAGAAAAACGATGATCACCTTTGCAAACACCTGAGGAGTAAGCCACCCATGGAGAGAGGTCAGCCTTGTTCTGAAAGAGGATTCAGACAGGAAGCTAGAGGGCAGGGTCTGCCAGGAAAGAGACCTTCGAATAAAATTGTTCCTCTCTCAGAGCTTTCTCAGGGAGGGCAGTGAGGGTTGGTTATTCATATTTCCTAGAGCCCCATATAGTACCTGACAAAAAGCAGGGTTTGTAGAGTGAAACAAACAAATGGAATGGGCACCATGTAAGATAGTGAGTTCTCCATCACTGGAGGTGGTTAAGAATTTGGAGTGAATCCAAGAAAACATAGGGTTAGGGGACACAGTTGATGATATTTATGGTCCGTTCTAACTGTGATTATGTTCTAAGGTTCCCAAGAAGTTGGCAAATTATTAGCATAATATAATTAGCCTGTTTTCTGCCATGCTTCAAAATATATTTCCAGTCGACCCATTTCTGTCCATCTCTGTTGCCACTCTTAGCTAGGGCACCATCTTTTGGTATCTGCGCTACTGTACTGGACTCCTAAGATGGTTTCTTAGCTCCATTTTTGTAGCCAACATAGTCTTTATTATTGCAATCTGATTAGACAGCCCTCCTGCTTAAAACTCCTAAACGGAAAAAACTAAGAGAAATAGAAAGTAGAAAAGGGGAAGTAAATTGTATGTTGTTTATAGATTATTTAACCGCTTACCCAGGGAAAGACAAGAGAATCAACTGAGTAACTAGTATAGACAAGAGAATTTAGTTTGGTGGTCAGGTTATAAAATTAATATGCGGGGCACCTGGGTGGCTCAGTTGTTAAGAGTCTGCCTTTGGATCAGGTCATGGTCCCAGGATCTTGGGATCAAGATCTCCCACTCTCATCTCCCATCTCCCACTCCTGGCTTGTATTCCTTCTCTCTGTGTCAAATAAATAAAGAAAATCTTAAAAAAAAAAAAAAAAGAAAGAAAAACTAATATGCAAACTTCAAGCAAACAAATAATGACCAGTTTGAAAAGGGAGTAAAAATTGTCATTAGCATTATTAACAAAAAGGACAGAAGTCTAGGGAGAAACTGTTAAGAAATGCACAAAGTCGGGACGCCTGGGTGGCTCAGTGGGTTAAGCCTCTGCCTTCGGCTCAGGTCATGATCTCAGGGTCCTGGGATGGAGCCCCGCATCGGGCTCTCTGCTCAGCAGGGAGCCTGCTTCCTCCTCTCTCTCTGCCTGCCTCTCTGCCTGCTTGTGATCTCTCTCCTCTCTGTCAAATAAATAAATAAAATCTTTTTAAAAAAATGCACAAAGTCTATATTAAAATGCTAAGGAACACAAAAGATTTGAACAATTAGAAAAGCAATTAGGAAGACTCAAGGTCAGAAACAAAATCTGTAGTTTAAATCTCACCTGGTGCGCCTGGCTGGCTCAGTGGGTAGGGCATGTGACTCTTGATCTCAGAGTCCTCAGTTTGAGCCCCATGTTGGGCCTAGAGATTACTGTAAAAAAATAAATAAATAGGGGTGCCTGAGTGGCTCAGTCAATTTAGGTCATGATGCTAGCTAGGGTCCTGGGATGGAGCCGCATGTCGGGCTTCCTGTTCAGTGGGGAGTCTGCTTCTTCCTCTCTGCCTGCTACTCTGCCCACTTGTACCCTCTACCTCTCTGCCAAAGAAACAAATGAAAAAGAAACGGAGAACAAAACCCACTAAAATTATAAAAAATAATAAAATAAATAAATCTCACCTAAATAAAATTCTTTTTTAAAATTTTATTTATTTATTCATGAGAGAGAGAGAGAGAGAGAGAGAGAGGCAGAGGGAGAAGCAGGCTCCCCAAGGAGCAGAGAGCCCGATGTGGGATTCGATCCCAGGATCCTGGGATCATGACCTGAGCCGAAGGCAGAGGCTTAACCATCTGAGCCACCTAGGCACCCACACCTAATTAAAATTCTAACAGAATTTTCTTTCAGAAATAGATAAACTGGGGCGCCTGGGTGGCTCAGTGGGTTAAGCCTCTGCCTTCGGCTCAGGTCATGATCTCAGGGTCCTGGGATCTAGCCCTGCATCAGGTTTTCTGCTCAGCAGGGAGCCTGCTTCCTCCCCCTCTCTCTGTCTGCCTCTCTGCCTACTTGTGATCTCTCTCTCTGTGTATCAAATAAATAAATAAAATCTTTAAAAAAAAAAAAAGAAATAGATAAACTGATCTCAAATTCACATGAATAAAATAAATAAGAATAGCAATACATTTCTAAAAGTAAATTTAAAGTACGACCAGATATTAAAACATTTTAAAGTTACAATAACTAAAATAGAAATCAGTTACCAGAAGAAAAACTATTAAAGATACAATCAAATATACATGAGAATTTAATATGGAGAGAGGTCTCCTTTCAAATTATCAGAGAAAGATGGCTTATTCAATCACTGTTGCATAGAAGTCAGTATATCCATTTGGGAAAAAAATTAGCTTAAGGCATACCTCATACTATATACCAAAAATAAATTCCAGATAAATTGAAGCTTTAAAGTTATTCTAAAAATACTAAAAGAGAGGTAAAGAAAGTATTTTATAATTTCAGAGTGAGGAAAAGCAATAAAAAAGTTACCATTATTCATACACAATATGACTATATATAGAAAACAGATAATTTACTAGTATTAAAAAGTGAGTTTAAGAAAGTGGCTGGATAAAGAGATTTTCTATATGTCAAAAACAGGAATGAAATTTTTTGAAAAGATAACACTCAGAAATTGCAAATACTTAGGAATAAATTCACATATGGACAAATCTGCAAGATCTCTACATAGAAAACCATGAACTTTACTGGGAGAAATTGAAGAACTAAATAAAGGGAAGGCCTTTTACTATGTTCTTGGACTGGAAGACCCAGTGATTTTAAAGATGTAAATTTGCCCCTTATTATCTGTAGTTTCAATGCAATTCCAATCCCAAGACTTTTATTTATATAAACGCTATAAACTGATCCTAAAATTTATAGATGTGAGAAGGAAAAATAATGGCCAAGACTTTTTTTTTTAAGATTATTTATTTATTTTTTTGAGAGAGACAGTGAAACAGAGCATGAGAGGGGAGAAGGTCAGAGGGAGAAGCAGACTCCCCAAGGAGCTGGGAGCCCGATGTGGGACTCGATCCCAGGACTCCGGGATCGTGACCTGAGCCGAAGGCAGTTGCTTAATCAACTGAGCCACCCAGGTGCCCATTTTTGAAAAAGAACAAGATGGAAGTAATTGCTCTGGCAGATAGCAAGACTTATTATAAAGCTATAATAATTAAGCCAGTATGTTAATGGTGCAAGGAAAGGAAATAGACCGATAGAATACAACACAAAGCCCAGAAAGGAACTGCCAAATGAACACCTGATTTATAACAAAGATGGCACTTCAAAACAGTGGGGAAAGGACGGTCTTTCAATAATTGGTGGGTTTGGTCATTAGATATCCATATGTGAAAAAAGGAAAAGCAATAAACAAAACCATAAAGAGAAGCAAGACATCGCTATGAAAATTCAGGATTGTGGTTACATCTTGATGGTTGGAAGGGGGCATAAGGAGGCTTTGAGGATGCTAGCAGTGTTCTATTTTCTTGATACTGGTGGTGATTACGTGCATGTTTGCTTTGTGATCATTCCCTGAGTTATACATTTTGTTTTGTGGACTATTCTGTACATGTTCGTATTTCACAATTTGAAAGAATGTTTTAAAAAAACCCTCTCTCTAAAGGGAAAGCAAATGTGGCAAAATATGAACAATTGCAGCAACCAGGTGAAGGGCGTATGGCTATGGTACTATTCTTCCGATTTCTCTGTAGGTTTGAACATTTCAAAACAGCTGGAGGAAAAAAAAAATAAAAGTAAAAAACAGTTGGAGGAAAATATCTTTTGATCTAAGTTCCCCTGTGGTCACTGTCCTGTTTCATTCCCTTACATTATGGCAAACTCCTTGGAAGTATCTAGAGTTAGGGTCTCCAGTCCTCTTCCTCCAACTGTCTCCTGAACATACTCCTACAGGGTTTTGCTTCCATGACAGCAATGAAATTGCTCTTCTCAAGGTTACCAATAAGCTCCCCATCACTAAATCCAACAATCGTGTCTCAGTCCTCATCTTTATATACTGTCTCCAGCATTTTTTTTTTTAATTTTATTTATTTGACAGAGAGAAACACAGCGAGAGAGGGAACACAAGCAGAGGGAACGGTAGCGGGAGAAGCAGGCTTCCTGCCAAGCAAGGAGCCCGATTTGGGGCCCGATCCCAGGACCCTGGGATCATGACCTGAGCCGAAGGCAGATTCTTAACGATTGAGCCACCCAGGCACCCCTGTCTCCAGCATTTTACGCCATTGATGTCTCTCTTCACTGAAACATTTTCTAGCTTCCAGGACACCTGCCTGACTTTTACTATTCCACATGCTTCTTGTCATTCTCCTTTCCTTTCCTCTTCATTTCCCCTGACCTCTAAATATTGGAATGCTTTGCCCTTGGACAGCATAGAGACACTTCAAATCTTTAGTTAAGTGTAATATTTTTTTCAGGAGTGCCTAGGTGGCTCAGTCAGTTAAGTGTCTAACTTCGGCTCAGGTCATGATCTTGGGGTCATTGAGCTCGATGCTAGGCAGGGAGTCTGCTTGTCCCTCCCCCTCTGCTCCTCCATGCCCCGCACTCCTCCATCTTTTTACTCTCTCTCATATAAATAAATAAAATCACTTTTAAAAATGTAATTTTTTAAGTGAGGACTTGTCTGGCCACTTTTATCTAAAATTGCAACCCTAGTGACACCTGGGTGGCTTAGTCGGTTAAGTGTCTACCTTCAGCTTAGGTCATGATCCCAGGGTCCTGGGATCGAGTCCCACGTCAGTCTCTCTGCTCAGTGGGGAGCCTGCTTCTCCCTCTGCCTGCTGTTCCCCCTGCTTTTGCTCTCTCTCTCTCTGAGAAATAAATAAATAAAATCTTTTAAAAATTGCAACCCTATACTTCTTAACTCCTTTGCTTAGTTTGTTAAAATATTCTCTCTGGAGTGCTAGGCTGGCTCAGTCTGTAGAGCCTCAGACTCTTGATCTTGGGATTGTGACTTCAAGCTCCATGCTGGGTGCAGAGATTACTTAAATAAAATCTTTAAGGAGTGCCTAAGCGGCTCAATTAAGTGTCTGACTTTTGGTTTCAGCTTGGGTCATGATAGGGTTATGAGATTGAGCCCTGCATCAGGCTCTGTGCTGGGCATGGAACCTACTTAAGATTCTTTCTCTTCCCTTCCCTTCCCCCACTGCACACACATGTGTGCAAACACTCTCACTCTCTCTCTCAAATAGGAGAAATAAATCTTTTAAAAAATAAATAAGATTTTTAAATAAAATAGTCTTCCTAGTACTATCTAAAAATGCTCTTTTACTTGTTTGTTTACTGCCTGCCTTCTGCTCTATAATGTAATTTTCAAAAGTTACTTTCATACAGGTGAAACTAATGTAAAATTGTATGTCAACTACTTTAAAAAGTTACTTTCAATGTTATTGCTGCATGTCCAGAGCCTAGAACAGTGCCTGGTATACATTAGGGATTCAACCAGCATTTATTGAACATTTAATGAATTGAACCTGAAGTAAAATCCATAGTCTTAGCTTATAAAACCCTGCTTAATTTGTCATCTGCCAGCCTCTTCCTTCTTATTTGTACCCCTTTAATTTCTCTGCCCATGCCAAGCCCTACTGTTCCTGCTGCTGAGAAAGATTTTCCTGTCTATTCACAAAACTGGCACCTCAGGGCTCAATTTAAATATTCACCCCTCAGAAAGGCTCACTCTGGCCGCTTTTCACCTTTCATTCTATGCAATTACTCTTTTATACATTTCCCAGTTTAGTTCCTTCATAGTACTCATCTATCACAATTTCCCGGTTCATTTATTTGATGATTTTTTTGTTGTCGTTTATCTACCCTGGTAGAATGTAAGCTTCATGAGGATAGGAGTCCAGTCTGTTTCTTTTTCATTGACACATCCCTCAGATCTAGCACAAGGTTGGCACATAGTTGGTAGTCAATAAATGTCTACTGAGTGAATGAATAAACAATTAAGTAAATAAATGAAGAAAACAACTTTCTCAGTGTTTAAAGCAGGGTTCAGATAGACACAAAGAAGCTGGGCCATCACTATTCAGAGGACAAAGGACATTTGTCCTGATGCATCAAGAGCCCAAGAAGGACATACTCAGCATTCCTTTAGAGTCAGCTGCCCTACAAGATCCTCTTACCCTCTGAATAGTCTGACCAGTTACTAAAGGATAAAGAACAAATGCAAAAACACCATCTTTTGATGTACCAATCAGAGATGGCTTGAAATGCTTGGTTATGGATAATTAAGGAATGACCAGCCTTTGAAGCCCAGTAGTTTGTGCTGGAAACAATAATAGCTGTGTGGGAAGAGGAGTGGGAGGGTAGCTTCCTGGTGGGGGGCAAAGTACACTGTGTGTCCCACTCATTTCTCCACTTATTTTGTTATTATTATATTTTTGAGAAGTTTTACAGCAAATTAAGATCAGCCTAAAGGAGAAAAAACAACCACAAAGAAAAAATGCAACTTGGAATGGAGAAGTTAGAGTGACAGACAACCCATCAATTTCATGAGCAGGAGAAGCCATTAAGGGCCAGGCACTTCACTTAACTGACACCACCACTGAATCCTCATAATTCCTCATGGTAAATATTTCTTATTTAGCATATGAAGAAGTGGAGGTCTACAGATATGATGGATTTGCTCAAGTTTACACATAAAGCAGCACCTGGCTTTAAACCTCCATCCCTCTGATGCCAGGCATATGCATTTCTCACCATATTTGGCAGTGTTCCTCCCCTTCCTCCAAATGAACAGTCCTGGACCCTCAGAACTGTGATGCCTGAGAAGACTGCCTGAGAGTTCCTTTTGTAGTGCCAACTTCCGATAGAACTCTCTTCATTCCCAAAGACTAGTATAGCGCCTAGTACATTGCTGGCTCCTCAGTAAAGATCTATTGCAAAAAAAAAAATAAATAAATAAACAAAAGAATGAACGAAGGAGATGTCTTAGACAATATAGCTTCCTTTATAAATCACATGCTGAGAACCAAAATACTTATTTTGTGTGTGTGTGGTGGGGGGGTGGGGAGCTCTTCTTCCCCACTACAGCTCTCCAGAGAAAGGATATCTCTTTAAATACCCTACAAAAGACCTGAAAACAAAAAACAAAACAACCTGCAGTCAGTTTAGCATTACGCTTCCTCTACTCTGATCTGGAAAATAATCTGGTTGTAAAATCTGTAGGATTATACTCTAGTGGCATTGTAGCTGCCAATAGCAATAGCTAGTATTTATTGAGCATATACTATGTGTTAGGCACTGTGTTAAGCCCTTTTCATGTTTCGCTTTAGTCCTAAAAAATACTGAGAAGGAGAAAAATTTGTGATCTCTCTTCACAGGTAAGAAAAGGGAGGTTTTGGCTTGACTATAAAAACTAATTGCCGGGGCGCCTGGGTGGCTCAGTCGTTGAGTGTCTGCCTTCGGCCCAGGTCAGATCCCAGGGGCCTGGGATCAAGCCCCACATCCGGCTCCCTGCTCTGAGGGAAGCCTGCTTCTCCTGCTACCATTCCCTCTGCTTGTGTTCCCTCTCTCGCTGTGTTTCTCCCTGTCAAACAAATAAAATCTTTAAAAAAAAAAACAAAAAACACTAATTGCCAATTTGTGTGGCAAATACTGTAAAGTCCCTACTTTTTGCTCTCCTTTCTCTCCCTCTCTTCCCTTCTTAAGATACAAAAATATAATGAGTTTCTGTAGAGAAATTCAATTGTTTGAGAATAGAGGCATAAGGAAAAGATTTGTTCAGCTGAAAGACTTAAGACCTTGAATTTGCCCTGATCAGTGTACCATGATGATGGTACACAGGGTTGCTTTAAAAAATGCATTGTTTTTATAGAAGATAATCCATCAAATTTGGTATCAAAGGCCCTGGATTTTAGTTCCAGCTTCATGACTGACTGTGGGTCTTTGATTGCCATTAACATTAAAGAGACTCAGTATTCTCCTATTGGAAATGAGATAATTTAAATCCTTTCCTCTTTTCTTTACAAAAGAAGGAATGTGATTTGGATGGAGTGAACCCATCTATAAATGTTGACTATTCTTTTCCTGCTTGGAGATGAGCTGGGCTTTCCCAGAACTTTCAAAGATCTGGGTCTGCCATGAAACTGCAGTAGAGTCCTTGCTAGACCTGGTGACAGCGAGCTTGGATCCAGGATTGCACACAACAGTGCTAAGACTATCAGGAGCGGTTTCTTTAGTTTTTCTTTCTAACACAAGCATTTGTTTACACCAACAAAGAAATGGGGGCAGATAGGTCTCTGAGGCACCAGGACTTGGGTTCCAAGTAGGGTACTGTATTCGGAATACTAAGAAGCAAAGTAAAGGGGTGCTTGGCCGGCTTAGTTGGTAGAGAATGTGACTCTTGATTTTGAGATTGTGAGTTCAAGCCCCATGTTAGGCACAGAGCTTACATTAAAAATAAATAAATAGGGGTGCCTGGGTGGCTCAGTCGTTAAGCATCTGCCTTCAGCCCAGGTCATGATCCCAGGGTCCTGGGATCGAGCCCCACATTGGGCTCCCTGCTCAGCAGGAGGCCTGCTTCTCCCGCTACCATTCCCTCTGCTTGCGTTCCCTCTCTCACTGTGTTTCTCTCTGTCAAATAAATAAAATCTTTAAAAAACAAACAAACAAATAAATAAATAAAGGCATACATTTGTTTAAAAAGAAGCAGGGTTGAAGAAGACATTCTGAACATGGTACACTTCTCCATTTCTTTTTGTCTTCTCTAATGTCTCCCAACAAAGTTTCATTCTTCTCTTTAGAGATAGACATATTTTTGTTAAATTAGCCCTCTTCTGGGCTCTTGGTATTTTTAGTCCTTAATTGTAAGCACTGTAAAATTTCAGATAGTTTAAAACCTATTGTGATATATAAAAGTGCAATTGATTTTTATATATTAGTCTTGCATCCAATAAACTTTCCAAGCTTTTTTTCTTAGTAATTTATATGTAGTTGTTTTTTTTTCCTGAATTATCTGTATCTATCTATCTATCTATCTATCTATCTATCTATCTATCTATCATCTAAATTTTTTCCCCTTAGCTGGCTAGGACCTCCAGGACAATGATAAGTAAAGGAAATCCCTTATTTTTAAAAAAATTATATTATTTATTTATTTAAAGTAATCTCTGGGGTGCCTGGCTGGCTCAGTTGGTAGAGTGCGTGACTCTTGATCTCAGGGCTTTGAGTTTGAGCCCCACGTTGGGTGT
>CM053613.1:51168141-51200649 GCA_028646535.1 Procyon lotor | reverse complement strand
TTGTTGTTTTTTTAAAGATTTTTTTTATTTCTTTGACAGAGAGGAGAGAGATCACAAGTAGGTAGAGAGGCAGGCAGAGAGAGAGGGGGATGCTGGCTCCTCGCCAAGTGGAGAGCCTGATGCAGGGCTCGATCCCAGGACCCTGAGATCATGACCTGAGCTGAAGGCAGAGGCTTTAACCCACTGAGCCACCCAGGCACCCTGTGATCTGTTTTTTTATGGCTGAGTAATATTCCTCTGTGTGTGTGTGTGTGTGTGTGTGTGTGTGTGTGTGTGTGTATCACATCTCTTTATCCATTCATCTATCCGTGGATGCCTGGGTTGCTTCCATATCTTAGTTATTGTAAATAAGGCTGCAATAAACAAAGGGGTACATATATCTTTTCAAATTAGTGTTTTCATTTTCTTTGGGTAAATAGCCCAGGAGTGGAATTACTGAATCATATGGTGTTTCTACTTTTTTTTTTTAATTTATTTACTTATTTGAGAGAGGAGAGAGAGAGAGCACACAAGTGGGGGGTGTGGAGAGAAAGAGAGAGAAAATCTCAAGTAGACTCCCCGCTGAGCATGGATCCCTATGCAGGGTTTGATCCCACGATACAAGATCATAACCTGAGCCAAAACCAAGAGTTGGACGCTCAACTGACTGAGTCACGTAGGCACCCCTCTACATTTCATTTTTTGAAGAATCTCCACATTGTCTTCCACAGTGGCTGTAAAAGTTTGCATTCCCACCAACAGTGCAGGAGGATTCCTTTTTATCCACATCCTCACCAACACTTGTTTCTTATGTTTTAGAACATAAGTCATTTCAGAACATTAGTCATTCTGACTGGTATTAGATGGTATCTCATTGTGGTTTTGATTTGCATTTTGCTGGTGGCGGATGATGTTGAACATCTTTTCATGTGTCTGTTGGCCATCTGAATGTCTTCCTTGGAAAAATGTCCATTTATGTCCTCTGTCAACTTAATCTATTTTCTATGAAACTGAACCATTCATGATCACATTTACGTGTATTTTCTGGGAACTCTTATTATACTTGGAGTCACTTAGATTAGTTCATGTTATTTTTGTGTCACAACCAGATTTAAGCTCCTGGAGTTTAAGAACCACATTCTTTTGTACGCACCCACGGTGCATAACGCTTGCTAATACTTATTTGGCTTACTAGTTAGTTGCTTAATTTGGGGTAGAATGGGGCCGGAGAAAGACCTTGGGTCAAAGAATCAGACAGCGCTGGGGTCTAATTTTAGCAAAGGCATTTGTTAGTGATAGACTTTGGCAAGACATTTAGCCTCTCCGAGTCTCAGTTCTTCTTCTTAAAATGGAGATGAGAACATCTTCCTCTCAACTTGTTATGATTTAATTAGATAACTTAAGTGAAGTGCCTGGTTCTAAAATAAAATTCTCTTCCTTCTTCCTCCTTCTCTTTCTGAAGAGGACTATTGGGAAAGTTTATATGATCCTTTGCACCTCTTCACAGCTAAAATGACCATATTTTTTATTTTATTTATCTATTATCTATCTATCTATCTATCTATCTATCTATCTATCTATCGGAATAAGGGGGAGGGGTAGAGGGAGAAAGAGAGAGAAAACCACAAGCAGGCTCTACACTCAGGGATCTACACTTAGGGATCCCATGATCCCTAAGATCATGACCTGAGCCAAAATCAAGAGTTGGATGCTTAACCAATAGAGTCACCCATGAGCCCCATTTCATATTTTTTAAAATGAAAAATGTGGAGATGAGCTTTAAAAACTTTTTTTTTCTATTGGCAAACTTCTTCATATAAAAAGTCTTACCAAAGCATAAAAATTAAACCCTATTTGTGACTCCTATAATTACAAGGTTATAAGCTCCATGAGGGCAAGGATCACATCTGTCTTGTTCAATACTGTAACTTGCTTATCTCATAATAGGTATTCAATAAAAACCTAAGGAAGGAAGGACTACATTGATAATGAATTCATAGGAAAAAGAAATAGAAAAACTCAAAAACATCTTTTAAAAATCTTTGGGTATTTGAAGCTTGGACTGTCTCGGGATGCCTGGGTGGCTCAGTGGGTTAAAGCCTCTGCCTTTGGCTCGGGTCATGATATCAGGGTCCTGGGATCGAGCCCCTCATCGGACTCTGCTCAGCAGGGAGCCTGCTTCCCCTTCTCTCTCTGCCTGCCTCTCTGCCTACTTGTGATCTCTCTCTCTCTGTCAAATAAATAAATAAATAAAATCTTTCAAAAAGAAAAAAAAGTAAAAGAAACTTGGACTGTCTCAAAAATTCTGGGTCAAGGGTGCCTGGGTGGCTCAGTGGGTTGAGCCTCTACCTTCGGCTCAGGTCATGATCTCAGGGTCCTGGGTTGGAGCCCCGCACTGGGCTCCTTGCTCAGCAGGGAGCCTGCTGCCCCCCCGCCCCCCGTTTGTGCGCACACTCTCTCCCCCTGACAAATAAATAAGTAAAATCTTACCAAAAAAAATTCTGGGTCAAATCTCTATACTTCTGACTCCATTCTGACTGCCTGTGACTCAAACCCGTGGGCCCAGTGGAGTCTGATTCAGGGTGACTGGCAGTAAACGCCCATGTGGAAGCAACTGCTCCTGGCGGATCAGCGTGCAGCTGGAAGCGAGATAGGTACAGAAACGGCAGTTGCACACAAAGTGAAGTTTAAAAATGCCTCAAGGCACTGGGTATTATATAAGACTGGTCAGAATCACTGACCTCTACCCCTGAAACCAATAATATATGCTAATTAATTGAATTTAAATTAAAAAATAAAAAAAGAAAATAGCCCCTCCCCCCAAAATAATATTAAAATTCCTCAAAATATTGATTTTGGGAATATCAGGAAAAGTGACAGCCACTTAGCCAACTATTCTCTGAAAAAGAAGTAAGGCTTTTGGCCAGGCAAGTGTTAGGTCGGGGACAGGTGGGGCCACATTTCGACACTACTTTCTAGTTTTCAAAACACTTTTTTTTTTTTAAGATTCTATTTATTTATTAGAGATAAAGAGATCACAAGTAGGCAAAGAGGCAGGCTGGGGGTGGGGGGGTTGGGGGGGTTAGAAGCAGGCTCCCTGCTGAGCAAAGAGCCCGATGCGGGGCTCAAGCCCAGGACCCTGAGATCATGACCTGAGCGGAAGGCAGAGGCTCAACTCACTGAGCCACCCAGGCCACCCTCAAAACACTTTATACACATTCTGTCACTTGACCTCTACAGCAGCGGTGTAGTTTAGGTAGTTCAATTCAATAAACCTTTGAGCATTTTCTAGGTGCCATGTACTGTGCTTGGTACCATAGGACTTAAGTGTGAATAAGTCATTATTCTTTCTTTCCAGTAATAATAATACCTACTCTTTATTGGGCTTTCCAGGCACTCTATTATAAAATTATAAACTATATCATCTCATGAATCCTGTGAAGTTAGTGTTATCATTAAAAAAAATTATTTGTTTTAGATATAAAGAAAATGATGCTTAGAGATGTGAATAACTTGTCAAGGTCACATCATTAACAAGTAAGATTAACAAGTAAGCTAATAAGTAGATCTGGGACTCCGACCTGGGTTTACCTGACTCCAGAGCCCCTGTTCTCTTAAGCTACCAAAAGATCCTAGTAAATAATTTAGCAAACAGTTGCATCCTGCTAGAAATTCTCAAATTCTGCTAGAAATTTTCTGTCTCAAATTATACATGGAATGAAATAGGATATATGTTAAAATTTTTTTTTTTAATTTAAATGGTCCTTGTTATATAAGAATTCCTTAGACCAGCTTTTTTGGAGAGCCATTTAGCATTACAGATCAAACTTTAAAATGCTTACTCATTGAGCCAATTACCTTAGTAATTATCAAGTGAATCTAAGTAAGCAAATGTATGATAATATTTTAGGCTGGGTTCTTCCTATAATTGTCCCCGAACAAGGATTTCAGTGTAGGTGAGTTCTGTGGACAGAGACCCCGGAGTCATTGGTGAGGGCACAGGGAAGTAAGAGAAGAAAGGGATAGAAGCCATACAGAGTTCAAGATAAGTAACTGTGGATGACTGGGGCTCAATCCTACTCAGAGGGACTATACAGAATTTTCTCAGAGGTGTCTTACCCAAAAGGTTGAGTAGTTTTCCATAAATTCCCATCTATCATTGGATGGTGAGCCGCTGGGTTGTTAATGGCCTGCCCATCCCTAAACCAAACTCTCTTCTCCCACTAAGAAAGCCTAAGGCAGAGGAATCACAGGTGCTTGAAGTAGAAAGAGATCCCCAAATATAAGGAGACAGGGAGAGCTGAAGGTATATCTGGGGAGCACTGACAGCATTTGTTGTAGTATATTAAAAACCTACAAAGGTGTTAATTGAGTCACTTTGTAAAATTGTTAAACACAATAAACAACATAAGTATACTTAAAAAGAAAAATTATTTATTTATTTGTTTAGTTATTATTTACTTGACAGAGAGAGAGAGAGCACAAGCAGGAGGAGTGGCAGGCAGAGGGAGAGGGAGAAGCCAGATCCCTGCTGAGTAAGAAGCGCGGTGCAGAGCTCAAGCTGAAGGTAGATGCTTAACCAACTGAGCCTCCCAGGCACCCCGTTAATATATTTTAGATGGGATTGGCTAAGGGAACAACCTTAGGATGAAGGGATGTTTTCTGTTCAGCTTTTGTGTTTTTAAAGACTGACTTTGTTTATTTGTGTATTTATTTGTTTTACAGAGAGAGACACGGGCGAGAGAGAGAATACAAGCAGGGAGAATGGGAGAGGGAGAAGCAGGCTTCCTGCCAAGCCTGGAGGCCCATGGAGGGCTCGATCTCAGGAGCCTGGGATCATGACCTGAGCTGAAGGCAGACGCTTAATGACTGAGCCACACAGGAGCCCCATCTGTTGAGCTTTTTCAAAGATTTACAACCAGGAGTCCTTAACCTAGTCTGAGGGTCAGAGAAAGCCTCTGTGGGCAAGTGATAGTAGCCTGCACATGACGGGGGTTGGGGAACTCTGAGGGGAGCAGTCCAAGCAAAGGATGGCGTTGCTAAAGCCCTGAGAAAAGAAGAGGCTTGGAGCTTTGCTTAAGTGGCTCTAATACAGAGAATCAAGACAGACTGGCTTCCTGAGGCTCGGGGGCAGACAAGCACTGGAGGATTAGGGACTTGATCCTGGGGGCAATCAGAAGCTTGGAAGGGTTTAAGTTTTTGCAGCAGATGTCTAGAAGGATGGCTCTCACTGTAGAACAGAGAAAGTAGGAACCTACACCGCACTGCTTGGCCTCCAAGGTCTTTGGCAAAGTGAAGAAGGTCAGGCTGTCAGGAGTGTATTCCAAGATTTCCAGCACGATTATTATTGTGGTATTTATTTATTTATTTATTTATTTTAAATTTTTAAAAGATTTTATTTATTTATTTGTCAGAGAGAGAGAGAGATCACAAGTAGGCAGAGAAGCAGGCAGAGAGAGAGGGGGAAGCAAGCTCCCCCCTGAGCAGAGAGCCCCATGTGAGGCTCGATCCCAGGAGCAGTGAGTGGGAAGCCTGCCTTCCCCCGCCACCCCCCGGCCTGCCTCTGCCTACTTGTGATCTCTCTCTCTCTGTGTAAATAAACAGAAAATTAAAAAATAAAAAAAAAAATAAAAGTGACTTACTTAAACTGATGTCATATTCAAGTTATTTAAATAATACTATTCATCTCAAAACAATGAGAGTTCTTTAGCATATCATAAAAGGTGTAAAGAATATTATGTGAGGCATAGTGTTACAGTTCTGGTTCAGAAGTAGATGTTCTTAGAGAAGGCTTTGGGGGCACCTAGGTGGCTCAGTCGGTTAAGCATCTGTCTTCTGCTCATGTTATGATCCCAGGGTCCTAGGGATTGAGCTCCATGTCATTTTCCCTGCTCAGTGGGGAGCCTGCTTCTCTCTCTGCCTGCCTCTCCCTCTGCTTGTGCTCTCTCTCTCTCTCTCTCTCTCTCTCTAACAAATAAATAAAATATTGAAAAAAAGAAAAAAGAAAAGGCTTTGGTTGTTGAGGCCTTTGATTTGTTGCAGGGAGAGTAAAAATATTTCAAGGATGGTAATAATCAAACCTTGTAAAATGTCTTACAATCGGAATTTTTCTTTAATTTAAAATGAATAAACAGGAGCATATGAGAACCCTTGCTCCTCTGAGATCAGAGGGCAGCTGATTTTTCTGGATTCATTTGTAAACACAAACACAATCTTTGAAATAAATACAATTATTTGTTTGTTTGTAGTAGAAGTCTCTCTGAAAAGTTCTGGATGGCAAAGATGTGTACAAGGTCATGAGTCCTAAATGGTGCATTCACAGGCTTTTGGCAAAAAGTAAAATATTCATTAACATAAAGAGAACGAAACAAATCCTTTGAGGAAGTGATTTACTTTAGAGCTGGTATCTTAATATGTTGCTGATGGGATTAAGGTGCTATCAGCTATACCAAACTATCTCACATATTGAATCAAGGGACTAGGAAATAATGGCCAGAAATGTGCTGAGTTACATTTTTAAAATGTATTTGATAATATAGCCACCTGGCATTTTATTTATTTATTAAAAAATTTTTTTGCTTAATTTTTTTATGTTCATTTAGCCAGCATATAATAACTCAATAGTTTTCTTTTTTTTTTTCTCATTATTTTTTTAGGCAGTGTTCAACGATTCATTAGTTGTGTGTTTAACTTCGTATTTTTTCTTTTATTTCTGGAACTTCCATTTCTTAGAGATTCGTTTCTCTGTTAAAATCTTTTATCTTTTCCTTCATTTTGTTCTTTTTTCTCCTCAATTTTTTTTACATATTTATAATAGCTAGACAGGCATACCTCAGAGATATTGCGGGGTCACGTCCAGACACTATAATAAAGCAAATATTACAATAAGGTGAGTCAAATGAATTTTTGGTTTCCCAGTGCATTTAAAAGTTATCTTTATACAGGGCGCCTGGGTGGCTCAGTGGGTTAAAGCCTCTGCCTTCGGCTCAGGTCATGATCTCAGGGTCCTGGGATCGAGCCCCGCATCGGGCTCTCTGCTCAGTGGGGAGCCTGCTTTCCCCTCTCTGTCTGCTGCTCCCCCCTGCTTGTGCTCTCTTTGTCTCTTTGTCAAATAAAATCTTAAAAAAAAAAGTTATCTTTATACAATATAGTGTAAATTAAGTGTGCAATAGCATATGCACAATAGCAAACTTTAATAGTGTGCAATAGCATTATGTCTAAAAAATGTGCATACCTTACTTTAAAAATAACTTTCTTGCTAAAAAGTGCTAACCATTATCTAACCTTTCAGTGGCTCATAATTACGGGTCACAGATCACCATAACAAATGTAATAATAATGAAAATTTTGAAATATTTTGAGAATTACCAAAAGACAGAGACACAAAGTAAGTAAATGCTGTTGGAAAATTGGCCCCAATAAACTTGCCCAAAACAGAGTTGCCATGAACTTCGAATTTGTACAGAAGATATGATCTGTGAAGCACACTAAAGTGGAGTGCAATAAAACAGGGTAAACCTGGATTAAAATCCCTTTATTTTAATTGGACGTCTGGTCCTCTTTGGATCTGTTTCCATTGACTTCCTTTCTCTTGTTTTTGGGTCACATTGCTTTGCTTCTTTTCAAGTCTTTTAGTTTTGTTTGTTTTTAAAGATTTTATTTATTTATTTGCACAGAGAGAGAGAGATCACAAGTAGGCAGAGAGGCAGGCAGAGGGAGAGGGAGAAGCAGGCTCCCCACTGAGCAGAGAGCCCGATGTGGGGCTCAATCCCAGGACCCTGGGATCATGACCTGAGCCAAAGGCAGCTGCTTAACCAACTGAGCCACCCAGGTGCCCCTCAAGCCTTTTAGTTTAGTTTTTTGTTGTTGTTGTTGTTGTTTTTAACATATAATGTATTATTTGCCCCAGGGTACATGTCTGTGAATCATCAGGCTTACACATTTCACAGCACTTTAGCACATCCCTCGCCAATGTCCATAACCCAGCCACCCTATCCCTACCCTCCTCTGCCCCCCAGCAACCTCAGTTTGTTTCATGAGTTCAGGAATCTCTTACGGTTTGTCTCCTTCCCCATCCTATCTTGTTTCATTTCCCTCCCCCACCCCCTGCAACCCCCTGCCCTGCCTCTCAAATTCTTCATATCTGAGAGATCATGTGATAATTGTCTTTCTCTGACTGACTTATTTCGCTTAGCATAATACCCTCCAGTTCCATCCATGTCATTGCAAATGGCAAGATTTTGTTTCTCTTGATGGCTGCATAGTATTCCAGTGTGTGTGTGTGTGTGTGTATGTATGTATACATACACACACACACACACACATATACACCACATCTTTTTTATCCATTCATCTGTTGATGGGCATCTAGGTTCTTTCCATCTTTTTTATCCATTCATCTGTTGATGGACATCTAGGTTCTTTCCATAGTTTGGCTATTGTGGACATTGCTGCTATAAACATTCAGGTGCAAGTGCCCCTTCGGATCACTACATTTGTATCTTTAGGGTAAATACCCAGTAGTGTGATTGCTGGGTCATAGGGTAGCTCTATTTTCAACTTTTTGAGGAACCTCCATACTGTTTTCCAGAGTGGCTGTACCAGCCTTTTAGTTTTTAATTGATGTCAGCCAAGGTTTAAAAAAAAGCCATAGAGATTGGAGTACATATTACCTCCATGTCCTTTCATCTGCTAGGCCTCTAGGATGAGTTGCCGATCACTTTGGTCTAATCAATAGTTGAGATGGAAAAAAAAAAATAGTTAAGGTAGTCAGGAATGGGTTACATCTTTTATTAGTTTTGTCTTGAGGGAAGATAGATTCTGTGTATATTAGAGAACTCTTCTAGTAGCATGTTGGGATCTAAATACCACAAGATTCTGTCTTTGCCATCTAGCCCAGCCTTCAGTTGCATGCTTTGCCACACACACAGAGAAAACCCTGCTGCCGGATATTCTTGTCTTTCATGACAACCCAGTGTGTGGTGGCAGAAACACCTTCAGCTGCTCTACTCAGCAAGGTTGGAAGCTGAGGACCCAGCCTTGGGCCAGAGTAAAGTGGCAGCTCATACTGACCACAAATCTCTACCACGGCCACTACTTTGCTTCCTCTTCCCCAAATAAATACCAAATATGTATAGATTATTCCAAACGTGTTTGATTTATTTCATTGTCTCTATGTTTACCATCCCAAGGAACCTAGGTTCTTAGTTCCGCAAGATAGGATGGTTTACGGGGCAGAGATGTTGTATGTGGGGCTGCATATACCCGGAGTCCTTACTCTTGAAACATTAAGGAGCTTATTGAGCTCTTTAAAAATTACATAATTGAGGGTGCCTGAGTGGCTCCGTCAGTTGAGTCTCTGACTCTTAATTTCAGCTCACGTCATGATCTTGGGATTGTGGGATTGAGCTCTGTGTTGGGTTCCATGCATGGTGTACAAAGTCTGCTTGGGCTTCTCTCTCCCTCTCCCTTCCCCTATGCCTCTCTCCTGGGCTCACACTCATTCTCTCTCTATCAAATAACTAACTAAATAAAATCTTTAAAATTATATGACAGTTTGAATGATTGTTCCCAATACTTCAGGACCTTCTTATATCGGAATTCTACATTCAAGTCTTTGTCATAGAACTTTTTGGTTTCTCCCACTAGAGGAGGCAGAGGACGTCTCTTCTCACCCCAACTACTAATGACGTGCTTGGCCTTTCGAATTGTTTTGGTCAGTGAGATATGGGCCAAGGTAAGGAGCATGCCAATTCTGGGCCAAAAACCTCAAGAGGCGTCTTATGTTTCTGCTTACACTCTTGGACTCCGGTTACTCCATGAGAAGAATATGAGGTCGCCACTGGTCCAAGGAGGAAGAGAAAATAAGTGGAGCAGGCTTGTACCCAACCAGCAGCCTGGAGTCAAGCCTAACTGATTCCACTTTAGCCTCATAGAGCTACATCCAGCCCCCAGACTTGTGAAAGAGGAAATACATATTTGTTGCCAAAAGCCCTTGAGAGGGGGCGCCTTGGTGGCTCAGTCGCTTAAACATTAGACTCTTGGTTTTGGCTCAGGTCATGATCTCAGGGTTGTGAAACTGAGTCCCCTGTTGGGCTCTGTACTCGGCAGGGAGTCTGCTTGAGATTCTCTCTCTTCCTCTCCCTCTGCCCCCTCTCCCCTGTGTTCTCTTTCTAAAATAAATAAATAAAATAAAAGCTTCTGAGAGTTTAAAGTTCATTGATATGTGGCCAAACTGTTTCAAGCCAATGGTTAGTTTTAGACATTTTTATAAAGTTTAATGTTGATTTGGCCCTATGACATTTTCTAATTTGTCTTAAGGTTTCTTTCTGGATAAGATTGCTCATCTGGGGGCACCTGGGTGGTTCAGTGGTTTAAAGCCTCTGCCTTCGGCTCAGGTCACGATCCCAGGGTCCTAGGATCGAGCCCCGCATCGGGCTCTCTGCCCAGCAGAGCCTGCTAACCCCCCTCCCCCCCCCACCTGCCTCTCTGCCTACTTGTGATCTCTCTCTCTCTCTCTCTCCCTGTCAAAAAAAAAAAAAAAAAAAAGATTCCTCATCTGTTTGCTGCATGATTGAACTGGACATTATTTTCAGACACTTATTTGCTTATCTCAATGGTTGTCATTCTAATAACAAACTTAAAATAACCACAGTTGTGGCACCTGGGTGGCTCAGTTGGTTAGGCTTCGAAATCTTGGTTTTGGCTCAGGTCATGATTTTAGGGTTGTGAGATTGAGCCCCATGTCAGGCTCTGAGCTCATTGTGGAGTCTGCTTAAGATTCTTTTCCCCTCCTTTTCCCTCCCCCGATCCTCCTCCTGCTCACACGTGCTCTTGCTCTCTCCCAAATAAATAAATAAGATCTTAAAATCTTAAAACAATAATAATAATAAAATAACTACAACTATCAGGATGTTTAGATTTTGTGTATTTAATTCTAAGTCAGTTTAGGGGCACCTGGGTGGCTCAGTCATTAAGCGTCTGCCTTCAGCTCAGGTCATAATCCCAGGGTCCTGGGATCAAGCCCCACATCAGGCTCTTTGCTCAGCAGGGAACCTGCTTTTCTCTCTACCATTCCCTCTGCTTGTGTTCCCTCTCTAGTAGTGTTTCTCTCTGTCAAATAAATAAAATCTTAAAAAAAAAAAAATTCTAAGTCAGTTTAATAAGAGTGTGTATTTTCAGAATAAAAGATTTTCAATTGTTTTGCATTTTTCTGGTTGCTAAAACGCTTTTAAAATAATTATTTTACCTCAGAATAAAAAGGCACTATATATAATTTATTAAGCATCTGTCAGGCACTGTGAAAGTATATATAATCATCTCCTCCTTTAAAAGCAAATTTACTTTTTTTGATTAGTTAATACTTTAAAAAAAAGATTCTGTTTATTTATTTTGAGAGAGAGAGAGAGAGAGAGCACAAGCAGTGGGGAGGGGTAGAGGGAGAGGGAGAAGCAGACTCCCTGCTGAGGAGGGAGCCTGATGTGGAGCTTGATCCCAGGACCACAGGATCATGACCTGAGCCACCCAGGTGCCCCTACTTAATACCTTCATAAGGTAGAGGGGCGCCTGGGTGGCTCAGTGGGTTAAAGCCTCTGCCTTTAGGTCAGGTCATGATCTCAGAGTCCTGGGATCGAGCCCCGCATCAGGCTCTCTGCTCAGCGGGGAGCCTGCTTCCCCACTCCCTCTGCCTGCCTCTCTGCCTACTTGTGATCTCCCTCTCTCTGTCAAATAAATGAATAAAATCTTAAAAAAAAAAAAAAAACCTTCATAAGGTAGAAGGTTCAAAAGTCAAAAAAGCAAATGAAATAAAAAACTTCCTTCTTACCCTGTTTCCCAGGCTGCACATCTAGAGACAATTTACCAGTTTTTTTTTACCTTATTCTTTCAGTGATATTACCTGCACATATAAACATAATATGTATTTATATATATGGATATTTATATATATGGATATTTTCTGTTTCCCTGACTTTTTAAAATGAATGTATTGCTCATATACTACTACAGAGTTTTGTACCTTGCTTTTATTTCTTTCTTTTTCACTTAATGCATCTTAGAGATTGTTCTATAGCAACACATAAAGTGCTTCCTCGTTCTTTTAAAAAGCCATGTAACAGTCCCATGCAGTGGTTCTCAAAATGATAGGAGGGTGTTGAGGTAGAAATTATATTTATAATAACACCAAAATGTTGTTTTCCTTTTTTACTCTCACCAGAGTACAGTGCAGTTTTTCAGAGCCTACATGTCCTGTGTTATTGCAACAAAATGAATGCAGAAACAGACATAAAAATCCAGCTGTCTTCTATTAACCCAGGCACTAAAGAGATTTGCAAAAATATAAATCATACCACCTTTCTTATTGATTTTTTATGTGTTGGAAAATAGAGTTATTTTTAAAGATATGTTTATATTCCATATAAAAGGTTTATAATGGTTATTTTTAAATGACTAAATATTTTTTATAATATCTAAGTTTTAATTTCAAAAATGATAAACACTGATAGATGTAATCCATATAAACTAAACTGTTTGGGGTCATCAATCATTTTTAAGAGTGTAACATGGTCCTGAGGCTAAAAAGTTTGAGAAGTGCTGTTCTGGGGCGCCTGGGTGGCTCAGTGGGTTAAAGCCTCTGCCTTTGGCTGGGGTCCTGATCTCAGGGTCCTTGGATGGAGCTCAGCATCAGGCTCTCTGCTCAGCGGGGAGCCTACTTTCCCCTTTCTCTGTGCCTGCCTCTCTGCCTACTTGTGATCTCTCTCTTTCTGTCAAATAAATAAAAATCTTAAAGAAGAAGTGTTGTTCTATTGCGCAGATGTACCTTAATTTAGCCCATTCCCTGCTAATGGACATTTCGATTGTTTTCAATGAGTTGCAATTTCAAGCCGTGCCAAAATGAATACTCTTCTACACATTTTATTTCCCACATGCCTGAGTAAATCTGTCTTGTGTTCTTAGAAGTGGAATTGCTGGGTCAAGTATACCATGGTTAAGTCATACACAAGTGTATCATCTCATTTCATCCTCGTACTAACCTTATGAAGTGAGAATTGTCATTAAGTCCTTTCTATATATAAGAAAATGGGGCCTTAAAGAAACCAGGTGACTATCTTACAGTCATCAGGCTAAGAAGTTGCTGCAGGCAGGAGTGAAACCATTTTATCAGACTCCGTGCTTTGAACCACTATTCTGAGCTAAGGTTTCTCCAAGCAATACCTGTACATACTCAGTTATCTGATAACAGGCTCTATTCTTGCCTTGGCCTAAATTATTTCCTGGCACAGAACAGTCTTGGAATTAGATGAACCGGGCCTCACAAAGCAAAAGTCAGTACCAGAGAACTCCTTAAGTGATAAGAAGAATAAAGCCTTTTATTTTAACTCACAAGAATTTCAGCCACCATACAGTCTGGAAAATGATTTATAGAAAGTGATGCAGTTAATTAAAACTAATTCATGTAATTCTAAGAGTAAATTTTATAAACAAGCCTATGTATCAAAATAACAGGATGTATATCCTCTTTACCCCCCATGAAACTTACCCTGTACTATAGCTACATCATTTTTCACTTAAAGACACAAAAAGAGAACCCAAAGTGTTTTTAAGGAAATGTAATTGAATTTTTACCAAACTGCTAGAATTATCTTTTTGATAAAAACATCTGGCCATTCCCCCATAAAAATCCTTCAGTGGACTTACATTTCTTTTTTTAATTTTAATTTTTAAATTTTATTTATATATTTGACAGAGAGACAGAGATCACAAGAAGGCAGAGCAGCAGGCAGAACGAGAGGGAGAAGCAGGCTCTCTGCTGAGCAGGGAGCCTGACTTGTGGCTCGATTCCAGGACCCTGGGATTATGACCTGAAGGTGAAGGCAGCCACATAACCGGCTAAACCATCCAGGAGCCCCTACATGCCAGTTTTAGAGTCTCCTTTAGAGCTAACACTAGAATGGCTCTACTCTTTTTTTTTTTCTTTTTAAAAATATTTTATTTATTTGACACACAGAGAGAGATATCACAAGTATGCAGAGAGGCAGGCTGAGAGAGAGAGGGGGAAGCAGGCTCCCCACTGAGCAGAAAGCCCGATGGGGGGCTCGATCCCAGGACCCTGAGATCATGACCTGAGCCGAAGGCAGAGGCTTTAACCCACTGAGCCGCTCAGGCGCCCCCAGAATGGCTCTACTCTTGTGATAATTCTCTTCCTAAGCCATGAACTTGAAAAACAAATATTTTGAACTATATAGTTTTAGGACTGCTCATGAAATAATGTCCATGGTACCTTGAGTTTAAAAAAGCAAATAGCAAACTACATATAATGATCTTATTTTAGGAAAGATCAAAAATCAAAAGTTACACACATCTTGTTTGTGTGTTCATTGAAAAAAGCATGGAAGGATGCACATTAGACTGTGAAGAGTAGTTACCCTGTTGCCAAGGAGAAAGAGGGAGAACATCCATTTTTTACTTACATACTTGTATTTGACTTTTTTAGAATAAGCATGAATTACTTTTGTAATCATAAAATGTGTAAACAATAAAGAATGTTTAAATAGGTAGGTGCCTGGGTGGCTCAGCCAGTTAAGCATCTGCCTTTGGTTCAGGTTGTGATCCTGGAGTCCCAGGATGAGGCTCACGTCTGACTCCCTGCTTAGCTGGGAGTCTGCTTCTCCCTCTTCCTCTGCCCAAGACCCCACTTGCGCTCTATCACCCTTTCTCAAATAAATAAATAAATACAAATCCTTATTTTTATAAATAAGGATTTTTATATTTTATTTTAAAAGTAAGGATTTTATTTATTTATTTTTAAAGATTTTATTTATTTGAGAGGGAGAGTGAGCAAGAGAAAGCACAAGCAGGGGGAACAGCAAAGGAAGGAGGAGAAGCAGTCTCCCCACTGAGTAAGGAACCCCACACAGGACTCCATCCCAAGCCCCTGGGATCATGACCTGAGCTGAAGGCAGATGATTAGCTGACTGAGCCATTCAGGTGCCCTTAAAAAAAATTTTTTTTTTAAAGAATGTTTAAATAGGTAAAAAGTGCATTAATGTTTTCAGTAAGAAGATATATATTATGTATAATGTATAAATATTATATATATACACACACACACACACACATGCGTGTGTACAGTTGGCACTTGAACAACAATGGGTCCACTTATAGGTGGATTTTTTACAGTACTATAAATGTATTTTCTCTTTTTTATGATTTTCTTAACATTTCTTCCCCCTCCAGCTTACTTTATTGTAAGACTACAGTATAGACTACATCTAACATACAAAGTATGTGTTAATTGACTGTTTATGTTATGGGTAAGGCTTCTGGTCAACAGTAGGCTCTTAGTAGTTAAGTATATGGGGAGTTAAAGTTATCTGTAGATTTTCCTCCATGTGGGTGGTCGGTGCCCCAAATCCTGGGCTGCTCACGGGTCAACTGTGTGTTTGTGTGTGTGTGTGTATATACATATATATGTAGATATTATTCCTGCGTATTATTTACACACACTGGATTCACATATTAAAGGGGAAATTCCACCTGTTGGCAGTGCTAATTAATTATTTACATCAGAAGGGTACTTGATTGCCTAGAACGGAGGTTGTTTAGGGAGGAATGAACTCCTTCTGTGAGCCGACTGAGTATACTTATTTTCCTCAAAAAAATGGAAAGGCTTCATATTTTGTGGAAATACAATAATTAGTGGGTTTGATTTTTGAAAATAGCTCTGGTATACCCACTATTTCCTTGTTAGATGTAGTACTTTTTCATACTATTCCATGAGATTATATAATTGGACTATAAACTTCATTAAGGCCTGGCTAGGGGCCTACCATGTTCACCACTGCACTTAGTATAGAAAAGGCAGATAACTGGGGCTTAAGGTTGGTGCAAAGAGTGCATTAGTTGCATATTCTGATGAAAGAATTGGCACTGAAACTATCATGGGAGAAGTTTGTATTCATTCATTTGTATATTTAAAAATACTCATTATCTGTGGTTTGTCCTGAGGATACAAAAAAAAAAAAATTCTTGGGGCACCTGGCTGGCTCAGTTGGTAGACCATGCAACTCTTGTGTGTTCGAGCCCCATGTTGGGCAAAGAGCTTACTTAAAAATGAAATGAGCAAACAAAAAAGATTCTTGTTGTAGTTCAGCACAAGATTGCCACAGCACTTGAGTTTTTCTTGTCTTTTGAGGACACACCAATTTCATTTATTTATTTATTTTTAAAGATTTTATTTATTTATTTGATGGAGAGAGAGAGAGAGATCACAAGTAGGCAGAGAGGCAGGCAGAGAGAGAGGGGGAAGCAAGCTCCCTGCTGAGCAGAGAGTCCGATGCGATGTGGGGCTCCATCCCAGCACGCTGGGATCATGACCTGAGCTGAAGGCAGAGGCTTTAACCCACTGAGCCACCCAGGTGCCCCACCAATTTCATTTAAATGCCAAGCATATATTGTTTATTCTGTGCACTGTGTGAGGGATATAATAGAAGCCAAATAAGAGCTTTGAAAACTTTAAAAATTTTTTATTTTATTTAAAAATCTTTTAAAAATTTTATTTAATTACTTGATAGAGCGAGAGAGCACAAGCAGGGTGAATGGCAGGCAGAAGAGGGAGAAGCAGGCTCTGCACTGAGCAGAGAGCCCCATGCTGGGCTTGATCCCAGGGCAGAAGGTGCTTAACTGGTATTTTACTTTTTTTAAAGATTTATTTATTGAGGCTCCTGGGTGGCTCAGTTGGTTAAGCCTCTGACTCCTGGCTTCAGCTCAGGTCCTGATCTCATGGGTCGTGGGATCCAGCTGCTTGTTGGGCTGCTCAGCTGCAGTCTGCTTTGATATTCTTTCCCTCTGCCCCTTCCCCTACTTGTGCGCGTGCACTCTCTCTCAAATAAATAAATAGAATCTTTTAAAAAATTAAAGTTTTATTTACTTATTTGAGAGAAAGTGAGCATGAGCCCACACAAGCAGGAGGGAAGGTCAGAGGAGGAGGGAGAGATAATTCTCAAGCTGACACCCCACCAAGTGCAAAACTGGAGGAAAGGCTGGATCTAGGGACCTTGAGCTCATGACCTCAGCCAAAGCCAAGAGTTCCAGTGCTTAACTGGCTGAGCCACCCAGGCGCCCCTGAAAACTTTTCTTAAGGTGCACTTGGCTGTTAACAGGTTATAAAAAAATAACAAAAGGCAGATAGGTTTTATAACTCAAAGTTTAGTAACTATATTCACCTTTAAAATTACAAGGAAAACTATTGGAGGATTATTTTACCCCCACATTTTCCTCCAGAAAACAGGAACTTTGAAAGTTCCTTTATTTTAACTGTGTCTACTACATCTAAATAGCCACAAGCGCTCAGTTAGGCGGTTGGCTCTTGATATCATTTCAAGTCTTAATACCAGGATGGTGAGTTCAGGCCCCTGGGCTCCATGCTGGGCTGGAGCCTACTTAAATAAACAAACAAATAAATATCACCACTAACAATGGTATGAAATTACTGAAATCAATAAAACCTATTCAACAGTATTTCTTAGCTTCAAAGGAGAAAAGACAAGCTCTCTTCCCCAGGTTTTACTTCTCATTCATATGAGATTAACACGTGCAAGCACAACATCATGTCAAACAGTCTTGTACATTTTACGTGCAGTTTACTGTATATTATATCTCAATAAAGTTGCTTTAACTCAAAGACAAACAAAGATAAGACACGAAAATGTTCCTTTATATGGGACAAATAAAGGAATTCATTTATTAAGAGCAGTTTCTTTTGGGGAACAAAGTATCTCTGCAGAGCCTAGTTGTTAAAGGACAATTGTGAAGGAAATTTTATGTAATCAATACCGTTTTTAAAAGACTACATTTAGATTAGCACCATGAAAGCAAAACAAAACAAAACACACCCTTTTAGTTTATCATGCTCTGATGAAGCTCCAGGGCAGAACTATTTGAATGCTTTGTTTCGAGAGCATCATCACCAGCTTCCAAATAGGATTTCAGAAGTGTGGTAAAAGGCTCTTGCAAGTAAAATGTGTATTTTTTTCCTACGTGCCCCAAATAGCGTATTCTTAAGCTGTTTGGAAGTGAAGACAGAGAGAGAAGCAATCAGGCTCGAGGCTGGATGTGGCCATTGTGAGAAACCCTACAAATCCGAGTAGGCTCCCCCAGATCTCCAAATCCCTAGGGAAAAGCCTTTCGCACACAACCTCTAAATAAAAGCATTTTCCTGGGGATTCGACTCAAGAAAGCCGGCCTAGATGTTTTTGTTTGTAGATGTGGGAAGCACCGTGCTGGAGTCCATCTCCCCCGACTCTTCCCCAGGTCCGGGGTAAATTCAGGGTCTCACTCCGGGTCTCAGTTCCCGGAGGGGCAATCTGCTTCGCAGCTGGACTTCCCCCCTCCTCCCCGCGGCTCTCGGGAGCACCCGAAACGCGAGCAGTGAAGTGGGGTGAGGCGCGCTGAAAGCCTTCGCTCCCCTCAGCCCCCACTGCTGGGCCGCAGCCGCCGGGCAGGCGGGAGGGAGGATGATTGACGGAACCGCTCAGTGGCTAGGGGCTTGCGGAGGGAGGGACGAGAAGAGGGAACGGCTGAGCTTTCCCCTTAAACTGGTTGGGTTGGGCCACGGGAACAGCCTCCCCGAAGCCTATTGGCCTCCCTGAGCGGGTTGTTATGGTAACAAATGACCGAACAGTCCCTTATGAATCGGCCAATGAGAGGGGCCGTCTTTTTTACCGCACCTCTGAACAGGAGGTGTTGCGAAAGCCCGGGTAGGGCCCGTAGAAGAAGGCGGTACTAGGACGTCCTGCGGAAGGGCCGAAGGCGGGGCTTGTGACGTTGCTGGCCGAGCCAATCACGCCTGGTGTTTTCAACGGCCCCGCCCTTTTACCGCACATTTCCCCTCCCCTTGCTCATTTCGCACGACGCAGCGGTTGGGAACACAGACATTTTCGGAGCTGGAGCCGCCACTGCCGCCGCCATTTTGTGTCTGTGGAGAAAGAAGCTTCTGTGGCGGCTGGAAGTGGACGGAGATCACCCTTGAGACGGCGGCGTTTCATACCCGAGGTTCCCCCTGTGTCGTCCCCCAACCCCCCTCCGCGGTCAGCATGTGGTGAAGCCGGAGCCGCGAGAGACCCGGGGAAAGGAAGAGGAGTCGGAAGGGAGGCGGGGTGTCGAGAGCGGCTTCAGCTTCAGCTGCGGCGGACCTCGGAGGGGGGCCGCGGCGCAATGTCAGAGCAGACGCCGGCCGAGGCCGGTACTGCGGGGGCCCGGGAGGACGCCTGTCGGGATTATCAATCATCACTCGAAGACCTGACCTTCAATAGCAAACCGCACATCAATATGCTGACCATTCTAGCCGAGGAGAACCTGCCCTTCGCCAAGGAGATCGTCTCTCTCATCGAGGCCCAAACCGCCAAGGTTTTTATACACCCCGCAGCCTCCTATTCTTCTAATACTCCCTGATTTTAGTGTCAGCCTCATCCCAGGTCTCGCTTCCATCCAAAGGGGGACAGTGTTCCTCCTCTCCAACCCTCCACCTCCAACTCAGGCTCGGTCTTTGGCCCAGGCTTCGAGCGTGGGCCTCTCTTGTGGGGGAGGGAGTGGGGAGGATAAAGGGTGGAGTCCCACTTCCGCTTACCAACTCCCTATTTAGGCCACCGCATTGTATATCCCGACACACAACGCTTTGAATAGAGCCCTTTGGGGAGGGGGAGACTTAAAAGGCAGTTTGTGGTGTGGGGAAGTAAGAGTTAAAACCATTTTAACTCCCGGGAGGGTGGGGAGTGGTGGTTCTCCTATTCCCAGCCCTCCCCCCTGCCCCCCGTACCCTTTTGGGTAATTGTGCTCTGTGGGTTGGAAGGAGGTGAAGGGGGACCTGGGAGCGAGCTGTTGGTGGGTGGGAATAGGGAATTGGCCCCGAGTGGAGCAGCCGCCTGTTAGGAGCCCAACATGGCGCCTGAAAAGCACATGATGCGAAAGGGAAGAGAGGAGAATCCATTCCCTGCCAGCCAGGCAGCTGCTCACACCCGTCAGCCCCGTTTTGGGGTGGGGGCGGCTAGATATAACTTGTATTCTCCTATCGGAGGGTCTAATTTGCCCCAAAATACGGGAAATTGGGGGTGAGGGTGGGGTTTGGGTGGGGGGAGGAGATCTTATCCAACCTGTAGGTGGAGAACTGGCCCAGTGGGTAACACGTACTTGTAGTTTTTTTTTGAAAAGTTCAGTCCCTCCTCCTCTTCCTTTTCTCTTTTCCTCCCTTCCCTGATAGTGAAGACGTGCTTTTCTTCACCCCTTGACAGAAGTGGTCCTCTGCCACCCTTTATTTCCCTGTAGTCCTCCTCTTCTGTGGATTCATGTGGGAGCGATATGTCATTTAAGTTACTGTTAAACTTAGTTATCATAATGAGTTTTAATAGCTTCCCAGTATTACGTTCTAAGTTATTTTTCAAGCTTGTACTTATGGTTTAGTTTTTTCTAGTTGTTAGCGATTGAAGTTAACAGGATGAGCCTCCTTTTAGCAGAGTGAACCCCTTTTAAAAGGCCACTTTAACAACAACCACCAATATATTGTTTAGAGGCGGTTTCTGTCTAGTGTACAACTGAGTGGTCTGACTCTAATAAATGGTTTTGAAATGTGTGACTGGTATTATAAAATTTGTGAATAAAACATATAAAATATGTACTTGTCTTTTTTATTTACCTTTGTAAGGTGTAGAATCTGTTTCCAAGAACTTATTTTTATCTACGTGGTTGTGTGTTTTAAACAAAAGTCTTTAAGTGACTTGGGTTCATTCTTTAGGTTCCATCCACTCTTTTGGGTAAATCTGTTCACAAGATACACGGTTTCAGGTCGTCCTTCCATTCCTTAATTTAAAGAGGACAAAAAGTAAAGGTTTTTTGTTTTGTTTTTAAGGGCCCAACAAGTTTGTCATGCTCAGTATGACAGCTAAAATACAAGTCTTCATTCACCTTTTCCTGTGAATGTCTGTGAAACAGCTATTGTTCTTTTTTTTAAAGTATGAGACTTAAAAAAGAAGCATTCCTCATACTCAACATCCTTTTTATTGATACCACAAACATGTTGGACGTGAAAACTTAGTTTTTGCCTTGTTGAAGGCTTAACTTGACATCGAATGCCTTTTTAAAAAAATGAAACTGCACTTTTTTTTTGATAACATTGATTTAAAAAATCTAATTACCTAGTATCTTTGGGATTACTAATATCCACAGAGCCTAATATTTAGCAGTTCAGGTTGTCACTCAACAGTTTCCTTGCTGGTTTTTAATGGATCCCGAAGACCTTCGAGAAGTGAAAACTAAATGCTGACTATAGTGACCACATTAAAATTTGTATTTGTGTATGGCTACACAGAGTGGTGAAAATAGGTGGACTATTTGCTGATAAAAGCTGAAATTTTTTTTGGCACACGTTTCCTGGTTATTTTTGGAAAGCCAGGTTGAGGAAAAGATGTAAAAGTCACTGGGGAATTAATCAGGGTTGGGGTTGAGGGTGAGGGGAGGGATTTTCTGTCATTTGGTAGCAAACTGGCTTGGTTTTGTGTTTTCTGGAGGTGAATGTTTGTGTCCTTATTCTCTTAGCGTCTCAGCATTACTAAACTTAAGGATTCACACCTAATTTGACTCCTCCCATGAGGCAGTAGTAGTGAAAAAAATATTACATACAGGATTCACTTGTACAATAAAAAATTAGACTACTGAACAAATTTTGGTTTTAAAGAGAACCTGTCTTCATAAGTACAACAATGACTAAAATGGTGTAAAACATGACATGGTAAGATAAAGACACAGCAATAAAGCATTTGACATGTTGGTATTTACTAGTTTACCCACATGCAGTGGCCTTGTGAACCCTTTAATTAGAAAGGATCGTAGAAATTTTTCATACAAAGCTATTCAAAGGTTTCCTTGGCCAACTTTGGTTGTAAAGGTGTTATCAGAAGCAAGAGCACTTCCACACACTTGTATGGGCAATTGGTTTTGTGAAATAATGGCATTGTGTACTGCAAACTGTGAGCCTACCCTAGCTACAGGTAGCTATGGGTAAGTGTTGTTCAGGGTTAAGATTCCGATACACATGGGATGGGTATATGGGGACGATTTTTTTGCTGTTTTTAAATCATGGGTGCTCCTATGGAGTCGGAGTTAACCATTTGTATGGTGTGTCTTAATGCTCCTCAAGTCTGTGAACCTGCTGATGCTTTCTGGAAACTTGCTGTACATTCTAAAAGCCAGTGGTGGGGTAGGCATTGCAGTTGAACTGGGGCAACATTTCTTTGCTTTGGAAAGGGCATCACCTTTGTATCAGCATCACCACACTGGCTTTGCACAAATTTAGAAACCCTGGTTTGTGCATGTCAGAGGAAAAATAATTCGACGGAGAGCCCATGCCGTGAAGAAAATCTTCAGGACAAATCCTGGTTTCCAGAGTCAAGTTCGACCTGATTTACATGACTCAGCAGCTGCTCCATCCAGTTTTTCTTGTATCAGTAACAACTTGCACCTTCCTGCATGTTCATGTGCAAGTTTAAGAGTGTTTTTTGCCATTAACTTCATATGTGAAGTGTACTTAATTTCTTTGTTCATTGGATTATAGAGAAGTAATCCTAATGATTTTACAGGTAACAAAAGTATGATAGACTTTAACATATAAAATATGCCTATGGAAATTAGGGTTTCTGCCAGAAGTCTGGAAACTTCATTGAGTCTAGGCACACTATAATAAGTTAATGTCACAAAACTTACACTTGGGTTACAGAAAATAACCCCTATCACCCCGTGGTCACTTAAAACACAGGTTTTGTTTTTGTTTTTGTTTTTACCATATGAACCTGAAATTCCATTGAGTGTTAAATGAATGTATTAAAGGTTACAGTTTTTCTTGTAGTTCTGAGCTTAATTTATGGGCAGAACGAAAGATCATTGTAAGAGATGAGAACTTGGTTGAACATTTAAGTTTCATAAAGGTTAATTCAAAAGTATTTAGGGTCAACGAAAATTGAAGTCTGTATTGTAGGTTTGAAACCTCACTTTTAAAATTAATTCTATGGTATGGTGACAATTCATTATACTAAACTTCTCAGTTTCTTTTTATCACTTCAGGCTCCTTCCTCAGAGAAGCTTCCTGTTATGTACCTTATGGATTCTATCGTGAAAAACGTTGGAAGAGAGTATCTCACTGCCTTTACTAAAAATCTAGTTGCAACATTTATTTGTGTGTTTGAAAAGGTATATATGCATTTAGAAACATTTGAATTTTTTAAAAAAATGTGTTCCTGATGAAATAAATACTTGTCTTTGTGTTGGGTTTTCTTGGGTGGTGAGGTGTTACTCTTGTGGATCTTTATCAAGTACCATGCTAAAGTTAGTGTTTTATGTAGATTTTTAAAGCAGATTCTAGGGATTTTACATTGTCCATTCAAGAATAGATGGGTTTGCTTTTAGAATTTGTTTTGTTTCGTTTGTAATCGAGTTTGTTCATTTGATTGAAGATCTGTTCCATCACTAGGACGTGGGCAAAAGATCTGAAGCTGTCAAGAGTACTTCAAATTTCATTGTTTAGGTTTCTGGTGTTAGGATTTGACTATTCCTATCTGAAAAAGAAAAGCATAATCTTCCAGTGTGTCTCAACCTTTGATTGGTGCCTGAAACTTTTGTTATTTTTTTTTTTCTCGAAATGTTTCCTCTTGTTAACTTTGTTCAAGTATGTTTTATGTGAATGTTCTAGGCATGTGTGAATGGTGGGCTAGTTAATTGCTTGAGGTTATTTTGGAAATACTTTTAACCCCAACTTAGTGTTTATAAGAAAGGCTTGTTAGTTTCTATACCTAGAGATTGCAAATTCCTTCCATGATATTGTAGTTTGGTTAATAGAGTATTATGTCGAGGAAGACGAGGGATTTGCTGGAGTAATCAATTCTCTTCCTGGAAGGCTTTAACACTGAGCAAAAGGACATTTATAAGCAGTTTAGTTTCAAATATTGTTTCCTAACAGAAAATTGGTAGTTCTTTTATTAGCTGCACTTGTTGTGTTTGGAGAAATCTTAGTTGTCAGACTTGGAGAATTGGGATTATTTTGAAAGAACTATTAATGAGATTTTACTTGTTTCTTAGAACAGAAAATGTGTAGCTGCTACTTGGAGTAATTTTTTTTTCTAGGTTCCTAGAAAAAATACTGTTAGTATATGCAGAAGAAATTTGGAAGGCTGTATTTCAAATTTTATTAAGGAGCTTGTTAATTAATAGTATATTATAGACCTTGGCTAAATACTGCTTACCTGAGGCTGTAGTCTAGGGAGAAGCCAAATTCTTACTACAGAAGTTGGGGCACTAAACCAGTCTCTTGGTTTCATTTTCATTATGTTCAAATTTAGTTGGATGTTTGGTAGCCTACCTTTTACTGAATTTAATAGGGCCTTGACTCTGCATTTGATGAAAATGACTTTATAGTAAGAATTCTCTAAAGACTCAAACATGGTCAAGGCTTCATCCTAAAGTTAAAATTCTAATTCAATTTTCCCAAGTACTAGGTTTCTCTGATAGCTAGTTTTTGGATATCATTGTTACTATTCCCATCACAAGCATGAGCAGATAAATTATACAAAACTGAAGCTCATCAGTGGGTAAGATTTTTGTGAATTTCAGTTTTTAAGGTGACTTCCATACCAGAAATAACTTCTTCATAGTTGCCAACCAAATCGTATTGCAGGGAATTGGTTAGGGAGATAGTTTTGTTTTAATAAAATTTAAGCCTGTTTTCCAGTTGTTTTATACTTTTGTTCAGAGTAGGAGTAACATAAGGAATGCTGTATCAAGCCCTAAAATTGGGAAACATTTTGTACTGTAAAAAATATAAATTGCTTAGTTTGCTTTCATGCAGGCTGGGGGATAGGGACTAATTTTCCCAATATTTTTTTTTCAGGGAGAGATTTCTTTATGTTTACAAACCAAATACACCTTTAATAAGTTACTACTGTTGTATATATTTGTGAATGAGTAGTATGTTTGCTATATTGAGTAGAACAGAGATTTATGTAGCTTTAATACTTAATATTTAAAACATTCTATAGTAACTTAACAAGCCATAGAATTGTTCTGTTGTTCTAGGTGGATGAAAATACTAGAAAAAGTTTATTTAAGTTACGTTCCACATGGGATGAAATATTCCCTTTGAAGAAACTTTATGCCCTGGATGTCAGAGTCAATTCGTTAGATCCTGCTTGGCCTATTAAACCTCTGCCCCCCAATGTGAATACATCTAGCATCCATGTGAATCCTAAATTTTTAAATAAATCGGTAAGTTTTAATATGAATTTTGATTTATCAAAAATTGCTCACTAGAAAGAAATCTCAAGACTACCCTATGCTGAGTCAGTGTAGCTAAGAAAAAATGTTTTTTCCACTCAGGTTCACTGTGCATTTAAAAATATATTCTCCTTGTTTAGATATCACATAATATTTGGTTTTTAAATTTTTGAAAAATTATCTGTGTGCTTTTAAACATGATTGGCCATTTATGATTATGGATAGTATGTAAGAGTTAAGCTGATAATTTTTAGTTTCCCCTTAGCTGCTTTTTTAGCTGTGAAATACATTTTTTAACCCACTGTTTTTTCTTATAGCCTGAAGAGCCTTCAACACCTGGCACAGTGGTCAGTTCCCCTAGCATCTCCACTCCTCCAATTGTTCCTGATATACAAAAGAATCTTACCCAAGAACAACTAATAAGGCAACAGTTACTGGCAAAACAAAAACAGTTGTTAGAACTTCAGCAGAAAAAGCTGGAGCTTGAGCTAGAGCAAGCTAAGGCACAACTGGTAAGTAGAGGATATTTGGCATTTTAAATATTTTAAACCTGTCTTCTGATAGAGAAGTAATTATTATTTTGTGTTTGAATTGTATAAGCATGTTATTTATATTAGTAGTGTGTTCTTTTTCCCACTTTGATTTTGCAGAGTATGTTAGACCAGATTTGTAATTCCTTATTGTAAAAGTCACATGAATGTAAACTACACTTTTTTCTTTCAAATACTTTTCTATTAATTGCCTTCTTTTAAGATAGCATCTTAGTTTTATTAACATATGTGAATTTAATACCAGTCCCAAGATGGTAGGTGTGTTGTTGTGAATGTTTTTAGGTTTCATGAGTAGAAATCTGGTTCTTAGAAGCCTATAAAAGAAAAGCCATCACAAAAGTAAGGTGGGCAGGAAGATTACATATTCCCATGCATAAATGACCTTTTACTAAGTTACGTTACTTAGCCCTTGAATTTAAGAATCAGGAAGTACAGGAAGGCAAAATTTTATAAGTTCATTATCATTGACTTTAGGAGGAACTAAATTTTATGATCTAAAATTTAGCTGGAATAACTTCTTTGACACTTGTGCACTTGGGGTACAGTGATTCATTTAGCAATTTCTTAGTAAGTCTGGCTCAGAATCCTGAATAATTACAAAAATGGAGAATTTTTTTTTTCATTCTTCTTAAAAAGATTATATTATAAAAACCCCAAAGTAAAGGACTAGTAAGAAATAACAAGCTCCAAAAGTACATGAGCTTTTTCTTTTCATTTTAATCTCTCCTTGAACACTAGAAGTATATAGCGTAAATGTAGTATTGAAAGGATTTATTGAATAGACATTACATTCTTTAGTTTTTTTTTTTTTCCTGACAAATAATCTTCATGTTTTATGTATTAACATGAACATTTATTTTGTATTTCAGGCAGTTTCTCTTAGTGTTCAGCAGGAGACGTCCAACCTAGGTCCTGGATCAGCACCATCCAAATTACATGTTCCACAAATTCCCCCTATGGCAGTTAAATCTCCCCATCAAGTTCCTGTGCAACCTGAGAAAAGTCGTCCAGGTCCATCCTTACAAATTCAGGATTTGAAAGGAACTAATCGGGATCCTCGTCTTAATAGGATGAGTCAACATTCTTCTCATGGAAAGGATCAGAGTCACAGGAAAGAATTCCTAATGAACACATTGAGCCAATCTGATATTAAGACAAGTAAAACTGTACCCTCTGAAAAACTAAATTCATCCAAGCAAGAGAAAAGTAAATCAGGTGAAAAAATAACCAAGAAAGAACTTGACCAATTAGATTCTAAATCTAAATCTAAATCTAAATCACCATCACCTTTGAAAAACAAATTATCCCACACAAAAGACTTGAAAAATCAAGAATCTGAAAGTACAAGGGTGTCTGATATGAGCAAGAGAGATCCGAGGTTAAAAAAGCATCTTCAGGATAAGACTGATAGCAAAGATGATGATGTAAAAGAGAAGAGAAAAACTGCAGAAAAAAAGGATAAAGATGATCACATGAAATCATCTGAACACAGACTGGTTGGAAGTAGAAATAAAATCATCAATGGCATTGTACAAAAGCAGGATACAACAACAGAAGAATCAGAAAAACAAGGGACAAAACCAGGGAGATCAAGTACTAGAAAGCGATCAAGATCGAGATCACCCAAGTCTCGGTCACCAATTATACATTCTCCGAAGAGAAGAGACAGGCGGTCACCCAAACGAAGGCAAAGGAGTATGTCTCCAACTTCGACGCCCAAAGCTGGAAAGATGCGGCAATCAGGAGTTAAGCAGTCACATATGGAAGAGTTTACGCTACCTTCCAGGGAAGAGCGAAATGCTAAGAGAAGTAATAAACAAGATATTCGAGATCCAAGGAGAATAAAAAAGACTGAAGAGGAACGACCACAAGAGGCTACAAATCAGCATTCTACAAAGTCGGGCACTGAACCAAAGGAAAATGTGGAAAATTGGCAAAGTTCCAAGTCTACAAAAAGATGGAAGTCTGGTTGGGAAGAAAATAAAAGGTAGGATGTTAACATTTTTAAACAAGGAAAATAAATTGTACATTTTAAAATACAATGTTACTTTAAGAATTGGGCAACATTTATTGGATGCTATAGTTAGTACTTATTTTTTCTGTTTATTTCTTAATAATTGTGGGTGAAGTGCCATTATTCCTATTTTACAGATAAGGAAAATGAAGTTTAGAAAGGTTAACTAATCTACCCAAGGCTGTACATCTAGGACATGCAAGAATTAGAATTTATGTACGATTTTAATGATTTAAGATTTTGTGCTCTTAATCATTTACCTTTTATAGTTAAATATATTTGTTCTTACCAGATCCTTTGGAATATGGTCTTGAGGAATATGACCATGAGGGACCTCATGGTCAGCTTGTGGGTGGACTTAGATTTGATTTAAAATCTAAGAAATTTAAAAAATTTTTTATGAAGTAACATACTGCTTTTATGGTTTCAGCTTACAACAGGGTGATGAACATAGTAAATCTCCTCATCTAAGGCATAGGGAGAGCTGGTCAAGCACTAAAGGAATCTTGTCACCTCGAGCCCCAAAGCAGCAGCATCGATTAAGTGTAGATGCCAATCTTCAGATTCCTAAAGAGTTAACTCTTGCAAGCAAAAGAGAATTACTTCAAAAGGTAGTTACTGTGATCACATGTAGTCATTATTCTCTTTTGTCTTAAGTTTTTTTTGTAAGTACTTTTTATATTTAAAATATTTGATTTCCTTTTATCACCCCTACACAGACGAGTGAACGTTTAGCATCTGGTGAAATTACACAGGATGAGTTCCTTGTTGTTGTGCATCAAATTCGACAGCTATTTCAGTATCAAGAAGGTAAACATAGATGCAATGTACGGGATAGTCCTACAGAAGAAAATAAAGGTGGATTAAAAAAGAAACCTCTCTTATCTGATGCTGAATTAACCTACTATGAACATAAAGCAAAACTGAAAAGGACACAGGTTCAGCATTCATTTCCAAGACTTGATCTCTTAGATCCTGATATTTTTGACTACCCTTTGACTGATGCCTTGTTGTCTGGAATAGAATGTGAGCCATCCAAAAGTAAACATGCAAGTAGGAATAGTGGAGCACAGTTTGACAGAAAAGAACAATTTAGTGAAAGAGCAAGACGTCTTTCTCCTGTATCTGGGAGTCGTACTTATGCTGAGAATCTTTCACCCCATGAGGGCCGGAGAAGACATGACGAGCAAGTCTCTGCTAAAGGTAGAAAAAGTTAAATCAGATTATGCCTATTGAATCACACAGCAGTCAAGGGAAAATGAACAAGCTAAGTGGGGATGGATTTTTATGACTGTTCAGACTACCTCTTGTTTGTTTTGTTTCATTTTTTTTCCCCTGAAAGGGAAGGGAAGGGAGCTAATATTTACTAGGTCACCCTATGTGTTAGGTACTTTTCTTAGGTTCTTTATATATGTAATCTGATTTAATCCTCACAACAACTCATTTAAATATGTATTATCCCATTTTACAGATAGGGATCAAGACCAGAGAGGTTAAATAACTTGCTCTCAAAGTCAAATAATTAGTTGACAGAATGGGGATTTTTTTTTTTTAAACCCAGGTGTGTCTGACTCCAGCAGGCATCCTTTTACCTGCTGCTCGATTATGCTGTCTTTTCCTTCCCCCATAATAAAGTGAGATAGTTTTGGATAGTTTTGGCTAAACATTTACATGAAAGTAGAAGATTGAAGATATTTTGATAAAAATTGAGATCTAGGGAAAATAACTTTTTTTTCTTTTTAAAAGGTGTACGAGAAGAGCAGAGATCACCGTTCAATGATCGTTTTCCACTTAAGCGACCTAGATATGAAGATTCAGATAAACCATTTGTAGATAGCCCAGCATCAAGATTTGCCGGCCTTGATACAAATCAGCGACTTACAGCTTTAGCTGAAGATAGACCATTATTTGATGGACCTAGTAGGCCGTCAGTAACAAGAGATGGCCCAACCAAGATGATTTTTGAAGGACCTAATAAATTAAGCCCTAGAATTGATGGACCTCCTACACCAGGTTCTCTTCGGTTTGATGGGTCACCAGGACAAATGGGGGGAGGTGGCCCTTTGAGATTTGAAGGACCACAAGGTCAGCTAGGAGGTGGGTGTCCTTTGAGATTTGAAGGTCCTCCAGGACCAGTAGGGACACCTCTGCGGTTTGAGGGGCCGATTGGTCAAGCAGGAGGAGGTGGTTTTCGGTTTGAAGGTTCCCCTGGTCTGAGGTTTGAGGGATCTGCAGGTGGTTTGAGATTTGAAGGACCAGGGGGCCAGCCTGTGGGTGGTCTCAGGTTTGAGGGACATCGGGGTCAACCTGTGGGTGGTCTAAGGTTTGAGGGACCTCATGGTCAGCCTGTGGGTGGACTTAGATTTGATAATCCCCGAGGTCAGCCTGTTGGTGGACTTAGATTTGAAGGGGGTCATGGTCCATCAGGGGCTGCAATTAGGTTTGATGGACCTCATGGTCAGCCAGCAGGTGGGATCAGATTTGAGGGCCCTTTGCTACAGCAGGGAGTTGGAATGAGGTTTGAGGGCCCCCATGGTCAGTCAGTAGCCGGTTTGAGGTTTGAAGGACAACATAATCAACTTGGTGGGAACCTTAGGTTTGAGGGTCCACATGGTCAACCAGGGGTTGGGATCAGGTTTGAAGGACCGTTAGTCCAACAGGGAGGTGGAATGAGGTTTGAGGGTCCTTCTGTGCCAGGAGGTGGCCTGAGAATTGAAGGGCCTCTGGGTCAAGGTGGTCCAAGATTTGAAGGTTGTCATGCTTTAAGGTTTGATGGGCAGCCAGGTCAGCCATCACTCTTGCCAAGATTTGATGGATTACATGGGCAGCCAGGTCCTAGATTTGAAAGAACTGGTCAGCCAGGCCCACAGAGATTTGATGGACCACCTGGACAGCAGGTTCAACCAAGATTTGATGGCGTACCTCAAAGATTTGATGGTCCACAACACCAGCAAGCATCAAGGTTTGATATTCCTCTTGGTCTTCAAAGCTCACGATTTGACAATCATCCTTCACAGAGGCTTGAATCAGTATCTTTCAATCAGACTGGTCCATATAACGATCCACCTGGCAATGCTTTTAATGCCCCATCCCAAGGACTGCAGTTCCAAAGACATGAACAAATGTTTGATTCACCTCAAGGACCAAATTTTAATGGACCACATGGCCCTGGAAACCAGAGCTTCTCCAATCCCCTTAACAGAGCTTCTGGACACTATTTTGATGAAAAGAATCTTCAGAGTTCCCAATTTGGAAACTTTGGCAATTTACCTGCTCCATTAACAGTAGGAAATATTCAGGCATCTCAACAGGTAAGTCAGCTGCAGTCACTCTAAAATGATGTTATATGCAGATATGAACTGTTTTTTAATATTTCTGGATATTTATGTAGCAGCAACATAGAGAAGTCCTACTTCACTCTGGACAACAAATTCAGTATTTGTATTGTACAGTAGTCATCTTTTACAATCTACTTTGCAACGCAAAGTATGATGACCAAGTAGGATGATCAAAAAAGAATTTGTAGATTGATAATTCAAGCAGGCTTTGATATCTGTGGGACAGAGTCAGGTTAGGAGTTCTGGCCTCAGCTTTGCTGTTAACTAATTGTTATGATTGTGTACAGATCACATCTCTGGGTATCATTTCTATTTGTAAAAGAAGGGAAAGCACTAGTAAAGTGGTTTGTGTAAGGTCACACAGCTTGTTAGCTACCTTATATTTGCATAGTATCTTAAAACTTTTTTCTAAGAAGCTTCACATTCATTCTCAGTTTCTTATAATGCTATGAAACAGGTAATGGAAGGTATTTTTCCTTTTTTGGAGAAAGTCTAGAAATGAAGCGACCTAGTCAAGTTATACTCATAAATTTTTATTTTAGAAAACAGTCCTTATGATATCTTCAGTATTTATGTTTAGATTGTTAAAGTTTTAGTTAAAATATAGAAAGGATGTTCTTAAAACCAAGGTTTTTCTTAAAGGTTCTTACTGGTGTTGCTCAGCCGGTAGCATTTGGCCAAGGACAACAGTTTTTGCCGGTTCATCCACAAAATCCTGGAGCATTTGTTCAGAATCCTTCAGGTATGTACTTTCTGAGCTTTTGTGTCTTTTCGAACATAGATTGTTTTGTTGAGTAGCTACTTTGTTGATTTTAGGAAATGACGATTTTGAAAGGGCATATGCACTTTAGAGAAATTTAATCTGGCTGGAATTTTTTGATCTCTTTTGAAGTGTACGTTGTTGATGTGTATGCACACTGATCCTGTTTACAGCTAGAGGTGGTTAGCCAGGATTTTGTAGACCATAAAAGAGAGAGAGAAGGGAAGTTTAGGGGGTGGGGTAGGAGGGTGACATTTGTGTTGAGGTAAAATGACATAAATGATAAACCTCAGAAATCTCACTTATTTGATATTTTGAGTTTTTGTTCTGTGTGTATGTGATGATCCAGTAAACACTAAGCGAATACTGGGGACATTGCCTTATAAAGTTCATTCATTCATGTCTTTATGGGCTCTCAAAAAGTAATTGTATATACTATGTTAAAAAAAAGTAGAAATGGGGCACCTGCCTGGCTCAGTCAGTAGAGCTTGTCACTCTTGATCTTGAGGTTATGAGTTCAAGCTCCACATTGGGCCTAGAGCTGATTTAAAAACAAAA
>CM053613.1:51136880-51167641 GCA_028646535.1 Procyon lotor | reverse complement strand
CCAACACATATCAATGGGAACTAGAACTAGTAAGTAATCTACACTGGAAAGTGTAGCAAGGAAAGCCCAAGGAAGCTTCATGTAAGACGGAATATTATTTTTTGAAGTAACAGTTGAGGTTTGTGAGAAAAACATTTTCTAAAACCTGCAAATTTCATTGTTTTTACCCTCTATAATGTTCTGATTTTAACATAATCTATTAAAGCTGAGTTTTAACTTGACTGTTCTGGAAAATACTACAAAGTAATCTGTTATTTAGCTAAAAATAAAGTAAGCAGAAAAAAAAAGACCTACCTATATAATAAAAAGTCAAAGATTTTCAAGTAACAACCTAAAATAAACAATTCTAGTTTTGTTTTCCCAAAACTTTTTTCCCAGCTTGTTTAGCAACTATTAAATGCTACAAGAGGTTTATACAAAATATTCAAAAAAATACATGGTATCTCAATGTGCCGGCAAGTGAAAAGTTTTAGCAGACTAGAGAGGAGGTAATCAGCAGTCAGGCTATTGTAAAAAAGGGCCTGAATTTTGTAGAGTTTTTCTCCTAGTCCTATATGGGGGTTACTTTGTTATGCAGGTGGGAAAGAGCAAGTTAAACAACAGCAAAAAAGCAACTGCGGGGTGAAAGTTCGGTGTCCATCAAAGGGAAACCAAGAATGCCTGGGAAGCAAGAGAAGAGAGTATTTAGGCATAAGAAAGTTTGTTACCAAAACGCATTTAACTGAATTTTTGGCCTGGGGTTGGCCCCCCACTCCCTCCTCTGCAACTAAATGCAGAGCTGATTTATGGGGGATTAGGTAGACCCCTCTGGAAAAACTGAGAGTTGGAACCTACTTACAAAGAGCTCTATTTTTCTACAATGCCGAGATGCCCTCTTCAGTGTGTTCTGGAATGCTTCACTTGAGACATTTCCTTCAATCATTCCTTCACTTACCTTGACATCCTGTGCATCCTGGGTTTTTACATCTTGACTCCTGAGTGTTACCAATGACTCCTTGCCAAAATCAGTGTTTTTCTTAGCTTCTCAATCTTTCCTGTCCCACGTACTCAAAAGTACTTTCTTTTGCTTTATATAACAATACATGTTTTCCTGCTTTTGTAATTTTAGAATTTTTGTAAAACTTAAAAAAAAAAATCAAGTAACATAGAAGTCTTTCACATCTTTCTTGTTCCATAAAGTACTGTTAATATATAGATTTAAAAAAAACTTTACAAAGAAATTTTAAAATACTAAATCAGATTGCATACATATTGCCTTTTTTGATTCACTATATCTTTTTCCATGTTAATGCTGATCTCATTTCTACAATTGATATTTCATAGGAATGTAGCATAATTTAGCATTGTTTCACTGATGGATATTCAAGTTTCTATTTACAACACTTTGCAATGACTGTCCTACAACAGAATGTTATTTTAAAGATTTTACAACTGAATAGTTTCTGACTCAAGGGTAATGTATGTTTAATTTTGACAGATACTGCCAATTTTAACTTCCTAGGTCACTCCAATTTAATCTCTCACCAGCAGGGGCTTCAGACATCTTCCAACACTCATTGTCCATGTTTTAGTTTTTATCATAGTGCTGTGCAGAGCATTCTTAATGAGTTTGAGTGAATTTTGTTAATTTGCTTTCCCCCACCCCCCCAAATTGAAGTACAGTTGAGGTACATTAGTTTCAGGTGTCTTGCTTTTAGTTTTTGCTTTTAATTTTTTCAGTGTTCCAGGATTCATTGTTCATGCACCACACACTTGGTATTTTTAATCACGCTTTTGCTCATTAGTTTTTCTAGAGTTATTCTTTCTCAGCCTTGATAATAAATATTGTCAACCTCTGCTCTAAACTTCATGGTAATATATCTAGTAGCCTTTTAAATGTTTATTAATGTTTTCTGTGATCTTTGGGGTTTGTATTGCTTAGGAAGGACTTCCTAAGATATATAAAACAAATTTCTGTATTTTCTTCTAGCACTTTGTTAGTATCTTTAATTCTGAAATTTTTGCACATGAAAACGAAGAGCTTACACTTCTCTTTGAAATGTTACCTTTATAATAAATGTATACATGTATTTCTAAACTTTAGTTTGTTCCACTATTTGTCCAGTCCTATTCCAGTACCTCCCTGTTATAAATACCCTAGCTTTGTAGTTCTGATGGGTATTTGGGTGAGTTCTCATTCTTCTTTTTAAAAAAACATTTTGGTTAATCTTGAACCTACATTCTTTGAGATGATAAATCATCTTACTGATTTCCACTACAAATTGTTAGAATTTTTAATTGAAATGTAACAAATGCATAATCTGAGAATCTTATCTTTAAATGCTGAGCCTACTCACCTAGGAACAAAGCTTATCTTTCCATTTTCTGATCTTCTGTAATTTACATAAAGTTTTATGGCTTTTTAATGTAGGTTTGGCTTATTTCTTGATAGATTTCTAGAATGTTTCACCATTGTTGCTGCTGATGTGCGTTCTTCACATTTAAGAGTTGATTATACTGTTTATAAAAAATCATCTGTATGTTGCTGAGAGCTTACTATCTTCTTGACAATGTTCTGATTTTCCAGGTAAAGAGTATCATTTATCTTAATTTCTTCCTTTCTAATTTCATACCTTATTTATCTCTCATTACTACTTATACTGGATCCAAAATTCTCAGAACAATGTTGAATTGTATGAATGACAGAAGATATAACCTGGATCATGAAATTAAGTGTGCCGTTTATTGCTAGTTGATACCCTTCATCCAGCTAAGCAAGCTTCCTTTTGTTACTTAATACAAGTTGTATTTTTGAAAAAAAATCAGTAATAGATGCTAATTTTTCAAGCGCTTTTTCAGTATCAATTAAAGTCATATAGTTTTTCTCTTTTATCTACTAATGTAGAAAATTTCATTACCTGTTTAATGTTGGCCATCCTTGTACAGGTAAGATTAACCCAACTTAATCATAACTTGGTTATGACATTATTCTCTAAATGCACTGTTGGCTTCATAGTTTCCTTTAGGTTTTTTTTAGGTTTTTTTGCATGAGTATTCATAAGTGAGACTGAGCTATGTTTTATTTTACTATCTTTTAGATTCTGCTATGGTTATGCTCCTTTCATAGTTGGGACACACTCCATTCTTCCCTATGCTTTGTTCCTGGTGACTTTTGTCAGGGATATATAGGGCATTCTTTCATGATTATCAGTTTATTAAGGTTTTCTAACTGTTGAGCCAATTTTTTGAGATCTGTATTTTCCTAGAAAACAGTCCAGGTCAATTTTCAAGATTATTAGTATAAAGCTATTCTAGATTCACTTCTTATTCTGGAAGTCCCTCATATCTGTAATATGTTCCCTTTGTTTCCAAATATTGTTTTCTTTCCTTTTCTTCTTTAGGTTTGCTAAGTGTCTATTTATTGTTTTCAAACAGAAGCCTTTATATCAATTTTATTTTCTATTTCATGAATATCTTTTTATTTTTAATTCCTTTACGTTTATTTTGGGAGATCTTCTTTTTTCTGCTTCTCTATCTCGGTTTTCTTTTCTGATCCTTCCTGCCATTTGTGCATCCTTTAAGGATATGCTGACCCTCAGTGAATTTATCCATACAGCAACAAATGAAACCTTTCCTATTACTATGTAAGTGGCTACAAATTCTCTATTAATTTGGACTCAGAGTGGGTTCCAATTCCCAACCTCCTACTTATGTGATCTTGGCCAAATGTGAGCAGTTTCTTCGTCTGTAAAAACAAAAATAATACAGATTAAGTCTGAAACTATTTGGAAATCATTTAGCATAGAAACTGGCCCCTATTAATAACTCAATAGACCTCTGGTAAGACAAAACACCTCAGTTGCCCTATTTCTAAAAATAAGCAGACTGGGAAGACTAATCCCAAAATCCCTCCCAACTGTAAGAAAGAGGATTTTCATTCTATCAGTTCATCCACCAAACAACTGACCATCAAACCACCTGTTAACCCACACCACAGCTACTAAGCCTTTCCCCCAAACTAAGTATTCTGAATGTCAGGAACACCAATAAATATCGTCCCTATCTCCCAGAAGCTCAGAGTCCTTGGGGAGGTAGGGTGAAGATCAACTATTAAATAGGTAATTTTAATATAATAAGTGGTCTAATAAAGGGTGTGGAAATTCAGAGACTTTGAGAAGTACGTCGAGCAAAATTAAAGATCTAGGTTGGACACCTAAATCAGGTACTTAATACTTACTAGCTGTGAATCTTCAGGCAATTAACTTTGTGGTGCTTTTTGTCTTTAACTGTAAAAAGGAAGAGTAATACTGTTCTGGTAGGTTATGTTATGGATTAAGTAACAAAACTAACAGAAAGTACTAAGTACAATGTCAGACTCACACGAACTCAGCAAATGGCAATTATTAGTATTACCAAATTACAAGGGGCTATGGAAGTTAAAGTCAACTTACTGTACTTCAAGAGAGATAAGATAGGGTCAAGGGAATTTCCCAAATGTGTTTAAGAACAAAAACTGTGGCAAAGAAATAAGGATGGGGAAAGAAAAAAAAAAAAACCCCACAAAAAACAGGGTTTAAGGGGGAATTAAGGTGGGTGATACCCTTGGAGAGCAGAATTCTACTCTATTCGCCGTTGCTAGCTAGCACTAAATCCGACCCACGTATTTTCTTTTTCGTTTTTAAGAAGACTCCACGCCCAACCTGGGGCTGGAACTTATCACCCTGAGATCAAGAGTTGCGTGCTCTACCAATTGAGGCACCCAAGTGCCTCGCCGCCCCCCCACCTCACCCCGGTATTTTCAATAAAGAGTGAATGGAAGAATATATGTAAAGCAATACGGTTGGGGAAAATAAAAAAAAAGATTTAGGCCAAACTGCTGAAAGTGAACATTTTACATTAAAAGGAAACTTGGGAGTTGGGAGTCAGGAACCTCGGGCAGTCTTTTGACTCCTGACCCGTTTAAACTGGCTCCATAACTTACCTGTTTGTCCTTGGCGAACTACTGATACCTTAAATCGGCTAACCTACAAACCAGAGACAACACCTACCTTACAAAAAGTATTCCGAGAATTAAGTACCAAGCAATTACCCAAGAGCCTGGCACTAAGAAGCATTCAATAATGAAAGCGGCTGCAGCTGCTAACTTTTCCTTCGGGTCTTTCTCCACACCTGTGAAATGCTAGGGTAAGAACGTATTTCCGCCAATGTTCCAACGAGCACTGAAAAATTATACAAGGTTTGTCAAGGACGAAGAAAGGCCCCACCCGGCCCACGCCACACAGGTCACCTACGCAAACTGCAGTCCTGGAACCTCCACCTGCTTCGTTGAGGCATGAGAAGCGCGATGGATGCTAGGCCATTAGAGACAGTGGGCCTAGATAAGTTGGATGTGAGGCCGTACCGAATTTCACAAAAACCCGTCCTTATCACCCTCCGATGTCTCTAGAGGCGAAGCCTAGAAAAAGGTGGAGGGGAAGCCGGAAGTGACGCAAGGCCGTGAGGAACTGGAAATGACCGCAGCACGCCGGAAGTTTACCCGTTTCTAAGGCAGCGGCTCCCGCACACCTCCAACCGGTTGGCTGGAGTCGGGAGGCTGGAAAGCAACTTGGAGGAGAGGGTACCAGCCCACGGCGGCCGCCGCCAGAGCGACTCGAGGGGAGTAGCAACCGAAGACGGCGGCCGCCTCAGTAGCCACCGCGTGTGGAGGATAAACGGCCGACACGGCCAACGCGGCGGCCTGTTACGAGCGAGGGTTAGCGAAGACCCGGACTGTGGTCCCAGCGAAGACAGGGAAAGAATCCGTGAAGACGGCGGCCGCCTCTGTAGGAACTCTACAAGAAGACCGAGTGAAGACGTCGGTTTCTCCCGCAGTGACTCGAGAAGAGTCAGTGAAGACCTGGGTAGTGCCTCTCGGGAGAGAGTTACGGGAGACGGTGGCCGCCGTCACAGCAGCTCCTGGGAGAGAGTAAGGAGAGACCAAGGCTTTAGCAGCAGCGACGTGAACTTAAGTGAAGTCGGGAGCCACCAAACTAGTGACTGTGAGGGACTGGTCGGAGAAGACCGCGGTCTGCGCTCCAGTGACTCTTGGGAGGGTGTCAGAGGAGCCCCGGACCCCCAACCCAGCGACTCCCGGGAGAGAGGCAGTGACTACTGCAGACGCCGCCTCAGTGGCTCTTGGGAGGAAGGGAGTGTCGATGGCGGTCACAGCCTCAGTAATTCCTGGGAGGGAGTAAGTGAAGACCGCGGCTACGCGGCCAGCGACTCCTCCGGGGTGACTGTCAGCGTAGACGCCAGCCGCTGCCTCCGTGGCTTCTGGGAGAGAGAAAGTGTAGACGAGGGCTTCCGCTGCGGGAACTCCTGGGAGAAAACCAGCGAGGACCGGGTCCCCGGTCTTAGCGACGACGAAGGCAGCCACTGCTCGTGGGTGACAGCAAGTGAAGATCGCCGAAGCAGCGGGGGCCTGGACTCGGGTCCTCCCCGGAGTCCGAGGGATCGCACCATGCCTGGGGTGTCCGATTCAGGCCCCTCCACCTCCTCTAGGGAGAGTGCAACCCCTTGTGAGTCAGACTACTTCGCTTGCTCTCGTCTTTGCCATTCTTTTCTGATTTCATCCGCATCAGCTTTGGCCCTTTCTGGCAGTTTCCTTTCTCAGCTGTGGCTCCTAATTTCCCTTAATTGACCTATTTTAAGTGGGTCCCAAAGCTGTTCACCTGTTTCTCATCCTCCTTCACTGCAGCTTTCTTATCATTCTTTCCACCTGCACTGTTCCTGAGACTTCTAGTCCAGATTGACATAAACGCTTGTTAAATGTTACACTCTTGGCTTCTCTGCTGCATTTGACCCTGTGGAGATGACTTTAAACCTACCTAGTTTTCTTCCTTCCACTTTATTGACTCTCCCGTTCCCTTAGTTGACTTTTCTTCCATCCTCTCCTTAAATGCTGTTTTTCCCCCCACTGGATAATGCCGTCACTGGTGCTTTTTTTTTTTTTTTTTTTTCTTTTTTCCCCCTGATCGTGTGCTATTATTGAGAACTAACTGGGAAACTTGTGGCTCTGAGATTCTTGCGCCATCTTGATTTGGGCGAGGACTATAGATAACACCCCCAATGACTTAATTTTCTGAGGTTTGGTCATTTTCTGTGATACATTATAGCCCCGGAAGAAAAATACTCCCAAGCATCCGAGGTCAGGTGGTCTGTTTTCTTACATCCCGTTCACTCTGAATTAGTACTTCTGCCTGCCAAGCACTGTGATAATATTGAATAAGGAAAGGGTTAAGGTATAGGCAGGGAAAGATATTATCAGTGTTTGGCACGTGGTAGATGCTCAGAAAGGATTTTTGAGTAAAATGTGTAGAATTTTTGTTAAGGGGTGCTGTAAGATATGATTCCAGCCCTCAAGAAATGTACATATGAGTTGTGGAGAAAGGACATAAACATAGATAAATAGTAGTGCAGATTATTGCATAGATTACCTACCAGAAACGTTGGTGAGGTCTTTCAAAAACAATTTGAGATCAGGAATCATGCCTTTTTGTTCAGGATATACTTTGATTAAACTCTACTTTTTTCTCCTCCAACAACTGTTCATGCTTAGATACCTTTGTTGCTTCTGGCTTAAGGTACACAATTAAAATATTTTACAGTCACAATGTAGTCTTGATGTTTGGAACAATAAATTATAAAATATAAGACCACTGGAGTGTATGAAGTAAACCTTGTGACCTGCCATTCCTTTCTTAGTGTAGTACATATGAGAAGGATAAGAAAAATAGATTGATAGAATATATCAACCTATGTGAGATAAGGCTCTGGTAAAATCACTGGAGAGTAGCGCTCTTGTTGAGAATGCGTGCTGGGTGTATTTCAGAATGGTTACTTTTCCCCTTTCCCTGCCAAAGACAGGAAGTGATTCTTCTTGACTTTTCATACTGATAACCTCGTGGGATTTATCCTGGTGGGGTAAAACTTATGAAAATGTGGGAGCTTTCTAAGACTGCAGCCCCAGGGAATTTCTCACTCGTAGGCTAATACTTGACCAGCCTCTGGCAATTTGTGAAAATTACCATTTCAGTGCTTCGAAGTTTATAGCTCCGGTGACTTTTGCTCCAGGTAAGCTGAACTTGTTTGTGTTTCTCTGTATTTGTGTGTCTCTCTCTCCAGACTCAGGGAGGCAATTGGCCCTGACACCTCGGTTCTCTGATTAGTCCAAGAAAAGTTGTTGATTTTCCATTTGTTCAGCTTTTCCTTTACCTATGGGAGTAATAACTTCTGTTCTCTTTATGTGTTAGAGCTGAAATGGAAGTCTGGTTGAGACGTTAATCAGAAACATCTTTGTAGTAAAGTGTTTGGAAAGCCAAAGTGATTTTGTGCTTTCTGTTGAATCATTGCTTTAGGCTTTTTTTTTTTTTTTTTAAAGTTTTGTAATACACGTTAAGCAATTTGATTTTCAGTAGGTGCCCGGAAGAAGGTGCATTTTGGTAACATACATGATGCAGTACGGGCTGGAGATGTAAAGCAGCTTTCAGATATAATAGAACGAGGAGCCAGCATTAATGAAGTAGACATTCTCCATAAGTTTACCCCTTTACATTGGGCAGCACATTCTGGAAGTTTGGAGGTAAGAAGCTGTATAAATTATTAAACTGAAGTAAGTTTACAACTGTTAGCAATTTTGAAAATTTAGCAAATAGGACTGAGACTATGGTAGGCACTGGAAATATTTTTCTTTTCATTTCATTGTAATATTTGTTGTTCTGGTTACTATGTCTTTGTAACAAATTATCCCAAAAGGTAGTGGCATAAAATGATCATTGGTGCTGAGGAGTAAATTAGGAATTTGGATCTTAGGACAACAGCTTGTTCTGTTTCATGACGTGTGGGGCTTCAGCTAAAAGATTTCAATGCTGGATCTGGAATCTTCTGAAGGCTCGTTCATGCGGGTGTCTGATAGAAGATGCTGGCTATACATTGGCCACCTTAATTCCTCTCCATGTGGGTTTTTATGTGAAGTCTCTGCTCCTGGGCTCGTTTGTGATTCCCCACAATGTGGTGACTGAGTTCCAAAGGCAAGCATGGAGGGTAACTTAGAGAGGGTAGCATGTGACTATCTAGTTCTGTCAATCCTAACATTTTTTCCTACAGTTATTCTAGCTTTTCAAAAAAGAAGTGGAATATTATAGTTGCATCTGAAGTCCCTTAGCACCCCTCTCAGGTGCCATTCCTTTCCTTCTAACTCCAGATATAAAAATATTATCCTGAATATGGTATTTAAAATTCCCATCTATACTTTATGTTGTTATTACATATGATTATAGCATTGTTTTTAATGACATTTTATGTAAATAACATCTTACTATGTGTACCATCTTGTAGCTTTTGTGTTCAACAATGCGTTTTTGAGTCTTAACTATGTGGTTGTATGTACTCCATTTCTTTCAGACATGACAATAATATCTACTTAGATTAATATCAGAATTTATCCATTTTTTGATTGATGGCTATTTAGTTGGTTTTAATTTTCAGCTAGTACAGGCAGTGCTTAGTGAATATTTTTATGCAGACTTATTCTTGGGTTGTGTGCAAAGCCACCTGGATTTTTTCCTCATGATTCAAGATTGTGTGGAGCTTATTTATTTATTTTTTCAAAGATTTTATTATTTATTTGACACAGAGAGAGATCACAAGTAGCCAGAGAGGCAGGCAGAGAGAGGGGGGAAGCGGACTCCCCACTGAGCAGAGAGCCCGATGTGGGGCTTGATCCCACGACCCGGAGATCATGACCTGAGCCGAAGGCAGAGGCTTTAACCCACTGAGCCACCCAGGCGCCCCATGTGGAGCTTATTTTTGTGACTACATTTCTCCAGCCTGTAGGCTGCAGTGGGTCTGTTCACTACAAAGTCCCTTGTTGCCCCTGCCACACAGAGACTGCTTTCTGTGAATATGGTTTCTCTGTGTTCTTTCTTTTTTGGGCTTCTCTGCTTCTTGGAACTAAATCTGGTCCAGAGAATTATATAGCTTGAACTTTACCCTGTAGGGTTAGTGTCACTACATAGACTTAAGAAAGGTTTCACATTAAGGTTTCACTTAAGAAAGGTTCCCAAGTAACATCAGGTATTAGTTTGAGAGCAGTAACTCTGTACTGATAACTTTTTACTCTCCACCAGTTTATGTGCCCCACTTGAACTGTTGTAAACAAGGATTTTTGCTTTGGCCTTTTAGTGGCTCCCTTTCACCTAGGAGAAATGTGCTTTGACAGTTCTTTTGAGTTTAGAACCCTGGTGGGTATTTTTTCTGTTTCCTTCCACATCCCTTCTGGATCTACACTTTGGCGGATTTCCCATCTGTTCTCTGGCTTCAGACATCAGTCCTAATTTCATCAAAGATGGGTTTTCTTCCTGTTTATCTTGCCTTTTTTTTTTTTTTTAAATTTTTTTTAATTTTTTTTTTTATTTGACAGAGAGAGAGAGAGATCACAAGTAGGCAGAGAGGCATGCAGAGGGAGAGGGGGAAGCAGACTCGCCGCTAAGCGGAGAGCCCGATGTGGGGCTTGATCCCAGGACCCTGAGATCATGACTTGAGCTGGAGGCAGAGGCTTAAACCACTGAGCCACCCAGGAGCCCCTCTAGGTAGTCTTTTAGAGTTCCTGGGCTTTATCACTACGACATAATAATTCATTGGTTTGCTTTTTCTCTTGAACTCTGGCTTATGTATCAGGTGCTTTACAGCTCAGGTATATCTGATAGGATCTCAGATTGGTCTAAAACTAAACCAGTATCCTTTTCCCTCCCTTTCTTAGTTTTCCAGGCTAATGACTTTGCATCATTATTGCATTGTCTCCATTTTTTCCAGAAGCAAAACACAGTATCAACATTTGTCTGAAGGTGTACTTCATAATGCACATTGATGCAGGGAGAACTGATTACTAGATCCTTGATTTTGTTCCATCTTTGTCTCCTGAGTTTGTCCTTTCCATCCTCCTAGCCATTGCTTTAGATCTAATTGATTTCTTCTTTTCTGTCTCATCCACCTTTACTTCATATTCAGTATAACGTTATCCCTCTAAAACTAATATCTGATGTTACTTGCAACCTTTCTTAAGTCCATGTAGTGACTCTCTTCCCTGTAACTTATTGTAAAGTTTAAGATATTTACTAGAAGGGACTTCTCTCTCCAACCTCATCTCCCATCGTACTTGTTTTAGTCTGTATGGTGACTACTGTCATTTCCCACACTAGTGTGCTGTTTCATGTTACCAAAAACTTATGCTGTTTTTATCTGCGTGGTCTCATCTCTTCTTACTGATTACTTGGTTGAAAACTAGGCCAGGCAGTACCCCCTTGGCAAAGCCTCTGTGTTCCCCCCGCCCTTATGTTCCCCAATAAGCTACCTAGGATCTACCCCTAAATCATATACATATATTTTTTTTAAGATTTTATTTATTTATTCATGAGAAACAGAGCGGCAGAGGCAGAGGGAGAAGCAGGCTCCCCACTGAGCAGGGAGTCCGATGCAGGACTCGATCCAAGGACACTGGGATTATGACCAGAGCCGAAGGCAGATGCTTAACCATCTGAGCCACCCAGGCATCCTGCATATTTTAAAAATTGTATTTGTTTGTATTTATCACATTGAATTGATCACTTTGAACCTCTTTTAGATTTTTGAGCTTTTTGAAGGTACCATTTAGGTTTTATTCCTCTTTTCTTTCCCAGCATCTGGCATAATGTCTGGCATATTGGATTCATAATAAATGTTGGCTGTATTGCTGAATTTATTGAATTAAATTTTTATTCTGAGTGTCTAGAACAGTGTATAACAGATATTCCAGAAGTGTTTTTTGAAATTTTAACAAAAATAACGAACCAAAAGATTTTGGTGCCTTTCTACCTTCCCATCTAAAGATCATCTCCTAATTATTTGAGTACTACAGTAATGCTTTTACATTTTGTTAAAGTTTCTGAAATGTGTGTGTGTGTGTGTATTTAAGATTTTATTTATTTATTTGACAGTGAGAGAGACAGAGAGGGAATGCAAGCAGGGGGAGTGGGAGAGGGAGTGGCAGGCTCAGGGAGCCTGTTATGCAGGGCTCTCTATCCCAGGACCCTGAGACGAAAGTAGACATTTAATGACTGAGCTACCCAGATGCTCCCTTTCTGAAGTATCTTAAGACTGTGGTACTTATGTTGGTAATATGAAATAGTCACTACATAAACCACTGGTAAAAACTACTTTTTTAGACTTCACTTTTTTCCTACTGTCAGATGAAATCAGTTCTTGAGCCCCTATGGTAAACTTTATTTCAGGTATATTTTTCACTGCCAGAATTTCTTTTCCTTCTTTCTTTTTTTAAAAAAAATAATTTGTCTCTTTGTGTATATGTTTTTTTTCATTTTTTTCGATTGTATTACATCTTCCACATTTTGAAGTTAACTTTGGAAATATAATAGTATTTCATGTATGTGGATGGGAATCAATATTTGAATATTTATTCATGGTCACCAAATAATTAAAATCATTCAAAATTAAAATGAATCTTTATAAATGTACTGTAGTTAAATTATAGTCTCAAAAACACATATTTGTAGTTTTATTTAAATTTCATAAAATTTATTTTTATCTGGAACTTTGAAGTTGAATTGTTTCCCAAACATATTGTGAATTAGGTAAAACTTCAATTAACACATTTTTATGAGTGTATGTGTATAAAAATTGTTTTTAAAGATTTTATTATTTATTTGAGAGAGAGAGAGTACAGGTAGGGGGAACAGCAGAGGGAGAGGGAGAAGCAGGCTTCCTGCTGAATAAGGAGCCCGATGTGGGGCTCGATCCCAGGACCTTATGACCTGAGCTGAGGGCAGACCCTTAAGCGACTGAGCCATCCTGGTGTCCCTATATATTAATTTTTATTGAAGATTTTATGTTTTTTAGTGATTTTATTTATTTATTTGAGAGAGAGTGATAGAGCACAAGTGGGGGAGGGAGAGAAGCATACTCCGCACTGAACAAGGAGCCTGATATTGGGCTCTATTCCAGGACCCTGGGATCATGACCTGGGCCTAAGGCAGATGGTTAACTGACTGAGCCACCCAGTGGTTCACCCCTGAAGATTTTATTTTATTTTTTAAAGTAATCTCTATACCCAACATTGGGCTTGAACTACCAACCTGGAGTCACATGCTCCACTGACTGAGCCAGCCAGGCACCCATATATGTATTTTCTCATAAGTGTACTCTTTAATCCTCATCACCTATTTCAGCCACTCTCCAGCTACTTCTTTTCTGATAACATTTAACTGAATGACCACCCAGGTGCCCCTGATCAGTTGACTTTTGACAAAGATGCAAGTAAATCCAATGGAGAACAGATAGTGTTTTCATTAAATGGTACTGGCACAATGGAACAGTCATAAGTGAGAAAATGATATATTTGGCACCTTATGTAAGAATGTATTCACAACAGATCATAAACAAATGTAACACTTAATGTTCTAAACCTTCTAGAAGAAAACATAAAAGAAAAATCTTTGAAAATCAAATCTCTAAGAACTTGTAGCCAGAATATATGAGCTTATGAACATATGAAACTCTAATAGTTCCATAGTAAGAAATAAAAAAACCCAATTAAAAAAATGGGCAAATGACTTTGACACTTTAAAAGGACAGGTGGATGGCAGTCAAGCACATGGAAAGGTATTCAATGTCATTAGCTGTTAAGGACATGTAAACTAAAAACACAATCAGATGCCAATGCATACTTATTAGAATGGCAAAACAAAAAAAATTCTACTACCAGTATTGGCAAAGAATATGGAGCAACTGCACCTTGTATATACTGTTAGTGGAAATGTAAAATGGTATAGCTACTTTGGAAAAGAGTGTGGTTGTTTCTTATAAAATTGAACATATACTTACCTATGTTCCAGTAATCCTACCTACATATTTACCCAGGAGATAGAGAAAACTTGTTACATGAATATTTGCAGTGGTTTTTATTTTCCTGTAACTGAACAGTGTTAGCATATAATAGTCTTTCCGTAAATATTTGTTGATAAATGGATGATTTACTGTGATTAGTAATGATGTTGAGCTTCTTTTAAATCTCTTTATTTTATTGGCCATTTATCTCTGTCTTTATAGGCCAATGATAACTAAATGGTAAGCCTTTCAACAAATGATATGACTATGACTGATGTGCCGGTGTATACTAAAGATACAACCAGTTCTTTAAAAAGAAACTTCTTGAAGATAGAATCCCCAAACTTGAACATATAAAGACAGTAACACGATATGTGGGACAGACCTCTAGTACTGTATTCTATTGAGAGTTACATTAATTAAATTATTAAATGAAGATGCATTAGACTCTCCCCCCATTTTTTGTAAGCCACTTTTTTTTTTTCTTTTTTAGCAAGTATCACCAGACTAACAATGCTTGCTCTAATACAGAAGCATCTGGGCTCATGTAAAGATTTGTGGCAGAGGTTGCAAATTGGCAGCTTTTGAGTGATTTTGACTCACAGATGTGTTTTGTTTGGCTTACACACTATGGGTGAAATAAAATTGGGATCAGCATTTCACTTACAGTAACAACTGGCTGGGATTAAGTAGCATTGATACCTTATGGACAGGAATGTGATCTCCAATTTGCCACAGCTCCCACTGTTCCCTATTGTTGACCCAATAATAAGGCCAAGTGGGGGTTTCCATATCATTGTTCTTGTACTTTTGTTTTTCTTTCTTTCTTTCTTTTTTTTTTAAAGATTTTTATTTATTTATTTGACACAGAGAGAGAGATCACAAGTAGGCAGAGAGGGGGAAGCAGGCTCCCTGCTGAACAGAGAGCCCGATGCGGGGCTTGATCCTGGGACCCTGAGATCATGACCTGAGCCAAAGGCAGAGGCTTTAACCCCCTGAGCCACCCAGGCGCCCCTGCTTTTGTTTTTCTTAAACCTTGCCCCCTGATTTACTTATGATGCTTCCCAGGCTGTGGTATTTTATGATGATAGACTAAATTTCAAAGAGTTAAAGCTGGTCAAAAAAATCTGCCTTATAACTTATTAACATGGTTATTTTCTTAATTTAGTGTCTTCATTGGCTCCTCTGGCATGGGGCTGATATCGCACAAGTAACCATGAGAGGTTGGACAGCAGCTCACATAGCTGCAATCAGAGGTCAGGATGCTTGTATGCAGGTAATAATAATTTTGGTTACTTTAAAACAATATGTTTAATAACTTAAGCATAATTTTGTTGGGCTATTGCTTTTATTCTAATAATTTGACCCATAGATTTAGTTCTTTGTCCTAAACAAGTACTTACTGAATTCCATGACTCAGATATTTGGTACCAAATACAGCTTAAAACAAATTGTGTAAGGCTAGGATCCTTTTATCTCTGAATTAATTGGCTCTCTGATGGATTGGTTTTTTTTTAATTTTTTTTTTTTTAAGATTTTATTTATTTGACAGAGAGAAACACAGCGAGAGTGGGAACACTAGCAGAGGGAATGGTAGTAGGAGAAGCAGGCTTCCCGCGGAGTAGGGAGCCTGATGCGGGGCTTGATCCCAGGACTCTGGGATCATGACCTGAGCCAAAAGCAGACGCTTAGCTTAACGAATGAGCCACCCAGGCGCCCCTGGTGGGTTGTTTTAAAGGAATGTCGCAGACCTGCTCAGATTACCTCCTTAATAGCTTGTCATGCCTAGAATTTCTTATTTAATGTATTTCCTGGCCAGAATTTCACATTAATATAAGCAGGATCTAGCTTATGAGATTAACCAGATATAATCAACATACTGAAATAGACTGGAATTTGGAGGAATACAAGATTATATAAACAAATAGTTCCTGCCTCTAAGAAGCCTGAGATTCTACTTGAAATGAGAGGCTTTCTATTCAGTAAGTTACAAAACAGTACAAAGTACAGTCTATGATTAAGGTTTTAATGATTAGAAGGAGATAGAGAAATCATTAGTGGAGACAGTAAAACTTCAACTAAGCCAAAAAGAACAGGTTGATTTCAGAAAGATAAGGAGCAATGAAAAATGATTATCATTTTTTATGTGTGAATTACAGTTTCCCATTCATCACTTCATTTAATACAATAATCTTAGGAGTTCCCCCTTTTTATAGATAAAGAATCAGATTTTGAAAGTTAACTACCTTGCCCAAGTGAGTGACAAAACCAGGATCTGAACCTAGATTTTATTCTATTGATCTCTATGCTCTAATTCTATGTGTAGTACTTGAATTGGAAATATTAGGTGTGGTCAGGGGATAAACTATTATATGAGTTTGACTAGGTTGTAGATGTTTTGTTGTATACTGTTATGAATTAAGTTTGGATAGCCAGGTATATAAAATGTCTTAGAAGTAGAATAAAGATTCATTTGTATAAGAGAGTTTTTATATGCATACTAATATATATTCTCACACATACATATAACACACATGCATACTTACGCATACATACACATGCACATTAACAGAGGAATGAAGTAATGAAAGCAGTATTTCAGGAAATTATTCTAACAAGATGTATCTGGGCTTACCTAGGATGAAGAGACAGTTTGGGGGGAAGAAGACCAGTTAGAGACTTTTGGTGTCATCACTACCCGCAGAGGGAGAAATTAGGTGGTGGCAGTGGGAAAGAAAGAAAATGATTGAAGACATCTTGTTAAGCAGGTGTTGACATAGTAGAGTGAAAATTTTAAAGTTTTGAGGCAGAATGGAGGATAATGATGACATTATGGATAGGGAAATCTGAAAAGCAAGGGAGATAGGGGAGTAAAAGTGTTGAATTCATTTTGGCACATGTTGTTTAGGGGGCTTGTAGGTCATTCAGGTGCAGAAGGTCCAGGTAGTTGAAAAGAGTTACTGGAGATAAAGATTTCAGGAGTAATAACGTATAGAGAAGAGAATAGAGTATTGAAGATTGAATGTTGAATGTTACTAGTAGTGATGGTAGGTAGGAAGCAGAGAAATGGGTAAAGAATTCAGAGGAGAAAGTCAGATAAGAGAGCCAGGATGCACTGGACAGTGCAAATGAGGGAAGAATTGTTAGGCCGAGTGTCAGAGTTATGGAACGTAAGGAAATGCCATTGGACTTGAGAGCTCACTGTAGAGTGAGCTTGCTGAATTTCCATGCATTGGTAAGGATGGCACCTTGTTTGGAGGTCGATTTGGAGTTGAGGCACTGAGGTATTAATTTGAGAAGTAAGCAGTGAAAGAGGAAATAAAATAGTAGCTTCAGGGGATATCAGGGTCAAATGAAGCTTTATTTAGTGCTTTCCTTCCTCTAAGTATTAAATCAAACCATTCCCATGGCCCTGATGGTCCTTGTCTCCCTTAAAGGGATCTTTTCATTCTCAGAGATTTTGTGGTACTCTTTTGGTACTATACGGTGTAGTTGTTGATTATCAAGGACTGCTTTGTATAATTGATTATCATTGTCTCTACATATGTCCTAATTCTCTAAGTTAACATGTTTTCATATCCCTTGTGGTGATTTTTAAAGTACAGTAAATACTCAGTGTATGGTTTGTGATGACTATTGACTTGTTTGTTAATTACGAAGATTATTCTTAAAGCTTTTGATATAAGTTATGATGGAGTCCTTTGCTAAGATACTGGTAAATACAGATTGGTTAAAAAAGTTCTGAAAAAAAAAAAGACAAAGACTTAAGGATTAAAACAATACTAAATGCAAAAAAAAAAAAAGGGAGTAAAACTAAAAAATATTAACTAATAATTCTTTTAAACAGATTACTCGGTATATTATATAGAGGGGTGTGCTGTGTTTACGATATAATCCTTATACAGAAACTAGGCTGATTGTAAATTCAGATGGAATCTCCTCAGATGCATTTAGAAATTTGATTTGGAGCTAGAACGAGTCACTATAATAACAAAATCCTCCTACAGTGTATTCAAAAACCTAGTTAATAAAAGATTCTGCTTTTGAAATAGTGACAGTTTACTTTTCAGTTTATTAGAGTATTAAAGTATTTAGCTTAGTGGTTATTAGTCTCTGTCTCTGAAAAGTGTGCCTTATAAATCGTATGTATGTGCTGAAATCAGAATGTGAAATCCGGTATTATAAATATCTCCTAGGCAAGGTTAAAAAGGATCTCAAGCATTTTCTTAAGATTAAGAATTTCTCATACTTTATCTATGGCACATGTATAAGAACTTACATAGTAATGTAGCCACAGGTTGATAAATTGCTTGCCTGTTACATGTCTGCGTTCATGATTTAACATACATATTTGCACTCACTGTTATTTCTCTATTTTAGGCTCTCATAATCAATGGGGCAAATCTGGCATCTCAAGATGATCGTGGATGCACTCCTTTACACCTTGCTGCAACACATGGACATTCTTTCACTTTACAAATAATGCTCCGAACTGGGGTGGTGAGAGTTTCCTGTTAATATGTGAGAATGTGTGATCATATAGATGGAATAGCATTTGGTAGCCTAGTTATCTCTTCCTGACCTTTTAAATCCCTTTTATGACTTCGGGGAATAATTTGATCCCTTTTTTTTGAGCTTTTTTGTCTTTAAACATAGGAGCAATAATTTAGATAAAGCTTAAAAAAAAAAAAAAATCCCAGTTTAGCAGTACAAAGGATTTCAGAGGCTGTGGGTTCTTCATACTGGTTCAAAGTTTAACTGGGAAGATTCTGAGGCTTCCAAACACATCTCAGCTGGTGATTATAAATGTCCCTGATTTCTGTGTGTTTATCTATTTGTTTTGTAACTTATTTCATATACTAATTTAGAAAGTGATTTTTATCTCCAGAAATTTCACTCATTGTGATATTTATTTTCATTATTACCCAGTGGTTGTAAAAAAACAAAAACAAAAACTTAAAAGAACTACCTTTATTGAAGATATTATGGTAAGAGCTGGTATTTCTATAGTTAGAGAAAAAGTGAAGGGCCTATTAAGTATTTTTTTTTTTTATTAGCTCTTTATGCTTTCAAGGATATGATTGGACCATTGAATCCATCCCTTTCATTTTATTGGTCATAAGCCTGTGACCATAAGCCTGTGACCAGTAAAATGACTAGTTAAGTTCCCCCCCCTTTTTTTATTGAGGATTTATTTATTTATTTTAAAATAAATAAATTTGAAGATTTCATTTTAAATTTGAAGATTTATTTATTTTAAAAGATTTATTTATTTTAGAGGGAGAGAGAGCATGAGTGGGAGAGACAGAGGGAGAGGCAGTGGGAATCCCAAGCAAACTCTTTGCTGATCATACAACCACACGCGGGGCTTGATCCCACAACCATGAGATCGTGACCTGAGTGGATACCAAGAGTTTGATGCTCAGTGGACAGTGCCACCCAGGCACCCTATGATTTATTTATTAATTTGAGAGAGGGAGGGGCGGGGCATGGGGGAGAGGGAGAGAGAAGCCCAAGCAGACTCTGTGCTGAGTGCAGAGCCCAACTTAGCCAGATCCCACGACCTGAGCTGAAACCAAGAGTCAGGCACTCAACTAATGTGCCACCTAGGCACCGCTAGTTAAGTTCCTTTTTAAAATCTATGGATCGGGGCACCTGAGTGGTTCAATGGGTTAAAGCCTCTGCCTTCGGCTCAGGTCATGATCTCAGGGTCCTGGGATCAAGCCCTGCATCAGGCTCTCTGCTCAGCAGGCTCCCTTCTCTCTCTCTGCCTGCCTCTCTGCCTACTTGTGATGTCTCTCTGTCAAATAAATAAATAAAAATTAAAAAAAAAATCTATGGATCAAGTTATGTTCTTTTTAAAAAGACGATTTTATAAAATTTTATTAGTGCTTTGTTGGCTCATATGTTTAAATGAGTGGTAGTAGTAAATGTTTCTACTACATTTATTGTTTGCCTTATAGAGTTTTTTTTGCCTTGTATTTTTTGGCCTCCAATTTTCATTTGCAGAATTAAGCTGCTAGACTTACTGTTTCTCCTACAAATGGAAAGAAAGTGAGTTCTTGTGAATGTCATCCCTAGGATCCCAGTGTGACTGATAAGAGAGAATGGAAGCCTGTGCACTATGCAGCTTTTCATGGGCGGCTTGGCTGTTTGCAGCTTCTCGTTAAATGGGGATGTGGAATAGAAGATGTGGACTACAATGGAAACCTTCCAGGTATTCACAAAAGCAAATCTTTTAGTTTTTCATTAATGTAAACTTTTACTTATTTTTATTTTATTTTTCCCAAAACACTGTTTTTATTTATACAGAGTCCTAACCACTTCGGCGGCAGGGCAGGAGTGGGAGAGGTTCCTTTTTCAGTCCAGGGGTCTCCATAATCTTGGTCTGTTGTTACCAAACACACAGGCAAGTGGCGTCGTGGGTTTGGTAAACTAACTGCAATGTTTAGTCTCTCTCTGCTAGAGCAACAAGGTCAGCATCAATCTCTGCTTCTGACCGAATCCTGAATTTAGGATTTTCAACTGTAACTACTCCAACTTCCGTTTCTGAAGGTTTGAAATCGATAGAACAGTAGATAGGCATGTAATTGCAGTTTCCACTGTCTGTTCAAATGTCCAATCAAATTTTTTCTTCACTTTTTTTTTTTTTCAAGGAAGCTGGTTGATTCTGTGGTGTAACTCCTGCTGCAGTGGCTTTAAACCCACAGTAGTAACCTGCAGGATCACACTTGTACATCTGAGGGCCTTGTTCTTCATCTATACCAGTTAAAATCATACAACAACTAAGAGGCCTCATTTCAGCATTCTCTGTGTAGACCTGAGAGACATCAGCAATTCTTTTGCACAGCATGTCCACAGAAATCTCATAGCCATACTTGTATTTCCAATTAGCTGCCTCAGAGCATGCCCTCTGTACCTGGGATCTGCCGTCTTCTGTCATTTTGGCCATCACACAGCCAGAGTTTTCAGTTATCTTGAATAAGTGAGTCTCTGTGCTGGAAGCCAATAATTTGTCAGGTACTTTCTTCTGTGTGACAATTACAGCACAGTCTTTCCCTCTGACAGCTACCGATGTAAGGCCACCCTGCTTAATAGTCTTAAAAGCATATTCTACTTGGTAGAGCCGGCCCTCGGGTGAAAAAATGGTTACGTGGTGAGCAAAACCAGCGCTGGAACCACGGGACATGCTGGCACACCCACTACTTCAAGCCCTGTCTCTGAGCCCTTCATGTAAACTTTTAAATGGTTGTGTTTAAGAAATTTAAACTGTCATCATTCTAATAGTCCTTCAGAAAACTAAAATAGTAAATATGGTAAACACTAGTAAAAACTAAAATAGTAAATATGTCATGAACATTTTTTACTCTTAGACCTGTGTTACGTACCTGTCATGTGATTTTCTATCAGCAAAAGAGAAATTGGCAAAATCGAACTGGATTTACTCTTCCCACCAGCTATTTCCTTCATCTGCAGTGTAGTGTTACTATTTTTTAACTTCATACAGCTCTCTCTCCCAGACTGCTGTTTATAAAAAAAATAGCATAAACAGTGGACGCTAGCATATTTGAATTAATTTGCTAACTGCGGTTGGCTAGCCTGCAGTTAGCTGGCCATGTGAGACCTATACTCTAAAACACCCTGTCTTCTTCCAAGAGGTGCTGTAGAAATGCGGAAGAGGGATAGTTCATAGAGTGGAGTGAGGATTACTCAAAATGATACTTGAACTATGTCTTCAAAGAATCTTGAGTAGCAAACAAATGAAGGGGAAGTCCAGGAAGACTGATAGGAACAGGTTTGATCAAATTACTCTGTTGCTTAAATACTCTGTAGATTGCTGAGGAGCTCTGATTTCTTAGCTTGCTGTGCTGTACCTTCCTAATTTGGCTCTTATCTACCTGCTTAGCCTCATCTTCTATCCCTTTACACTGCTGTCTGGGATTGTTTTGCTTCTTTCTGAAGTACATCCTTTAGTGTTCACATAGTAAAGGTGTGTTTGTATGAATTCTTACTTTTTGTATATCTGGAAATTACTGGTTTTGCTCTTATTTTTTAAAACAAATTTTTAAATTGAGGTATAACTATTGAAAAAAGGTGCCCATTTCCAATGCACAGCTCAAAATTTTTGCAAATGAGTACTTTTCTGTAATCATTAGCTAGATCAAGAAATGGAATAGTATATTTCATTTCCTCTTTATGGTTACCAAGAGTTTCCAAAGTTACTCACCTTGACTCTCAACATAAAAATTAGTATCTTTTTTCTTTCTGAGTTATGTGGGATAAAATAATACACTGGTGTTCTTTTGTGTCTCACTTGATTTTCCATAGTGGTTATTATGAATTTATACACCCATGAGCAGTATTAAGGCTTTTAGTTGCTCCATTTTCTCATTAATACTTGGTGTTATTTGTTTGTTTGTTTTTAGTTTTTGTCATTCTTTTGGGTGTAATACTTCATTGTGGTTTTAATTTACATTTTCTTTAATTAAAGATGTAGAATACCATTTCTTTTCTGGAAGTTTGTACCACTTTTTTTTAATTGAAGTAGGGTTGACATCAATGCTGTATTAGTTTCAGGTATACAACATATTGATTTGACAATTCTCTATATTCAGTGTTTACCTTGATAAGTGTACTGTCACTATACATTATTATAATATTATTGACTATATTCCCTTTGCTGTACTTTTAATTTCTGTGACTTATTTATTTTGTAACTAGAAGTTTGTATCTCTTAATCTCCTTTACCTATTTCTCCCATCCTTTCAAACCCTTCTCCCTTCTGGCAACCATCAGATTATTCTCTGTATTTATGAGTCTGTCTCTCTTTTTTGGTTGTTGTTTTTTAGATTTCACACATAAGTGACATCCTATGGTATTTGTCTTTGTCTGACCGATATCACTTAGCAAAATACTCTCTAGTTCCATCCATATTGTTGAAAATGGCAAGATCTCATTCTTTTTTATGGCTGAACAGTATTCCATTGTGTCTGTCTACCTATCTATTTATAGATATATATACCACTTCTTCCTTACCCATTCATCTGTGTATGGACACTTAGGTTGTTTCTATATCTTGACTATTGTAAATAAGACTATAGTAAACATAGGGGTGCATATATTTTTTTGAATTAGTGTTTTCATTTTCTCTGGGTAAATACCCAGTAATGGAATTACTGGATCATATGATATTTTTATTTTTCATTTTTTGAGGTTCCTCAAAAACAAACAAACATAAAACCCCCCTCTTTTCCACAGTAGTCGCACGAGTTTACATTCGCACCAGTGGTATGTGAGAGGTCCCTTTTCTTCTCATCTTCTTTAAAAGTTATTTCTTTTTCTTTTTGAGCCAGCCATTTTGACTTGTATGAGGTGATATCTCATTGTGGTTTTGATTTGCATTTCTCTGATGATGAGTGATGTTGAGCATCTTTTCAAGTGCCTGTTGGCCATCTGTATATCTTTGGAAAATGTCTTTTCAGGTCCTCTTTGCATTTTTAATTACTAGTATTATTTGTATTCTTAGTGTTGTATAAGTTCTTTATGTATTTTAGTTATTAACCCCTTATTGGATATCATTTGCAGATATCCTCGTCCATTCAGTAAGTTGCCTTTTTGTTTTGTTGATATTTCCTTTGCTGTGCAAAAGCTTTTTATTTTGGTATAGTCCCAGTAGTTTATTTTCTTTTATTTTTTTGCATGAGAGTATATATCCATAAAGATGTTGCTAAGGTCCATGTTGAAGAGATTACTGCCTGTGTTTTCTTGTAGGAGTTTTATGATTTCAAGTCTCACATTCAGTTCTTTAATCCACTTTGAGTTTATTTTTGTGTAATGGTGTAAGAAAGTGGTCTAATTAAATCCTTTTACATGTTGCTGTCCAGTTTTCTCAGTGCCATTTATTGAAGAGATTTTCTTTTCCCTATTGTATATTCTTGCCTCCTTTGCTGTAGATAAATTGACTATGTAATTGTGGATTAATTTTTGGGCTCCCTGTTCTGTTCCATTGATCTATGTGTCTGGTACCATATTGTCTTTATTGCTCTAGCTTTGTAGTTGTTCTTGAAACTTGGGATTGTGATACCTCTAGCTTTGTTCTTGTTTCTCAAGATTACTTCAGCTACTTGGTTTTTTTTGTGGTTCCATTCAACTTTTAGGATTATTTGTTCTAGTTTTGTAAAAAATAATGTTGGTATTTTGATAGGGATTGCATTGAGTTTGTAGATTGCTTTGGGTAGTGTAAACATTTTATCAATTTTGATTTTTCCAATCTGTGAGCCTGGTGTATTTTTCCATTTGCTTGTGTCATTTTCAGTTTCTTTCACTGTCATCTTACAGTTTTCAGAGTACAGGTCTTTTACCTCCTTGGTTTAATTTACTCCTAGGTATTTTATTCTTTTTCGTACAATTGTAGATGAAATTGTTTTCTTAATTTCTTTTTCTGCTACTTCATTATTGGTATATAGACATGGAACTGATTGCTGTATATTAATTTTATATTCTGCAACTTCACTAATGTCATTTATTACCTCTAATAGTTTTTTGGTGGAGTCCTTAGGGTTTTTTTGTGTATAGTATCAGGTCATCTGCAAATAGTGGCAATTTTACTTCTTCCTTACTGATTTAGATGCCTTTTGTTTTTCTTGTCTGATTGCTGTGGCTAGGACTTGGAGTACTCTGTTGAATTAAAGTGGTGGGAGTGGACATCTTTGTTTCCATTTTTAATCAGAAATTAGATTTTTAATCAGAATTTTATAAGTTCTTTTTATATTTTATTTATTTTTTTAAAGATTTTATTTATTTATTTGACACAGAGAGAGAGATCACAAGTAGGCAGAGAGGCAGGCAGAGAAAGAGGGGAAGCAGGCTCCCTGCTGAGCAGAGAGCCCGATGCGGGGCTCGATCCCAGGACCCTGAGATCATGACCTGAGCTGAAGACAGAGGCTTTAACCCACTGTGCCACCCAGGCGCCCCCATGTATAGCATATTTTTAAATAGTATGATATAGAGGTTAAGAATTTGACCTCAGTACTAGACTGCTTGTGTTAAAATCTCTTTCTTAAGTTACTAATTCAACATTTATTTTCTGAGCATCTGCTACATGTCATTCTCTCTTCTAGGTTCCAGATTTTTTATTTTTATTTTTATTCCCACCAAAAGACAAAACACAGAAACCACACTTCATGTGGTGGTGGTGGTGGGGACACAGATAATAATCAAAAGAATATAAATTATATTATAGGGTTATGTGTGTGGATAAAATCAGAGAAGGGAGTAGAATGTTAAAGAGGATGAAGTTTAAAATAGGGTGGTCAGGGAATCCTTCACTGAGGAGGTGATAATTGGATAAAGACCTGAAGCAGTTGAGGGAGCAGATCTTGTGACCATGATGGGGAAATGTTATTTCAGAAAGAGGTAATACCCAGGGAAAGCTGCTGAGGCAAGAGTGTATTTGAGAGCAAGTAGTAACAGCGAGTCAGTATGGTTAGAACAGAAGTGAGAGAGTGAGCTCTAGATAACGAAATTAGAGAGGTAACAGGAGCCGTTGAAGGATTTTGAGTATAGTGCTGGCATGATCTGACTACATTTAAGAACATTTTCTCTCTTTTATTTGTAATAGATTGCAGTGTGGGTGTGGAGATAGCAAGGGGGGAAATACAGCAGTGGGGAGCCTGACTCAATAATTGAATGCTGCTATTTGGTTGGAGTAGAGCAGAGGTAGCAGAGATAGCAAGAAGGAATCGGGGTCTGTGTATTTTTTAAAGACAGAGTCAGTAAGATTTGCTGACTGAGGTGTTGAGACTGACAGAGGAATCAAGGACGGCTTCAAAAAAATCAAGGGTTTTGGGCATGGACTCCATGGAAAAGAGAGAGTTCCCATCAAGTAAGACGGAGGAAAAGTATGTAAGGAAAAGGTATACAAGAGGGATGAGGGGTTGAATTTTCGATGTTAAGTTCCCACTGCCTGTAAGACATGTAAGTGTAAGAGGAGTCTCAAGTTTTAGGGAGAATTTTTCGGTTTTTTTCAGGTTCAGCTGAGAAAGTGTAGAGTGGTAAGCCAGCCGCTTTCCTTTTGGGTGGTGTTACATCTTGTTTCTCCTGCATTACACTGGTCACTTAGGCACTGACCTGCTTCTCTGGAGGCAAGGTTTGTTTACTTATTGGGCTGTTTCCCAAATAGTCACTTCTCCAGAGGTGGAAAGCCTCCCTTTGTAATCACTGCCTCTAAGCTTGTAATACCCTGGAACTATTTTTTACAGATTTTTGGGTTGTGACTCTCCTTTAGTCTAATTCAGTATGTTTTCTTTCAGGGGTTTCTTAGCATTTGTTGGTTGTTCTTGGTGTTCTCGTTTGTTTTTCTAGTCTTTTTTGGCTTCAAAAAAACTTTTCTATTATTTTCAAGGATAGGGAATAGAAATGGTGAGGTAGTATGTGTGCTTTGTCTGTAGTTTTGATCCAGTCTTCCTGTTTTTAATAAAAATAATGTCTATGGAAAGGTGACAAAATACATAGTGATAAAAATAACATTCATATTTGCATAGTGACTATTTTGGTTTATTTCTTCCACTTTTTCCCAAAACATTAAAATAAGTTTACCTATCATCTGTCTTACATAGCAAGTATTTTCTTATGTAATTTTAAGTGGCATAATTGGGATTTCACTTTTCAAGAAAATATTCTGGGGCCTGCCTTTTGGTATCTCTCATCTGGTGTCTGTACCAATTCACAGTATGTGTAACTATTTAATCATTTAGTCTGTTCCTTTGGCACGAGTAGAAGGCTGAGTAAGGACTTATGGGCTCCCTTACATAGGGAAGGGGCAGTCCTCTCCCTTTGAGGATGAGAGCCAAAGTTATTTCTTTCTTCAAGTTATTTTATAGTCAATTTAAAAATTTTTTTCCTCTTTCTCCTATAGTTCACTTAGCAGCCATGGAAGGTCACCTTCACTGCTTTAAATTCCTACTCAGTAGAATGAACAGTACAACACAAGCTTTAAAAGCCTTCAATGATAATGGAGAAAATGTCTTGGATCTGGCCCAGAGGTTCTTTAAGAAGAACATTTTGCAGTTTATCCAAGGAGCTGAGTATGAAGGAAGTGATCCAAAAGATCAGGAAAGTAAGTAATAAACCTGAAATGTTTTAGCATTTAATAAGTAGAATAAGTTGGAAAAAAAAAGTTATAAGGCAAAAGTTATGTTTAAAAATGTTACTTATAATTGCCCACACATTCATTCAGTTTCTCTTCTTTATTATGAAATATTTTAGGCAGAAATATATAGAGATTAATGATTACATTTTTTAATGCCACTGATTTAAGGATAAAATGCTATACATTTAAAAGCTTCTCAGTTCTGTCTCTTTGATATCATTCTTTTTCTTAGAGGTAACTACTGTTTTGGATTTATAATTCCATTCTATAGATTTTCTAGTTAGTGTTAATGTACTCACAAAAATATGCACTATTGTGTGTTTTTGGAGTAATAGACTGACATGTTCTAACTAAGAAATCCTAAAATTCAGCAGCTTAAGGATTCATATGATGGCCCAGGTTGAAGAGTAAGTCTGTGCTGTGTAGTCATTCAGTAATTGGCTTTCTTCCCAGCTAGCTCTCTCTGCTTGTAATAAATTTAGCAGGAGGTGGGGAAGGGAGCAAAACTATAATATTAGCACCAGAGATTTTCAAGGTCTAATTTGTACTCATCACTTTTGCCAATGTTCCATTGGCGAAAGTTGAGTCACATGGGCATACTAGCTGTGAGGAAGCCTGGAGGATTCGGTAACTAGCTGAGAAGACTCACCTCAGCTGAAGCTCTCTTACTGTTGAAGGAAGAGCATTTTAGTAGACAGCTAACAGTCTTTGAAACTTCTTTTAAAATCTTATGAAAATGGCATTTAAACAACATGCATTCTTCTTTCCTTGCTTTTTTCCAGAAAATACTATGTTTTTGAGAGTAGGCCAATGGAAGAATCCCAGTTTATTCTTTTTGTTTGTATAGTATTGCATTTTATGAAAACTGTTATTTACCCATTTTCCAGTTTGCTATTTAGACCGGTTTTCACTATTATAGTCAGTGTGGTCTGACTTGATATTCTTGTACATGTCTACATAAGTACGTGTACAAGAGATTCTTTAAAGAAGTATTTCACTACCTTTATACACAGAGCCCACATAGTATTTGTGTGGCACACTGGGATTGTTGGATGTGGCTTCTTGAGGTACTGCCTGTCCTCTCTGAAGACTGAGAATTAAGAGCTTGGTTTGGGTAAAAAGATGTGTGTTCTACTTTAGGGTTTGCTTGGTGGGATATGCCCATCTTCATTATAAATAGGGGTTGCTAGATTCTTCATCAGAGTAATTACAGGAGTTTACAATGTTTGGTGGGAATTTAGAGGAATGATATTCAGTATTGTCAGACTTTAAAATTTTTGCAAATTGGGTATGAAAAGGCTTAATTTGTACTTTGATTTTCATTTTCTTTTTATTAATGAGGTTGAATATCCTTCTGTAAGTTATTGGCTATTGCAGTTTTCTCCTCTATAAATTGCTTGCCTATACTTTCACCCCTTTTTTTTTCTTAAAAAAAAATAGATCTTATTTATTTATTCATGAGAGACAGAGAGAGAGAGAGAGAGAGGCAGAAGCAGAGACAGAGGGAAAAGCAGGCTCCCCATGGAGCAGAGAGCCTGATACAGGACTGGATCCCAGGACCCTGGGATCATGACCTGAGCTGACGACAGGCTTAACCAACTGAGCTACCCAGGCAACCTACTTTTCTCCTTTTTAAAAAATCATGTTCTTTGTCCTCTTCTAAATAATTTGAGTTCTTTGTGTAGTCTCAATTCCAGTCCTTCATCAATTTTATCTGATATAGATATTTTCTCTCACACTGTAGCTTGTTTTTTCACTCTGATTAGGATATCCTTTTTAAAAAATTAACTTTAGGGGCGCCTGGGTGGCTCAGTCGTTGGGCGTCTGCCTTCGGCTCGGGTCATGATCCCAGGGTCCTGGGATTGAGCCCCACATCGGGCTCCCTGCTCGGCAGGAAGCCTGCTTCTCCCGCTACCATTCCCTCTGCTTGTATTCCCTCTATCACTGTGTTTCTCTCTGTCAAATAAATAAAGTCTTTAAAAAAAAAAAATTAACTTTATTTTTAAGTTTTTCTTTTTTGTTGATTTTTTTTATTAAAGATTTCTATTTATTTATTTGACAGAGAAGAGAGAGATCACAAGTAGGCAGAGAGGAAGGCAGAGAGAGAGGGGAAAGCAGGCTACCCGCTGAGCAGAGAGCCCAATGCGGGGCTTGATCCCAGGACCCTGAGATCATGACCTGAGCCGAGGCAGAGGCTTTAACCCACTGAGCCACCCAGGCACCCCTTAAGTTTTTCTTTTTTAAAGATTTATTTATTTTAGAGAGAGGGAGAGACTGCACAAATGGTGGGAGGGACAGACGGAGAGGGAGAGAATCCTCAAGCAGACTTCCTGCTGACCATGGAGCTTGACCTGGGGCTCCATCCCAGGACCCTGAGATCATGTCCTGAGCCAAGTCAGAGAACTCCTAGAATCAACCTTATTAAAGTATGATTTTTGTATAATAAACAGTGTTGATTTAGTGTGTAGTTTGGTGAGTTTTGAAGTATGTTTACACACATGAAACCATCACAATCAAGTTATAAAAGATTCCCATCACCTCTGGAGGGTTTTTTTTAATATCCTCTTGCAGTTCACTCTTACTTTCACCCTGGCCCCACACAACCACTTACTTGTTTTTTTGTGCTGTAGATTAGTATGAGTTTTTTTTTTCCCCAAATACTTTTATTTTTTTAGTGTTAACAAGATTCATTGTTAATGCACCATACCCAGTGCTCCATGCAATACATGCCCTCCTCAATACCCACCACCAGGCTCGCCCAGTCACCCACCCCTTCCCCTCCAAAACCCTCAGTTTGTTGATCAGAATCCACAGTCTCTCTTGGTTCATCTCCCTCTCTGAATTCCCCCCACTCCCCCTTCCTTTCCTTCTCAGAATGGCCTCCATGTTTTTCCTTATGTTCCTCACATAAGTGAGACCATAAGATAATTGGCTCTCTCATCTTGACCTACCTCACTCCACATAATCTCTTCTAGTCCTGTCCATGTTGATACGAAAGTTGGATATTTGTCCTTTCTAATGGAGGCGTAATATTCCATTGTATATATGGACCATATCTTTTTTATCCATTCATCTGTTGAAGGGCATTTTGGTTCTTTCCACAGTTTGGCGATTGTGGCCATTGCTGCTATGAACATTGGGGTACATGTGGCCCTTCTTTGTAATGCATCTGCTTCTTTGGGGTAAATACCCAGTAGTGCAATTGCAGGGTCATAGGGTAGCTCTATTTTTAATTTCTTGAGGAATCTCCACACTGTTTTCCAAAGTGGCTGCACCAGCTTGCAATCCCACCAACAGTGGAAGAGGGTTCCCCTTTCTCCACACCCTCTCCAACATTTGTTGTTTCCTGTCTTGTTGATTTTGGCCGTTCTAACTGGTGTAAGGTGGTATCTCAGTGTGATTTTGATTTGAAACTCCCTGATGGCTAAAGATGATGAACATTTTTTCATGTGTCTGTTAGCCATTTGTATGTCTTCTGTATGTGTCTGTTCATGTCTTCTGCCCATTTTTTGATGTGATTATTTGGTTTTGTGAGTGTTGAGTTTGAGGAGTTCTTTATAGATCTTCGATATCAGACCTTTGTCGGTAGTGTCATTTGTGAATATCTTCTCCCATTCCGTGGGTTACCTGTTTGTTTTGTTGACTGGTTCCTTCGCTGTGCAGAAGCTTTTTATCTTGGTGAAATCCGAAAAGTTCATTTTCGCTTTTGTTTCCT
>CM053613.1:51113987-51136380 GCA_028646535.1 Procyon lotor | reverse complement strand
TTCAGGTCTAATGTAAACCTCTTGGCAAATCTTAGAAAAAATATGTATCAGCATTTTTGCAGTTTACAAATGTTTTTAAGCAACCCAGGAATTTCTATGCATATTAAAGTTTAAAAACCTCTAGTGTGTTAGTCCATACTAACATTTATTTATTTTAATCCAGCTTTATTCCTCTTGGATTACACATAATTATTACGCTAAATACTATAATAATATAAATATATTAAACTATACACAATTTAGTATGTATATGCATTAATACTAATAAACCCAGTTTTTGTTAGGCCATCATTGGCACTCTACTTGCAAGACAGTTCATCATTAGCCTTACAGTTCTTAGAGTTATTTTAAGACATCACTGAGGGAAAAACTGCAGGTTAGGAATTGAAATCCTTAGATTTGGGTCATAAAATTCACCTCAATTGCTCCATTTGTAAATGGGGACTTGTAAATACCCTGTTTACTTTGTTAAAATAAAGATTTTGATTCATTTAAGTTTGGGACAAGGCCCAAGATTCTGCATTTCTCAAATAAGCTCCCAGATGAGCTGATACAGCTGTTCTCAGACCACCTTTTGAGAAGCAAGGATAGAGACAACACATTCAATCACAGTCCCCTGATTTAACTTCTAGAGGCACCTCTATTTTCCAAAATGTCATTTGTTATAAATAGCAGTCTTCAAATTTTTAGGTCTCAGGACCCTTTATATTCTAAAAACTGAGAACACCAGAGAGCTTCTATCTATGTGGCTACTATCTACTTATGTTTTTAATTGAATATGAGAAATTAAATGAAAATAAATTAAAAAAAAATATTAATCTACTCAAATAACAGATCCATTGCATGGTTAACCAAAATAACTAATCTTTATGAAAAATAACTATGTGTTCCAAAATAAAAAAAAAAATTAGTGTCAAGAGAGGGGCATTGTTTTATAGTTTGCAAATTTCTTTAAAGTCTGACTTAATAACTACTGCTGAATCCTTATATTTCCTTCTTTGCTCAATCTGTTGTATACCTAAATAGTTCAGTTAGAGTTCCCTTACCCAGGGCATCTTAAGCTCTGGGAAAGAGAGGGGGCAGTGATGTCATTCTGGATACAAATTCCACAGCTAATTTTAAGGTAATATAGTGATTAGGAAATATAGACAGCAAATTGTTTAGGCTTGAATATGTTTCTGCCACTAACTAGCTAGCTGTGTGATTTGGGCATGTTACTTAACTTTTCTAAGCTTTAATTTTCCTCCTTTGAGGGCTGGCATTAATAGCATCACTCACAGGGCTGTTGTATTAGAAGATATGCTTATAAAGCTCCCAGCATAGTGCTTAGCATATGGTGAACATTCATTAATGTTATCTATTATTATTACCAGGCCAAAGAGGCAACAATGGCAATATTGTTCAACCTATATTTTTGTTGCAGGTTATCTTGATAAGAAATGGCTTGGTAAAAACCAAACAAAACAGTTTTAAAAATATTTCACAGGTATTGATAGCGATTATGTATCACACAACGTTCTAAGCATTTTGTGTATATTAACTCATTAGATCTTATAAAAACCCTGAGGCAGATATTACCCTCCCCATTCTGAAGCCCAGATAATTCAAGTGACAGGGTTGGGAGTTTGGCTCCAGAGAATTATGCTTTTTAATCACCATGATATATTGCAGTAAGTATACTTATAAACACTATCATATTGATATTGTCATTTATTCATTGACTTAACAGGTATTTTCTGTGTATTTTCTATGAACTAGATCTTCGGGCTGGATGTTGAAGATTTAATGATAAATAACACAAACAGGGTGATTCTGAGTTTACAAATGAATGCTTGAGAGAATGGCTCAATAAAAGAACAATGCCAACTACTAGTAGGATATTTTAGTCTAGATAGGGGCTGGAACTGCTAATCCTTTCCTATTAAAAGCTAACTTGACTAAGAATATTGCTGGCATGGTATTTTTATTTACATACTACCAAGTACTTATTATAGATTCTCTCCTCTAGGCAGAAAGTATTCTTTAAAAAAAAAAAAAAAAATTTATTTATGCCTGCAAGTGGAGGGACGGGCAAAGGGAGAAAGAGAAACTCAAGCAGACTCCCTGTATGACCTGAACTGAAACCAAGAGATGGACACTTAATCTACTGAGCCACTGAGGTGCCCCAAGTATTTATTTATTTGAGAGAGAAAGAGAGCACACACGTGAGCACAAGGCAGAGAGGGGCAGAGGGACAAGCAAAATCCCTGTTGAGCATGGAGCCCACCACAGGGCTCCATCCCAGGACCCTGAGATCATGACCTGAATCCAAGGTGGATGCTTAACTGCCTGAGCTACCCAGGCGCCCCAGAAAGAAAGTATTCTTAAGGAACTTCAACCCTAATCCTAACTTGTACTTTAAAAATCAAATAACCTTAGACTTTCAGGTATAGTTGGCCTGCATCTCAGCACCACAATAAAGTATTACGTGTCAAGCTGCTGGAAGGTACAGAGATTTCTCTAACAATCCCTGTTATGAAGGAATTATTTATTAAAAAAAAAAGAATCTAGGTATCAAGTGAAAATAAACAAATAATAAACAAACAAACAAAAAAACCCAACACCATTCCAGGGATATCCCAGAAGTGGACTAAGTTTTGCATCAGGATTGGATTTACTCCCAAGAAGTTATTTTTCTTTTCTAAAGCAGGTACTTAGCAAAGACCTGGAGGTAACCTGAAATCTCCCTTTGGCATTAGACAATTACCAGACAATTCTATTCTGGATTTAAGGAACCAACCCAAGAGAATCTGTCCTGGTATATGGTGATTTTTTTTTTAATTTTATTTATTTATTTGACACAGAGAGAGAGATCACAAGTAGGCAGAGAGGCAAGCAGAAAGAGAGGGGGAAGCAGGCTCTCCACTGAGCAGAGACCCAATGTGGGGCTCGATCCCAGAACCCTGAGACCATAAAGCAGAGGCTTTAACCCACTGAGCCACCCAGGCGCCCCTGGTGATTTTTTTTTTTAAAGGAATTTATAGCTTTAATATAATCTAGTTCTACAACTAATTAAACGAAAGTACAGTTCTGTCTGGAGGTGTTTTCACCTTCAGCACATTGGGTAGGCTCTTCTCTGGAATGAATTTTCTGATGTCTAAGGAGCTCTGAACTCCATCTGTAGGCTTTCTCACAGTCTTTACATATAAAAGGTTCTCTCCACTGTGAATTCTCAGATGCTGACTTAGATATGAACTCTGAAAGTCTTCCCAATGTCGTTATACTCAGAGGGCTTCTCTTCTCAATGAAACCTCTGATGCCGAACAAGATGAGCACTCCACCTGAAAGACTTCTAATGCTCACGACACTTGTAGGGTTTTTCTCAACTGTATGAATCTTCTGATGCTGAATGAGGTTTGAGCTCTGGTTAAAGGTTTACCCACAGTTGCTACACTTAAAGGTTTTTTTTCCGAATGATTCTCTGGTGGATTATAAGGCATGAGTTATAAATGAAGACTTTGCCACATTGACTACATTTATGGTTTTCCTTCCCCGTGGGGGTTTTCTCATGGGTGACAATTACCGGCCTGAAATGTCTCCCCTGGGCAGGGGACTGCCTCAGTCTTTCCACTTTGGGATTTCTCTGTTGCAGCTCTAAAGTGCCCTCAACTTCAGAGGTAGCTTCAAATGTAGAGGTGCTGGTGGCAAGTTTTTCTGAGAACACCTGTGATTCCACTTCAGTAATGAGTGGTTGTGACAGTGATCCTTTGTCCCTGGACTCTGGGTTATCTTTACTTCACTCACTGGGAAAGGCTGGATCTCCTGAAATACACACTTGAGCTGCGCTTCCATGCTTGGGGCCTCTTCTTCCCATGGTTCTTCCTGCGCAGGTCCATGTGCAGGGCCTGGAACCTGGAGGTGATCAGGTACCACTAAGTCTGTGTGGAACCAAAACTTCCAAGGACACTTAAGAGACTCACTTCAGAGCCAGCACAAGATGAAGGAAGAATAGCTGGAGTCTCATTCAGGGCTTGAGGGTAGAAAAGAGCGACAAAAACATACACTAACTGCTCTATCTTGCCTCAGAGAGATTTGAACGTGGCGATTCTCCCTACTGCTGTCCCTCTGTCCAGCCTGAAGGCCAGCGCTCTGACTCCCACAACAGACCACGTGTCCTTCACACCTGTAGTCCTGGCTCAACACGTCCTTTCCCTAAACACTCCAGCACAGTTAGTCTCCTTTCCATTCTTGGGATGATGTATGGTATAGTGAATTTAATCCTTATTTGCCATTGAGCTGTAGGAAATCTACAGTGTACACATTTATTTCTTCTCTTATGCTTACAGACTTTACTTTTACCTTTTGGAGACCAGGATTATCCGAGAGAAGCACTTCTGACATGAAGGATATATAAAACTGGAATTCTGGAGAGCAAGAACTGAGGCCAGAAGAAATTTTCTTCTTCTACTCATATGTTCTCACTGTGGTCTGTAAAATAAAATAGCCATGGGATGAATGGCAAATCTTTAATTACATGTACATAATTCATTTCTTAGGAAAACAACTTAGCCTCTACTGTAAAGCATTCGAATAAATGTCTTTTGTGGTACGTGTCAAGATACTGAAAAACTCATTTTATTTTTCTGCCTAATTAAAAGTGTTAATAGTAAGAAAATAAGATTTAAAATAGAGTAGCTCAAACAAATGTTCTGTCTTTAAATAAATGCCATATCCCTGTAATTCAGGAATGATATCATTTAGCCCTTTTCACAACTTTAAAAGAGCTTTAAGAACTTGTTTCTTTCGTTAACAGGAAGGACCTTAAATAAACTTATGTGATTCTTTTAAAGAACCTAAATTGGGTAATGGTGCTTTTAGGCTGAAAAACAAAAAAAAAATCTCGTTATTAGATTTCAGTGTATATATTTTTATACAACTTAAAGGAAAGAAAAAAAGACAATTTTGATTCTGCAAACAGAAAAATAAAAATGTTGGGGTGCCTGGCTCAGTGGGTTAAGCCGCTGCCTTCGGCTCAGGTCATCATCTCAGGGTCCGGGGATCAAGCCCAGCATCAGGCTCTCCGCTCGGCAGGGTGCCTGCTTCCCCCTCTCCCTTTGCCTATTTGTGATCTCTTTCTTTTTGTAAAGTAAATAAATAAAAACTTAAAAAAAAAAAGCAAAATAAAAATGTTACATGGTCAAAAGAGAGTATAAAATGCTTTAAGATCCTTTTATAAAACACTCAGAAGGAAAAGAGCAAGGTTTTCCTCTTTTTAAAAAATCAAATGATGGTATATCAAAATTTTAAAAATTGATGAGCTTATTTATAGTATAATATGTTTTGAAATAAAAGTCTCTGTACACGCTCAAGATAGAACTTTATCATAAATTTTTCATTTGTAAACATATGGCAAAGGTTTCAATTTCTAAAAATGAATGGAACTGTTTCGGTGATTCAGATAAAATGGAAATTAGTTTAAACCAGACAAAATGGAAGTTAGTTTAAAAATCATAATAGAATCTTTTAGATATGTTCTTCCTAGGGATGACCATAAATGTAGAAATGTGTACTATGGAAGGGAAATCTAAGTGATACCAATTCTATCAAGCAAAACATTTCTGTGAAAATTAAATCTTGCCACCTAAGGCAATAAGATGAAAACTTGCAAAGACGAAACAAAGAAATTTATATAAATCACTGACTTATGTTATTAAAGGGAACATAGAAAAAATTAGAAATCTAATCCTAACTCTTTGTTGTCACCTTTGTTTTGGGACTCTTAGTATACATGACTAACAAGGTTCTACCATAAGAAGATATGTACTCCCAGATTTGGTTGTCATCTAGGTCACATGGCAATCTCTTAAGGACAAAGTAGAGTAGGTGAATGGAATACAAAGGGAAGACAGGAAGGCCACAAAATACTGCATTAGTGCTCCTAACTTCAGGTTCCTTTCCAACACAACAAATGATGGAATGTAGAGGCATCTGGGTGGCTCAGTGGGTTAAACCTCTTCCTTCGGCTCCAGTCATGATCTCAGGGTCCTGGGATCAAGGCCCGCCATCAGGTTCTATGCTCTGCGGGGAGCCTGCTTCCCCCTCTTCCTGCCTCTCTGCCTACTTGTGATCTCTCTCCTGTCAAATAAATAAATAAAATCTAAAAAAAAAAAAATGATGGAATGTAGGTCAGCAATAGCATCTTCCTTCCCTCTATATCTCCTCTAAAATCCAGTTTGTAGAGGGGTATAACATGGTGGTACAGCTATCTATGAGCTTTGGGAGATAAAGTAGGGCAAAGCTCCCTACCTGAAAATGTCGACCTTCTTAAAATTCTGCTATTTAGAATGAAGCCTCAGTTCCTTACAAGAGTCTATGAGGCTCTTGGTCATCTAGCCCCACCTCCTTACCTCACCCTGTCACACTCTCCCACTTAATCTCTGGATTTCAATCCATGCTACCCTTCTTTCTGTTCCTCAGACACACCAATATCTCTCCTCAGGTTTCTGTGCTTTTCTCATTGCCTAGAGTGTTCTTCAAATAATTGGCTCATTCTCATCCTTCAATCTATAACTCTAATATAACCCCTCAGAGAGCCCCACTTTATCTCAAGTAGGCACATCTTTCCTCTTAGTTTTTATGAAATCACCCATTTTATTCCTTCACAGTACTAATCCTGCTTGTGATATATCCAGCCATGAAAATGCATGTATCACCTTATTTTTGTTTGTTCTACCCCTACTAGTCTCAAAGTTCCTTGAAGAAAGGGACATGATCTATCTTGTATTCTAATATATACTCCAGTGCTTAGCACAAAGTATGGTCTTAATCCATATTCACTAAATAAAAAACTGTAAGTAGAATTTTGCAATTTAAGAAAAAATTTTATAAGAGTAGGTTTTGCAACATAGTAGGATTTCCTTCCCCTTTTAAAAGTCTTCCTCTATTAACAAAGAGGTCTGATCTTTGTTTTCTAGTCATTTCCATTTGGTTTTACTCTCCCTAACACTTTTTTCCTTGGTTCTCTCTTGTTCTTTATGTGTTAGTAATTTATGTTAAAGAGAACACAAAAAAATAATCTGAGAACAAAAATAATCTTGTTCTCTTCCCTACCCCATAACACTCCCCTACTACAATATGTTTTATATTTCCCTGCCTCTGCTTCTTTTCCTTCTTCCTCTGTCTAAAATGTTCTTTCAGGGGCGCCTGGGTGGCTCAGTCGTTAAGTGTCTGCCTTCGGCTCAGGTCATGATCCCAGGGTCCTGGGACTGAGCCCCGCATCGGGCTCTCTGCTCTGCAGGAAGCCTGCTTCTCCCGCTACCATTCCCTCTGCTTCTTGTATTCCCTCTCGCTGTGTTTCTGTCTGTCAAATAGGTAAAATCTTAAAAAAAAAAAAAAAAAAAAAAAGTTCTTTCATTTTCCTGGCTAATGCTTATTCTTCTTTAAGAAGTCTTCTTAAGGGCCTTTTTCTCCAGGAAACTGTTTCAGGTAAACGACCTTATTTTTCAACTTGCCACTTATCACATCACATCCTAATTACCTGTTTGTTTCTCCCGGAACCAGAGTTAGATCTTAGAAGGACCTTGTCATTATATCCCCAGGACCAAGCTCAAAAACCGTTGATCTGAACTTCAGCTGTTAACTTCCTGATTTTCAGCTTTCTTCTTCCTAAGCTAGTGTTACCATATACCATTTAATATAAAACACAATTTTACCAAATCATAAAATAATCCTTATATTTGTATACATACACATCAGTGGGCACAGAGTAGTTTCATATATAGTACCTTATTTAAAACTTATTTTAATGATTTGCATTATATTGTCATTTCAATCACTCCCCCGCCCCCCAATTGTGGTCATATAATTAACAGAGACTATCTTCTTTAGGGGTCTAAAATAAAGTTTTATTTTGTACCACAACTATATGGGCACTTAAATCATATACTTTACACAATTCTCAAATCCAAACTTTAGGAAATGGATTAAATCTTAAAGATAACTAGGATACTGTGCTAAATGTTGTAGAGGAAACAATGAAGAACAAGATGCTTACTAATTGGGCAGACAGCTCACCAACAAATGAAAACACAAGCAGAAATAGTTGGGATTAATTTCTAAATTAATTGGGCAAGCACTAATTGCTGTATTTTTAAACTGGCTAAATCGTCTTTATTTAAGGGTCCATTGCCCTCTAGTGGACCAAAGAAGTATGTCTAAAAGAACTACAGTATTTACAACTTAAAAGGCAAATTTGAGAACTAAAATGAAAAAGGCCAGTGAACTATTTTTACTCTTTGTGTCTCACCTGGTAAGCCCCCCAAAATGGCAAAAAGGCTTCTCATTAACTGTCTGGTGGACAAAAATCCAGGGAAATCCTTTCAGGCAGTCACTGTTATTCTTTTTGCTGTTTTTATAGTGTTTCCTTTATGACACTTGTCATCTAATTTCTCTCTCTCTACTGCTTGACTTGTAGTGTGGTGAATTCAAGTTTGATAGAGAATTGAATGAAACATCAGGAACAAGTAAATACCGAAAGTTACAAAAACCTTACAATGGATTTGGGAACAATTTCATACGTAGTATCTCTAGCAATTTATTTTTCTTCTTGATTTTCTTGGGAAGGATGATGATGAAGCATTTAATTTCTTTCAGACCCATCACAGCCAGAAAACCATATTCCAGTTCAATTTATCAGTTATTTGTTGTGCAGCTGCTAAATACCAGATATTGGGGTATAAGTAATGGGCAAAATGGATAATCACATAAAAAATTTAACTGACAATGTGGCAAGTTCTATAGAAGAAATGTACATAATGCTATAAGAAAATATAAGGGGACTAATCTAGTCATAACTTGGAGGACAGAGAATAGTTAGGCAAATACATAATTTTTTTTGAAAACTATTTTTCAGATTGAAGGTGATTTTTATTTTCTTTACATGTTTAGAGTACTTTGAAAATGTATTATGTTTATACTTAAAAAAAATCAATAAATAAAACAAAAATACTAGGTAGAGAATTTAGAAATAACACACAAAGAAAACCTTGAGTCCTCTCAATCTTTCACACATGAAAGTAGAAACAATAAGGTTGAGGGGGGAGAAAAATAAATGTTAGGTTGATGGGAACTAATTAGGACCTCAGTTAGCTTTTGTTTTGAAGCCCCAGAAGATTTCCCAGGAATGTCCAAGAATGAAGAAGACTAACTTAGATTTACTAAAAGACGTGGGGTCCGGTATTTAACATGGAACACTTGCTTGCTTTCTAGTCAAGTTATAAGGGGATCTAAACCATATCCAAAGATGCTTTATTAATTTACCATGAAAAATTACAGGGAAGGGACATATCTTAAAACCACATTTTCTTTTGGGTATAACCACATGTCAAACCAAATTATAAAAAGAAAGTTGCTTGAAAAAGGGGTATTAGGTGAGTCAAATATTTTAATGGAATTAGGCTATTTTCATTGATGTGTTCTTTTCTCACTAGAGATGATTTGTCAATGGGCCCAGATACATAACTCATTAATTATCATCCATGTGCATACTAGCCAAGTGGTCTCAAACTTTAGTGTGCATCAAAATCATCAGGAGGGTCTGATAAAATGGACTTCTGGGCCCCAACTTGAGTTTGTTTCAGTAAAGCTGGGATGAAGGCCAGAGAATTTGCATGTCTCACAAGTTCCCTGGTAATGCTTATGTTGCCTGCACTTGAAAATCATTAGTCCAGCCATTGAGGCTGTCTGATGGTGAACAACACTTGTGATTAATGTGGTTATAGTTAAGTCATAAAGCCTGAGAGCATTACAGACTCTTTCAGACTATTTTGTAAATCTTTGCTCTATTATCTGGAGACCTTTTATCTAAACTCCTTCACTACTAATTTCCTAGAAGACACCTGGGTGGCTTGAAATAGTGTAAAAAACCATGGGCATCTGGGTGGCTCAGTTGGTTAAGTTTCTGTCTTTGGCTCAGGTTGTGATCCCAGAGTCCTGGGATCCAGGCCTGTGTTGGTCTCCCCAGGGAGTTTGCTTCTCCTCCTGCCCCTCCCCCCACTCGTTCTCTCAGTCTCAATCCCTAGCTCTCTGCTCTCTCTCAAATAAAATCTTAAAAACAAAACAAAAACTATGCCCCGATATGGATATACAGTGACATAATTTTTTTCTCCTTTGGGCTAGACTAGAAAATGTAGAATAATTCTTTTTTTTTTTAGAATAATTCTTATTAAATGTTAAATCATGGAGAAAAATTCAATTGTTTAACATTGTTGAGGACTCAAAAGTCAATCAGGCAAAATGAGTTAGATATGTCATCCTGAACTAAGTAGAAGTGGGTAGCAGTCCAGGACTTCCAAGGGAAGGCATGCAATCCTCAGAAAAAATAAAAAAGGATAAATGTTTGGCAAACAAAAGTTTGCTGGGCCACTTAGAAATGATGGGAATAAGAGAAGACTTGATCAAAAACAGGTCTTGCTAGGTTTCTCCTTTCTACCATACTTTACTATATATCATAATGTGGTGATAGCTCTTATCTTGGATGAGGTCCTCTATCTACACTCTTTTTAGGCAGTTATGGGGGAAAGTAAAGACCTCTTCCTGAATCTGCTGGGTTCTGATTGCTTTTTAACTCAAAATAATCTTTATGCCAGAGTGGCCCATCTTGGGGCGGCCTCTGTACTCCCAAAACTGTTCTTGCTGTGCAAGAAAATCTGTCACCTTGTTGATCTCGGATTTCCTGTTTCATATTACACAGGCCTAGAGGCCTCAGCTATTTTGAGTTGTTCACTTAAAACTACCTAATGGTCAAAACAACAAAAACTACCTAATGGTCGTGCTCAAGGGTGCATACTTGTCTAACTTTTCCTTTTTTTTTTTTAAAAGATTTTATTTATTCGACAGAGAGAAACACAGCAAGGGAGGGAACACAAGCAGAGGGAATGGTAGCAGGAGAAGCAGGCTTCCTGCCGAGCAAGGAGCCTGATGTGGGGCTCGATCCCAGGACCCTGGGATCATGACCTGAGCCGAAGGCAGACACTTAACAACTGAGCCACCCAGGTGCCCCTTGTCTAACTTTTCTAAAAGTAGTCATAACAAGTCCTTGAGAAATGACTTACTGACATTAACATGAAAATTCTGGAAAGGGATGAGAAGGCTGGAGACAGAAAACTAAAACAAGAACAAAACCTCTTTTATTTGGAGAAATATTGGTGAAAAATACTTTAAAACACTAACCTAGAAGGGGGCTGCCAGTTGATAGTCTGTAGAGGATGTGACTCTTAATCTCAGGGTCATGAGTTCTAGCCTCATGTTGGGTGTGGAGCCTATTTAAAACAAACAAAAAAATAAACCCTAACAACAATAACAAAAAGCCCAAGAACCACCCAAGAAATTCTTGGTGAGTACAACAGTTTGTCTATTGAATTTGTGGTAAATGTAGTACTATTTTAGGGATGGGGAGGAGGACAGAGTTACAGATAAAAACAGGCTCTTATGTTCAAGAAACTTAGAAACTGTTGGCTAAGATAATGTGTAACTACTAAGAAAGTGACACAAAGGTACATACAATATCTGCAAGCTCCAGACTTCCAAATAGAGGGGACAATTATGGAGAGGCAAGTATTTTGACGTCTCATAGATATTCCAAGTTTTAATACATAATAAAACTTGAATTCTTAGTTTCCTCTTAAACTTCTTTGTAGAGACCGATTTTAGACAACAGGCTTGAGCAATGCAGAGGGGTAAAGCAAGACAAAAGGGCCCACAGTGACCACCTGGCTGAATACAGACAAGCTCATCAGGTGACCTACCTCAAAATATCCATAGGGCCTAAGAGACCAATGGGCTACTTAAAACCAGGAACAGTTACCAAAAAGTTCCAAAGTACCAAAAAGAAAAAATTCTGTATGTCGCCGTATCTCCTCACCTTTCCCCTTTAAATACAGCCCCACTCATTCTCTTGTGGCGGACGTCTCTTCTTTGCTGTCCTGCCTGCCACTCCCTTGTGGTGTATTCAATAAACTATCTCCTTTGTGCTCCCTTGGGTGAATTCTTTCACTGCCTGTGCCACCTGTTTCCACCTGATCATTGCCCCACATCTAGAAGCCCCAATCCGATCAGACCAACACCACATTTTTTTCTTACAGTTTTCTCCCTCTCAGCAAATGGCACTATTCTCCAGTTTAGTTAGGTCAGATACCTAAGAATCATCCTTTTCATTCCTTTTCCCCTAAAATCCCACACTATGCCCATCTGTATGTCCTTGTATCTATTTCCATATCTAAAACCACCATCCACTTCCCCCCATATATTCTGCCACCACCGTAATTCAAACCACCATCACCTGTTACTTCTGCTGCTGCAATAGCCTCTTAACTCCATGATCTGGTCACTGCTCATCTCTCAAGGCCTATTTCACCACCTGTCCTTTCTGAATATGTTCCAAGCAGCACTGGTCTTTCCTTAAGCTCTCTAACACTCAGATGCCAAGCTCTTTCCTGCCTTAGGGCTTTTGCACAATCTATTCTTTCTGGAATATTCTTCCTTCTCTCTATTGCATGGCTGCATCATTCTTATCTTTTAGGTCTTACTCTAAGAGTCAACTCCTCTTTCTTGTTGATCTGTTGATCTTGTTGAGAAAACCACAGGGGCACCTGGGTGGCTCAGTAGGGTAAAGCCTCTGCCTTCAGCTCAGGTCATGATCTCAGGGTCCTTGGACGGAGTCCCAAATCGGGCTCTCTGCTCAGCAGGGAGCCTGCTTCTCCCTCTCTCTCTGCCTGCCTGCCTCTTCTGCCTACTTGTGATCTCTCTCCTCTGTCAAATAAACAAAATCTTAAAAAAAGAAAAGAAAAGAAAACCACAGGTCCAAAATGGAGTCCATTTAGACAGGGTCCCCAAACCTGCGCTTATTACCTAATCTAATTGCAGTTTTCAGCCTTCCGCAGAAATATAGCCTTAACTGGTCAGTTAGGGATTTTCTGGATCAAGGCCAACAAGAGCTCTCTCCATCTTATCAAAGGTAATCAGCATGATAAGACTTCTTGCTCTCCTACCAGAAGGAGTGACTTTGCTTGGAACAATCCTTTCTTTTGCTAATAACTTTCTAGCCCTACCCTCTTTCCTATAAAAACCCATTTTGTACAACTCTCTGGAGCACCCTTCTACTTGCTAGATAAAGATGCTACCCAAATCGGGGCGCCTGGGTGGCTCAGTGGGTTAAAGGCTCTGCCTTCGGCTCAGGTCATGATCTCAGGGTCCTGGGATCGAGCCTCGCATCCGCATCGGGCTCTCTGCTCAGCAGGGAGCCTGCTTCCCCTCTTCCTCTGCCTACTTGTGAACTTTTTCTCTGTGTCAAGTAAATAAATAAAATCTTTAAAAGAAAAAAAAAAGATGCTACCTGAATCATTTAATAAAGCTAATTACATCTTCAAATTTACTTGGCTGAATTTTGTGTTTTAAGTCCTCAGAGAGGCCATCCCAAACCAACCTGTTTCCCCTGTTATCCTTAACTCCATCCATCAAAGGTTTAAGTTGTATTTGGTGAGGAATCTAACTTGTTCACCATTGTAATATCAGTACCTAATAACTCTTTGCAAAAGAAGGCACTTAAAACTATCTGCAGAATGGCTAACCACTGGGTTCTTGGTGACCCAATCTTGCAAGGTCAGGAAAGGCTTCCTTACTTAAAAGGCTTAATAAACTGAAAGTTAAGGAAGGAGTAAGAATTGGCCAAGGTGGGGATGGGGTTAGAAGAGGTCTGGAGGTGAGTTGGGTTGGTGCATTTGAGGAACTCAAAAAAGACATTTCACAGGGCTGGAGCCTAGGGTTACAGTGGTGAAAAAACAAAGCTTCAGAGGTAGGCAAGAGCTAGAAAAGCTAGACGAGAAGGGCCCTATAAAATATGTGAAGAAGTTTAGACTTAAATCTAAGGTCAAAAAGGAGGCAACAAAGGTTTTAAATGGGGGGGGGGGGGCTTGTGCCCTGACCAGATCTGCAACTCAACATATGGCCTGGGAATGTGGAGACTGGATGGGAAAATAATACGACTGAAGTAAGAGCCAGCCAGGAGGCTGGTCACCTACCTATGTAGCAGTCTTGGTGTTAACTGTTTGCATTTGAGATATTAAAGAGGCTGGTAATGACGAGCTGAATGTGAGTTAAGGAAGAAATCTGGAAAACTCTGAAGTTTCCGGTTTGAGCACACTGATACTCGGCATAGCCTGCAAAATCTCTATCTCTGAGCACCTCAAAAGCAGGAGTAGTACTTTTCCTCTTTGTATTACCGGTTCCAGACGCTCACCCACATCTAGCTCGATGGCTTAGTAAATGTAGAGTAAACGCTCGCTGAACTCTATCAACAGCAGTGCCTAAAATTTAAATGACTGACCTTTTTCCCTTTACTCTCAGGAACCTTCTACAGAAAAGACCAACTCCCGGAAAAAAAAAAATAACATAGAATGTTCTAATTCTCATTTATAACGACATTGAGGACCTCGTTAGGCGTCTCGCCCTTTGCGCGCCCCGGGAGTCTCTTCCCACAGTTCCTCACCTGAGGTAGAAGACGGAGACCTGCCCGGGCGACGCTCCACCGTGCAGACCCCCCAGGACTTAGCGACGAGGAAAACGCCTTCCAATCGAATCTCCCGCGTCCTTTTCCGCCGGAAGTGACGTTTTGGCGGTGGTTCCTCACAGCCAATCAGAAGAAGGCGCCGCCGAGGGTGGAGATTGAACACTGCATTCTGTGAGTTTTTGGGAACGACCATTTTTGTCAAACTGTGGGTAGAGACAGGGTTTGGCGAATGTTCTCCTCTGACTAGTGGAGTAGTGGCGTAGTCTATAAAGTTGTTTTGGGGGGTAGCGTAGGGATCCCAGGAAGAGGTGGTAGCGGCCCTCCAGTCGGAGTTCAGCAGGGTGACTGGAAGGAGGAGTGGAAACCGGGCAAAGGGGGTTGGTGGCGCAGTGAAGACCGAAGGGGGTGTGGAAGCGGGGCCTGAAGCGGGCTACCCCTAGCCGGGAGAAGAAAGGGGGCGTATCCTGGAAGAAGGGACCAGGACGTAGCTTGACTCGGGGGTTATCAGAGCCCCGGCGACTCCAGTTAAGGGATGGGTTATGTGGGCAACATGGAGGTTCGGGGTGATCCATGAACAGAGTACCACAGGAGATGGTCGACTGACTTAATGGAAGTGGAGTGCGAGGAGCCAGACCGAGCGGTCTGCGGAGACGTGCGCTGCTGCCTCCTGAGTGACCCAGTGCAAGTCCCTACACCTCTCTCGGGGCCTCAGTTTTCTCATCGGTAAATGGGAGTAGCAATCATACACGACATACAGATTGCTGTGATGCTTCAGTTAGATGAGTTGATGTGTGTGCCTTTATGCCTAGCGATATAGTGACATGTAGAGAACGCTCAAGAAATTGTCATGGTAGCTATTATTATTATCATTATATGGGGTTTGCGGAGGGCAAGGGGTGTGGCAATGGAATTGAGGCAGACAGGGAATGGCAGGGAAGGTGGGCTTGTGGAGCGCTCTAGGAAAGGATGGGATTCCGGCGGTCAGGTAGGAGGAAGTCCAGGGATGGTAAGGGTCGGCTTGGGCTGTGACCGCGATGAAGCTGGACTCTAAAGAGGGGACTGCAGGAGAGGAACAAGAAAAGTTGCGGCACCCTCGGGGTCGGGGGCGGTGTTGTTTGGGTGACCAGGTTTGGGCGGTGTTCCTTCGGGGCTGAGTGGCTTTGGGTTTCACCGGGGAGGAGCTTATCTGTGGTGGGCGGAGCTGCGGGTTGGGCTGGGCTCTAGCTCTCGCCATCTGCAGGTCTCGCTCCCACCCGCACTGCAGCCGCCAGCCTGAGCCATGGGGCGTCCCACCGTCCTGCTCCTGCTCTTGACTTTCCTGACGCCTGGGGCCGCCTTCCGTCTACCGCCGGCCATGAAGGCCCTCAGCAACCTGCGCTGGTCATCCGGTTCCACATTCCGCCGTACTGTTGCCCATAAGTACTCCATTCACTACATCCAACAGAAGGTAAGGCGGGGCGGGGTGGGCGTGGAGGAAGACCGGGGTTTCGAAGTCGCCTAGGCACTGTGGCCCACCCGGAATTTCAGACACCTAATGCCTAGGACTTGTGCGATCTTTGGCTCACAGCTTCCAGAGAGTGGCACCAAGTTTCAGTTCTGTTTTAAAGTCTCTCCTCCCGTTACCAGTAATATAACATCAATCCTGGTTCCACACACTCTTCTGTAATTGCCTCTGACAGTCACTTCAACTTCTGCTTTCAGAGGATGCCGTAATTCAAATTCCCCTGACCTCCCGTCAAATTAAAATTATTTAATGCCAACTCTGTCTCCTACTCCTGGTGACAGTCATCCTTTGTCCCTAAGCAGCCTCTAAATACACATTTCCAATATCTTACTAGATAATATTTAGTATTCAACCTAAAACATCAGCCTGTCATCTCTTGCTTAGCTCAAAGTTGATTTTGTAGCCCATTGATTAAGAGTTTTTAACCATTCCGGGACGCCTGGGTGGCTCAGTTGGTTAAGCAGCTGCCTTCGGCTCAGGTCATGATCCCAGGGTCCTGGGATCGAGTCCCACATCGGGCTCCTGGCTCAGCAGGGAGCCTGCTTCTCCCTCTCCCTCTGCCTGCCACTCTCTGCCTGCTTGTGCACTCTCTCTCTCTTCTCTCTGACAAATAATAAAAAATAAAATCTTTAAAAAAAAAAAAAAAAAAAAAAGAGTTTTTAACCATTCCTATTCTCCGTAAGACTGAACATATGTATATCCCATGCTTGTAGAGGATGTTGTAGAAGAGAGTCAAGATTGGAGGGTGGAGGTTAGCATTTCTACGGTTCTTTTTTTTTTTTTTTTATTTGACAGAGATCACAAGTAGGCAGAGAGACAGGCAGAGAGAGAGAGAGAGAGAGAGAGAGAGAGGAAGCAGGCTCCCTGCCAGCAGAGAGCCTGATGCAGGGCTCGATCCCAGGACCCTGAGATCATGACCTGAGCCGAAGGCAGAGGCTTTAACCCACTGAGCCACCCAGGCGCCCCAACGTTTCTAAGGTTCTGAAGCTTGAGTTTAGAAGTTTAAAATAGCCTTGATTGATGCCTGTGCTTGGCTGAAGCATAAGGCCCTTTCTGAAAAGCCTGGATAATAAATTACAACCTGTGTAAAATGACAGGTTCTTTTATGGTTCTGTATTTCTGGGAGCCTCTGTAAAGATAGGCAGAGTTTAAGGAAATGTGTGGATTAGAAAGAATGTAAGAGTCTGAGATTTGGCTTTTGGAGTTGAATAAAACAGCATACCACTTTGTTAGCTCTGTGACCTTGGGAAAGTTACAGTACTTCTTTGAACCCAGTTTCTTGGGGTTCCTGGGTGGCTAAGTTAGTTGAGTGTCTGCCCTAGGCTCAGGTCATGATCTTCGGAGTCCTAGGATCACATAGGGCTCCCTGCTTAGTGAGGAGTCGTCATCTTCCTCTCCTTCTGCTCCTCCACTCATGCTGTCTCTAGCTTGCACGCTTTCTCTTTAAGTAGATAAATAAAATCTTAAAGAAAAAAAAATGAACCAGTTTCTTGATAATGGTTAAATGAAAAGAGATGACAAGTCCCCAGCAGAGTATTTGGCCCTGAATTTTGGTAGAGGAATTGCATGAATTTGCAACTATAAGAAATTATTTTTAACCCAGAAATTTAATTTACAGTTTATGAGGAAGAGAAAGCATTTTTTTTCAGAAGAGATACCAGGAAAAGGGGGCTTTTTTTTTTTTTTTTTGAAACAGGGGACTTTTATTCATACAACTTACTCAAATTACCTCTGTAGGGTACAATTCTTGATTTGTAAATTGAGAGGATTGAACAAGGAACAGCATATTACACACTCTACTGAGGAAAATTAAGGTCTTTTGGGGGAGCTATCTCAGGGGTTGGTGGGTAAAGGCCCAAGTGGAGGCCAAGTTAGGGTGTTTTAATAATCCCTCTCTCCCTGAACTCTGAGCCCGAGCTTTATGCTTTGGTCTGTTTCATATATTGGGATTTTAGATATGATTATTTGCAGAGTTTTACTGATAAAGTAAAATTGAAGGGGAACTATTGGAATGAGGATCTCTGAAATCTCTTTAAAGGTGATGAAGGGGTATCTGGGTGGCTCAGTTGGTAAAGTGTCCCACTCTTGATTTCGGCTTAGATCTTGACCTCAGGGTGGTGAGATTGAGCCCCATATTGGGCTCCCAGCTGAGCATGGAGCCTGCTTAAGATTTTCTCCCTCTCTCTTTTCCCTCCTCACACTTGTGCACATATGCTTGTGCTGTCTCTGCTCCCTCAAAAAAAGAAAAGAAATGATGAAAAAGAGAACTATCAAGAGAAAAAGGGGAACAAAAGGGGGTAAGAGACCAAATGATCTGTGAGCCCTTAATTTATATTCCTTCATTATACATTCCTTTCTTGACCACTTAATTATTTAGAAATATAATTTAAGATCAGTCCTTTTTCCGTTTTTGGTCATTTGCTATATTTGACTTTACTCAGCCACCTTTTGCCTTCTGGCTTAGTTTATATTTTAGGACACAGATTCCACATACATGTTTATTACCATAATACTTTTCCTTACACTAACTCCAACTCAGTTTTATTTCATTTTTTGAGAAAACTTCCACATATATATTTATTACATAATAATGATTATAGTAGTTGCCAAGTCTGGACCATAGATTTTTAGTGGGACTGACTATGTCTGTATAAACTCAACTTCAATTTTTTTTTTTTTTTTTTGGTTAGAGGACATGAAATACTTTTGTGCCTTTTGATAATAGACATCATTATTAGAATTGTAAGGTTCAGTTTTTATTCAAGGTTGAATTTTTATTGACCTTTTTAATGATTTTCTTTATCTGTGGTTATATCTGTCCAGTTGACCAAGCCATTCCCAGCTGTCCTTATATGCACATTAAGTCCATGAATGATCTGGGTATAAAGGCTTAGTCCATGGCCCTTTCTCTCCCCTTTGGTCCTCAACACACACATACACTTTTAGCAACATAGAACATAGACTCAAGTGAATTTTACAGTGTTGAAAAATCTGTCTGGAATACCATCTCTCTTCTCCCCAAATTAAACTGATACCTGTATTTTAGCTGAAATGTACCCTCTTCTGTGAAGCCTTCATGACTTTAGGGCAACTTAGTTTGTCTTTTTTCACTCTGCACACTTAACTATTTTCTATGTGTCCCCATAGTGAGAGAACACTCTCCAGTATCCAGAAGAGCCCATAAAAAATATAAAGTAAAAAATAAATATTTGTTCAGGGAGAGAATGAATGAATGACTATCCAAAAAAAGCCTCAACAAAGCAAAGTTTACCGTCATTTAATAAACACAAGTTATTTTTTATTTTTCTTTTCATTTTTTACTTCTCTTCTTCACTAATTATTTTTCCCCTTTTTTAAAATTCTTCAAATGTTGACGTAATAGGAATATTTTTTTTAATTTGGTTTCTTTTATCCAAAGTAACTGAATCAGGAGACGTGACAAAGGATAATACATCACTAGGTCACATCCAGGCTTTCAGTACATGTGTGATGCCAGAGTTATAAGGGGCTCCTTGGAATCTATGGCTTGTGGTTAAACAAGGTTTCCCTTCTCATTACTCTCCATCTCCCACCCTAACCCTTCATAGTACAATGTGAGTCCCGAGGGCATTTTACTGTGTGATGTAGTAGGAGAAAAGAATGGGTCCTTTGAGGCTCTCATTTTCCTCAGTGTTACTAGGAAACAATATTTACTGTATTCATCAGAGTTCTCTAGAGAAACAGAACCAATAGAATGTGTCTCTCTCTCTCTGTGTATCCCTCTTTTCACAGAGATTGATTTATTTTAAGGAATTAGTTCATATGATTGTGGAAGCTTGGTAAGTTCAAAATCTGCAGGGTAGACTGGCAGGCTGCAGACCCAGAGAAGAGTTGCAGTTGGAGTCCAAAGAGAGCCTGCTTGCATAATTCCTTCTTGCTCAGGAGAGGTCAGTCTTTTTTGCTCTTCAGGCTTTCACCTGGTTGGATGAGACCCATTCACATTATAGAGGGTAAATCTGCTTTACTCAGAGTATACTGATTTACATATTAATCTCATCCAAAAAAACACCTTCATAGCAACATCCAAATGTTTGACCAAATATATGGAACTATAGCCCAGCCAAGTTGATATGTAAAATTAACCATTATTTCTTCCAAGGTTGTTGTGAGGGTTAAATATAGTAACACATGAAAGCACATGCATAGTGCCTGAGACCTGGTAGGAACTTAAGGAACATCATAGAGTAAATGCTGGTTTCTTCCCCATTCTGTTCTAAAACCACAATCCCCATAGTGTTAGCATTTCAGATTCATGCAAATGCATGACAGTTGTGGTAATGCCTCTTCTAGAAACTTAGTGGTCAGTAATCTATACTCAACTATTCAACTACTGACCAGTGTTTCTGTTAGAACTCTGCATCTTGACCCAGCATTAAGCTCATGGCCACTGACTTCTGCTAAGCCTTCCCCCAGCTCCTTCCTTTTCTACTGTGAGGGAGTTACATCAGTGGGCTAAGCTATTTCTATTGGTGTACATCTGTTATGCTTCTTTAGTTCCTACTCCAGGTTCCCCTTTTCCCTTCATGACACAGTGGCCCTAATATCTAGTAAAATATTGCTCTTTCTCCTCCTCCTCTCCTTTTTCTTTCTTTCTCCTCTTCTCCACTTTTTATTATTGGTTCATCTATTGATGGATTTCTCCTAAGACCGAGCATATATGTCACAAATATTATGTGACTTCTGAATTGATTTCTTTTTTTACTCCTAGAATCATTACCAGAAGAGGTCTTAGAGATCGCGTGGTCAACCCTTTAGATATGATGAAGTAACTTTGATCTAAATTATGAAGAGTCAGGAACTTGATAGAGATTGATTACTATACAAGTTTGAGAACAAATTCTGTTTCTCCCATTAGCTAAGTAACTTCAGACAGGTTACTCTGAGCATCTGTTTTTATAATCAGCAAGATGTCTGGGATAATTATATTGTTCATCTCACAGATTTGTTGTGACATGAGCTAGTATGTGTAAAGGACTTAATAGCACAGTTTATATATCATTTTACTCAGTAAATGGTAAATATTTTTATTTTGAGATTTCTTAACATATATGGCTTTAACTTACTCCCTCTCCACACAGAATAAGATATTCAAATCATCACTTACCATACCTAGAATAGTTATTCTGGAAAATAAGAAAATCTATATGAACTCTTTTCAGTTACATAAATAGTGTGTGTGTGTGTGTGTGTGTGTGTGTGTGTGTGTATTCCTTTTTATCAGTGGGTTATAGTTTAATATACTTGTAAATAAGGCAAAGAAATGCTCCAGTCTGGATATTGCACATGTCACTTCCTTTCATAATTCTTTGGCCCAAACTGGTTATATTGCTGCATCTAAGGATAGGGTGGGGAGACAAAAAATATTCACTTTGGAGATCCTAGAAGGAGACAATGACACTAATGACTACCATACTCAATTAGTCTCTTATTCACCCACCCATCCACCTACTCAGTGTTCATCCAATTCTTTTTATATGTCAGGCACTGGACTAGGTCTCAGGAAGGCAGAGATGATTACATCTTGGTGGAATTCACATACTTGTTGGCCATTCCAGTCACACATACTCAAGCTTATATCTGAAGAATATGGAAAAGGACTGACAAAATTATGTGGCTGCAGTTTATAGATTGCTTCAAAAAATCCCTGAAGTTGGCATTCCTAGGTGGCTCAGTCGTTAAGCATCTGCCTTCAGCTTGGATCATGATCCTGGGGTCCTGGGATCAATTCCCTGCTCAGCAGAGAGCCTACTTCTCCCTCTCCCTCTGCTGCTCCCTCTGTTTGTGCTCTCTGTCTGTCTGTCTCTCTGTTAAATCAATAAGTGAATAAATAAATCTTAAAAAAACAAAAAAAAAATCTGTGAAGTGAGGCTGGTCTACTTAATATTTTCTTGCTCAACCTATCATTATCATGATAGTTCACTGACCTAATGTGTATATACATTGAAGCATGTGATTAATGAAGGAATTTATTTATTCATACTGTCACTCAGTATTTAAAGTGATTGTTTTGCCTTTTTCACAATAATGGAAACAAAATTGATATAGAGATTTATGTAAAAAATCTGAAGTATGCTTTGTAAGTGTCCATGAAAAGGAAACTTTTGCATTTACAATGTGTATGTTATTGGTGAGTTATAAAAATCTTTCTTTAATATCTTTTTTATTCTGGTTCACAATTTAAGAAAAGTCCTCATTGTTGTTTATGAACAGTAAATGAATAAACATTTATTGGTTGTCTTATCGGGGCCAATTATTACTTTAAACCCATTTACGCAATCACTTTTAAAAATAGATGGTTTAAAAAAAAA
>CM053613.1:51062787-51113887 GCA_028646535.1 Procyon lotor | reverse complement strand
GTCTTCTAGGCACTGCGGAAAGAGCATTCAAGGTATAGGGAAAAGCAAGTACAAAAACCTGAAGGCAGATGTGTGCTGGCAGGAACAACTACAAGGAGGCCAATATGGCTGGAAGAACATACCCAAGGAGAGGGTAGCAGGGGATGAAGACAGTGAGGAGGAAAGAGAACAGAAACACTCCTCTAGCAGAGAAGGAAAGTAGATGGACTAGGGAATTACAGTTTGCTTACAGGCAGCTTTGAAATCTCATTCATGTTAATAAGACCATTTGATAGGCTGTATGTTTCTCTAGCTGCATTTACTTCCTTGGAGGTGAATGAGAAGTTGGTGGAGAGTTCTTTTTAACCGTTTGCCAAATCAGTAAAAGAAAGTGAGAGAGAGAGGGAGATAGATGGACAGACCTGGGGATTGAGGGGCGTATGCAAGGGAGTAATTTATTCACTGACCATGGAATTTAAGCCAAGTAAGGAAAGGAATGAGGATGGGGTGAGGGCCAGTGAAAGGTAGATTACGTGAGGTTGAAGGTCCTCCTTGCTTCCTGCAGTTAGCCCTCTACTGCAGTTCCCATGGGTCACATTAATCACCTCTTCTCCTCAGAGCCTGCTATGATTTCTAATTGTTTGCTTTCTTTTTTTTTTTTTTTTTAAGATTTTATTTATTTATTTGAGAGAGAGTGAGAGAGTATACAAGTGCAGTGAGGGGTAGGGGGAGAGGGTCAAGCAGACTGTCCCCACTGAGCAGGGAGCCCCATTCCAGGCCCTGTCCCTGGACTCTGAAATCATGACCTGAGCCGAAGGCAGACACTTAACAGACTGAGCTACCCAGGTGCCCCAGCTGATTGTTTGCTTTTTTTTTTTTTTTTTTAAGATTTTATTTATTTGACAGAGAGAAACACAGCGAGAGAGGGAGCACAAGCAGAGGGAATGGTAGCGGGAGAAGCAGGCTTCCCGCGGAGCAGGGAGCCCAATGAGGGTCTCCATCCCAGGATCCTGGGATCATGACCTGAGCTGAAGGCAGACGCTCAATGAATGAGCCACCCAGGCGCCCCAATTGTTTGCTTTATTTAGAACAAAATCCTGTAGCATTCAAGGCCTTCCACCCTGTGACCCCAACCCACCTTTCCAGTGTGCTAATCTATTCTTCACACATGCTCATTCTTTTCCTGTTTCTATGCTTTAGCCCACATTGTTCCTTTTGCCTGGAATACCTCTCCCAATACCTCTCCCAGTTCCCTTACCCCCTTTATCAATCTTACCCTTTTTTTAAGCCCCATCTCAGACACTGCCTACTCCATGAGATATTTCTTAATCTCCTGGAAAGTGTGGGATCAGTCAGATCTATCTTTGTACTTCTCTCTTGGCACATGTCTTATTCTAGCCTTGTGTTAAAATCTTTTGTACCCTTATTTTACTCCCTTTTTAAAGCAGGAACTCTATCTTGTAAGTATCCATACTCATAGCATACTGCCCATAGTTTTACATGGTTTTTATAGTTCTAGAGTATCATCATTACAAATGTTTGTTGAATCTGTATCTTTCCCCTTTCTCTCCTCTCCTGGTTCCCTCTACATTGAACTAAGGAAGAGGTGGTGTGTGTGTGTGTGTGTGTGTGTGTATAGGGAGGGAAACGATATGGAAACTTCATTTTCACCTGTCTAAAATACTTTGGGGAAACAATGTAGAATGCCAGGCAAATAAAAAAGAGGCCCACTTATTCACATTCTCTTATTCTGATGATCTATCTGGAAGCTGTAGCTAGTTGTCTATACTGACCCTTCTCCCACGTATGTACAGAGAAAGAATCATGGGAGGGAGTGTGGCAAAGTTTGCTCTTTGTTTTGTGTCTGGGTGAGGGCCAGGGAAAGGATAAAGAACGAAGATACTGGGGAAAATGTCCCCTTAAAGCCTGCTTCTGTGGCAATTGTGTACTGCCCATATTTACTGGAGACCTAAGGTAAAGACAGTACTTTTTATGATTAATATGCAAAAAGAAGCCAATTAACTATATGTATTTGTAAATCCTTACTTTGTTACGTATATGTCAGTTCCAAGTCCTCACACAGTGCTGCACCTGGAGAGGATCAGCTGTCCTTTCTCTGTGAAGTTCATGATGTTCTTTCTTGTTGTTTATGTTGTGGGGATGCATACATGGGTTAGGAAAAGGCTGATTTATTAATAAGTCAGATTTCTTTAGGAGCTTCCTCTGAATAGCTTCGCAAGTTGGTTATATGATATAACGAAATATCATTCTATTGCAGCAGATATGATATCTAACATAGTAAAGCAGAACAATTGTACGTTCATCCAGAAATATTTATTGAACTCTTCCCATGTGCCATACACTATGTTAATAGCTGGGGATAAGTGGAAAGCAAAGATAGACTTCATGAAGTTTACAGTTTAGTCGGAAAGAACTTAGTGATAAGTAATTACAAGTGTGACAATGTGTGCTTTAAGGAAGTAGTTTGTTGTGAGATCTACAATGGAGTCCAGGGTCTTGCGTATTAGGGAATCCTTTAAAAAAAAAAAAAAGATTTTATTTAGCATGAGAAGGGGGAAGGTCAGAGGGAGAAGCAGACTCCCCACTGAGCAGGAAGCCTGATGTGGGTGGGACTCAATCCAGGGACTCCAGGATCCTGACCTGAGCTGAAGGCAACTGCTCAACTGACTGAGCCACCCAGGCACCCATGTATTAGAAAATCCTGTAGGCAGCAATGGTGTCAAAGCAGAGACTGGGAAGTTAAATAGGAGTTAACCAGGAGAAGGAGATGATCGAAATTTCTGCCCAGGTAGAGAGTGTATCTTAAGGTAGGAAAGAGAAGTCCATGTTGGAGGAACTAAAAGGTCAGTAATACTGGGACAGGGTGTCAGACTCTTATGAAGCAAGAGGTGGCCCTCAGCGGTATGAAGTCAGTATTATTATTATTTCCGTTGGCACACGCGTAGTGCAGGTATTCCTTCTCTGAATCTTTTATTGGCTTCAAGAACATAACTTGTTGTTGAAGTGGTAAGGGGCAAAGTACTGCTCTGCTGACAGAGTAAATGCATTCACCTTGTGACGGATACAGCCTAACTGCTCTTAATATATTTATCTTCTACCCTGCAAGGAGGTACTACATCTTTTTTATAGAGAAATAAAAGGCTCAGAGGTAAAGTGATACATCCATGATCTGTGATAGCTGATAAGTGATAGTGCCAGGATTTAAACTAAGCTCTGTTGACATCAGAGCCCTTGATTTTTGTTGCTTCTGTGCTAACTGTATTTCTGGAGTAGACACAAGATTGTGTAATTTATGGCCTAAATTAGAGATAGTGTGGAAGTCATATTTGTTAAGGAAATCCATATTAGACAGTAATAAAGTTGAATCAAGAGGAATCTCAATTCTCTAGCACCACGCTGGATAATTTTGGAGAGAAAAAAATCACAATGGAGGTTTTAATAATACAGAACTTTCTTCTGACTTGACTTTTGTGTTACAAAAAGAAGACTTTTAAATGAATGCACTTTAAATAAATGAACCATGTTAACAGCAAAAGGGGACTTGAAATCTTCCAAGATACAGACTATGAGGTATTTTTGGAGGGCTGTATACATCCTAGAGTAAAGGATGTTAAGAGACCTCCACTGATGATTACAAAAAGGTATTCTGCAAGAAATAAAGGAGGAGACTAAACTGGTGGTGGGGCAGGAGTGAGGTCACTACTTTAGAAATTTGTCCCCTTAAGTTTGGTGCTCAGTACAGTTTACCCTAGTTCCATTAGGGAATCCTCTTTTTTAAGTTTTCCCAACAGTCTGTGTACAAAATTTGGCTTGGAATAAGTTAAAGTTCCTGTAAATGTTGCTTATCTATACTAATGAATTAGTCACTGCTATATATTCATCTTCTATTCCATTTGAATGTTCCTTTTTTGTCCACTAACTCAAAGGAACAGAAGTCACCATTTGGCACTTTGTTTTTGAAAGTCTTCCTTGATGAGAAAGTCAAGTTCAGGTAACCATACCTATATTTTGTTTTCTCTAAAAGCCTTGATAGTGATCTCATCTTTTTTTTTTTTTTCAATATTTAAAAAAAATCTATTTAGAGAGAGAGAAAGGGAATGAGAAAGAGTACATGTGAGTGAGAGAAAACCAGCGGAGGCAGGACAGAGGGAGAGGGAGAATCAGGCTCACCGCGTGGGGCTCCATCCCACGACCCTGAAATCCTGATCCAAGCAGAAATCAAGAGTTGGATGCTCAGCCGACTGAGCCATGTGAGCGCCCCTAGTGGTCTCATCTTTAAACATGGTGCTTAGGATGATAGTATTCTCCTATTTAATAAAGTATTACCATTTTAAAGGATATTAAACTGAAAATTTAAGTTAATCTCTTTAACTACTTTTATGAGAAACCTGGATAATTGAACCATGATTGTAATTATATTATTCTGACCCCCAAGAGGAAATAAGTAGTCCTTTGAGATGTGGATTCATAATCTTCAGCATATGGGGTGATGAAAGTGATGCTACAGATTATTTTAAAATTCTTTAGAAATAAGGTATTCAATCACCTTTTATTTTTGCAATATGTACCTTTCCTCAGAGCTACATAATTCATGTAGTGATGAATGTGTAACTAAAGGCATATTGCACTGTCTGTCACAGCACTGGAGAGAAAGTCAGAAACAAAAATATATCACATATACCAGGCCACGTTATATTTAGTGTGTTAGAGACTTTCACTGTCACAAAGTCATTGCCTTGTTGCTGTTTTCAGTTCCATAATAACTGCAAATTTTTAAAAAAATTTCGCTTTGCCAGGTCATACTGTTTTAAATGAAAAATTGGAACAAATTGCTAATGTTTTTTTATGGTTTTGGTTTTTTTTTTTGCTAAAATTTTATATCACTGGGGTACCTGGGTGGGTCAGTTGGTTAAGTGTCCAACTCTTGATTTTGGCTCAGATCCTGATCTCAGCATGGTTATATGCATCCCTGCCTTGGGCTCTGTTCTGTGTTCAGACCTGAGTCCTCCTGAGAGTCTTTCTCCCTCTGCCCTTCCCCATACCTGCACTTGTGTGTCTGTGCACACGTGCTCATATGCTCTCTCTCAATAAATAAATGAAATCTTTTAAAAAATGTTTTATATGACAATTTCTTCCTCATAAGTAGTAATATTAAACATATACCATTGTGTATGTTTGTGCGTGTATTTGGCAGTGATTTCAGATTTGGGAGGTGCATGCTAATAAAACTGTGCTCTACAAAATGTACTGTCATACATCAAGCTCTCACTTCCTTCAGGACCCTGCTAAATACTTGCATGCATGTATTATCCAACTTAATCATCATAAGGCCCCTCTGAGGGGTGCCCTGGGTGGATCAGTCAGTTAAACGTCTGAATCTTGATCCCAGCTCAGGTCTCAGAGCACCACTCAGTGGTGAAATTTAGGCCCCGAGCTGGGCTCCATGCTGAGGACATGGAGTCTACTTTAAAACAAAAACAACAACAACAAAAGATTTCTCTGAGATAGGTACTATTTTTTTTTCATTTTACGTATAAGAAAACAAGCCCACAGACATGAAGTAACTTATTCAAATTCCGATAGCTCTAATAGATGGCAGAAATGGCATTCAAAGTCAGATCTGTCTGCAAATTCTTTTCTCTTTTTGCTACCTTATAGAACATTCGCTTGTGGTTTTCAGGAGAGAAAAAAAGTTTTTGAAAGCTACCCTTGGTACTGATCAGATTTCATCAGTGCCAAAGTGTGTGTATGTGTGTGTGCCCAAACTTTGACACTGGTATTTTTGATAAATTTTCCTGATGGCTTATGACTAGCATGTTTGGCCAGCATCATTGTGATTTAATAACCTAATTTAAACAAGGAACTACAACCCAAACAATGGCTCTGATTCAGCCGATAGGAAAGTGAGGAAGTACTTGTTATCATTTGTCAGTGAATTCTTATTTTTATGCAGTTCGAGCCATGGGTCACACTGCAGACACTATCCTTTAAAAGCCGGAAACCTCTGTCACTTCCGGAGCACTAATGGCCTCTTCCTTAGAGGGAGCAGCTCATAGAACAATTTCGGAAAGCAGTGGTGATGACTCCCTTCTCCTTGGCCTAGGATGCTTCCTTTCTCTTAAACAATTGGCTTTAAATGACAATGACTGGTGTGGCTAATGCATACCAAAACAGGCTTTCTGTTTGCCTTTTTATGTAGTCTGATTTCTAGAAAATGACCAAAGTTTAAAGGAGAAGGTAATTACTATTTGCTGACCACCTCTCCATGATCTCTTCAAGGGCAGCAATGTTGGGTCTCATGCATCTGGGGATCTGGGTGGCTGCGGTACCAAGCTTTGTGCATGTCGAGCTGTGCTGATAGAATGACACTGCATGTCATGTTCTGTTACTGAAAATATTAAATGCAAATATCCAATATTAGGCAAGGTATAAAAGAGCCTATTGCTGTTAACTTACATACCCCCAGTGTTTTGGTTCATATCTGAAGAATTTGAGTGTAACATGGTAAAATGAATGTTGAAGATGCCAGGGAAGTTACTCTCCAAAAAATATGGATCATGGTTTTTTAAAGATTTCCAGAAGGGCTTTTTGCAGTTAAATTGTGTAACATTGCCAGATCCATTTATTAGTTTGAATTTATAGTCATTTATCTGTAATCTCTGTTCTCTAGATGACCTTTCTCCGTTTCACATTGTAGAACAAGCATATACATACATTTTCTCTCGCCTATTGGTCTTCCTCTGAAGATTTATTCTTTAAATACTTCTTGAATCTTCAAGGCATCTAGCCTGTTTAGCACTTGCTTGTACCCTTCTGTTAAAAAATATTTCCCTCCCGGAAGCCCTTCTTTGTTAATTGGAAAAGCAGTGAGGCCTTCTGTTATTTTTTGGCTCCTATTTAACACTTCCAGTTAATTCACTGTCCTTGTTTCATCTTTGCTTACATATATCTAAGATGTGAAGACAACTCTAGTTGATTTGTGAATTCCATGTATTTCATTTTTAAATTCCAAACTGCCGCATCCCATGCCTCCCAGGATATTTTGATTGCCTTATCCACTATCCATTATCCATTAGACAAAACAACTGAATTTTAGGATCAGCCTTTAAAAACATAGTCAGAGAGATTACCATGCTAGAAAAGAATCTCTAATATTCATTGTACATTGTTATTTCATATTGACATTGTGTGCCAGGCATTACACATTGGTTATTTCATTGTTTTGTACACCCTGTGCTGGAATGTGGCTGAAAAACAAAGCAGCCCCATAAAGTATGCCCACCCATCCCACTGTCCCAGTTCCTTCTTCAGACCTCAGGCCAAAGAACTAACCCATGGCACCGTAAGAGGCCTCAGTTCAATGACCAGCTTCTGTCCTAAATGAGCAGTGCGTATGCCACATTGGTAGTCTTAGGCAAAATATAATAAAAGTAAGTGTTAACAGCATTCAGAAAAGGGAATAATCTCCTCAGCGTGGGCCAATTATTCATTAAACAACTGTTGAGGGTGTACACTGTGGATAGACTGATAGGTGTGGTCCCAGCAGTCAGGCTGCTCACATACTAATACAGAGACCAACATATAAACAAATCACTGCGATCTAGAGTAGTAGTACAAAAAAAATGTTTATAAAGTGCAATGGAAGGCACAGAGTGGGGGTGGACATCACTCAAGGTGCTGAGATAATTATTTGATAACCAGTATAGAAGGATTTTAATATTTAATAACTGGCTGAGTATTCGCCTTGGTTAGTAGTGAGTGCCTTAAGAATAGGATAGTGCTTAAACTGGGTAGTATCCCTCATATGGATAGTTAGGTGCAGCTGGGAGGTATGGGTGTTCAAAGCAAGTTAAACTTTTTATAAAAAAATATTAATGTCATTACATTAATTACATTACATTAATTAAAAGTCCTTTGTTTTTTTTCACATTTCTGTTAATGGCACTAATCTCCTGGTCACCCAGGATTAGAGTATTTTGGAGTCATCAATTCCTTCACCTTCTATACCTCTATACCAAAGTCCAATTAACCACCAAGACTTTTCCATGATTCCTTCCTACTTTATGCCCTTTCCTTTGCATTTCTAGGTTTACTAGCTTTTATAAACCCACACAATTTCAAGCTAAACTATAACAATAGCCTCTTCAGTCCCTTTGTTCTGTCAGTCTCAGGCCAGGCCAGCTGGCACTATGGTTTTTTTCTCCCCTCCTCTTTTCCAATCCAGGCATTTCCTGGGCCCTGCTTAAACCCCACCTCCTCAGGGAAACCTTCCCCGACTGACCCAGCCTAGTATGAGCTATCCTTCCCTGGGCTTCACTGGTACTTGTCTTTAACATTTGTTAACTATACAGTAACTTTGTGAAATGGCTCTTGTTGCCTGAATTGTAATTACATCTTAGAATATGATTTAACAGGTAGTTATCTCTCAAGTGGAAAGCATACATGCTCTAGAATTAATATCCTCACAGGTTTATAATGGTTCAGGACATTTAGAGTTTTAAAATTTCCTGATTGACATAATTTAAAAATCTGTAGCCAGGTTGCTGAATAGCAGCTAATTTTCTTTGAAAGAAATGCTGACTATGACCCACTAACTTCAGTTTATAACCATGAATGGATCACAACCTCCTCCTTAGGAAACACTAATCTAGACTATATGGATCCTATAAAGATGAATGTTTCTCATATAATGGAGAGGTAAAGCCTGGAAGCAAAAATCTTTACTATAGGGTGAATGTAAAGTATTGCAATAGATAGATAGATAGATAGATAGATAGATAGATAGATAGATAGATAGCACAAAATTTCAGAGGAGGAAGAATTGCATGGTGAAAACTACTTTTTATTGTAGGAAGATGATTGTTTGGGGGAGAAGGCAATTGGTATCTCTTAACAGTCTTAAAATTATTTTCCCTTGATAGTTAAATCATTCCTTTCAGAATTATTTGGTTTTTGTTTTTTTGTGCTTTATTATTACCATTCTTTTTTTTTGCAGGAGCACATAGGAATAATATACATTCATGTCCTTTTTCTGTATTTCAATTCTAGTATAATTAGCATACAGTGTTATATTAGTTTCAGGTGTATAATTTTAGATTTCAGGTCATTCAACATTTCTGTAAATTACTCAGTGCCCATCACAGTAAGTGTACTCTTAATTCCTTGCACCTCTTTCACCCATCCCCCCACCCACCTCCACCCTGGCAACCATCGGTTTGTTCTCTGTATTTAAGAGTCTGTTTTCTTGATTGCCTCTTTTTTACTTTGTTGATTTGTTTTGTTTCTTAAATTCTGCATATGAGTGAAATCATATGGAATTGGTTTTTCTCTGACTTATTTCACTTACCATTATATTTTCTAGATCCATCCATATTGTTGCAAATGGCAAGATTTCATTCTTTTTTTTTTTTTTTTTGGCTGAGTAATATTTCATTGTATATAAATACCAACTCTTCTTTTATTAACATATAATGTATTATTTGCCCCAGAGTACATGTCTGTGAATCCTCAGGCTTACACATTTCACAGCACTTACCATAGCACATACCCTACCCAATGTCCATAACCCAGCCACCCCATCCCTACCCCCCTGCCTCCCAGCCACCCTTAGTTTGTTTCGTGAGTCTAGGGGTCTCTTATGGTTTGTCTCCCTCCCCATCCCTTCCTGTTTCATTTCTCTCCCCCACCCCCTCAAACTCCCGGCTTGCCTCTCAAATTCTTCATATCAGAGAGATCATGTGATAATTGTCTTTCTCTGACTGACTTATTTTGCTTAGCATAATACGTTCCAGTTCCATCCATGTCGTTGCAAAAGGCCAGATTTCATTTCTCTTGATGGCTGCATAGTATTCCATTGTATATATATACCACCTCTTCTTTATCCATTCATCTGTTGATGGGCATCTAGGGTTTTTCCAGAGTTTGGCTATTGTGGACATTGCTGCTATAAACGTTCGGGTGCATGTGCCCCTTCGGATCATGACGTTTGTATCTTTAGGGTAAATACCTAGTAGTGTGATTGTGGGGTCATAGGGTAGCTCTATTTTCAACTTTTTGATTTTTGAGGAACCTCCATACTGTTTTCCACAGTGGCTGTACCAGCTTGCATTCCCACCAACCGTGTAGGAGGGTTCCCCTTTCTCTGCATCCTTGCCAACATCTGTCATTTCCTGACTTGCTAATTTTAGCCATTCTGACTGGTGTGAGGTGGTATCTCACTGTGGTTTTGATTCGTATTTCTCTGATGCTGAGTGATGTGGAGCACTTTTCATGTGTCTGTTGGCCATTTGGATGTCCTCTTTGCAGAAATGTCTGTTCATATCTTCTGCCCATTTCTTGATTGGATTATTTGTTCTTTGGGTGTTGAGTTTGAGAAGTTCTTTATAGATTTTGGATACTAGCCCTTTATCTGATATGTCATTTGCGAATATCTTCTCCCATTCTGTCAGTTGTCTTTTGGTCTTGTTGACTATTTCCTTTGCTGTGCAAAAGCTTTTGATCTTGATGAAGTCCCAATAGTTCATTTTTGCCCTTGCTTCCCTTGCCTTTGGAGATGTTTCTCTGAAGAAGTTGCTGCGGCTGAGGTCGAAGAGAATTACCAACTCTTCTTTATCCATTTATCTATCCATGGACAGTTGGGTTGCTTCCATAATTTGGCTATAGTAAATAATGCTGCTAAAAACATTGGGGTGTATACATCTTTTCGAATTAATGTTTTCAAATTCTTTGGGTAAATACTCAGTAATGGAATTACTGGATCATATGGTAATTCTTTTATTAATTTTTTTAGGACCCTCCATACTGTTTTCACAGTAGCTGCACCAGTTTGCATTCCCACAAACAGTGCACAAGGGTTTCTTTTTCTCCACGTGCTCACCATCACTTGTTTATGTTTTTGATTTTAGCCATTCTGACAAGTGTGAGGTGATACCACATTGTGGTCTTGATTTGCATTTCCCTGATGATGAGTGATATTGACCATCTTTTCATGTGTCTGTTGGTCATCAGGATGTCTTTTTTAGAGAAATGTCTGGTCATGTCTTCTGCCCATTTTTTAATTGTATTAATCGTTTTTTGGGTGTTGAGTTGTATACTTTGGATACTAACCCTTTATTGGATATGTCATTTGCAGATATCTTCTTCCATTCAGTAGGTTGCCTTTTAGTTTTGTTGATTGTTTCCTTTGCTATGAAGAAGCTTTTTATTTTTATGTAGTCCCAGTAGTTTATTTTTGCTTTTGTTTCCCTTGCCATAGGAGACAAATCTAGAAGGATGGTTCTATAACCAATGTCAGATAAATTACTGCCTGTGCTTTCTTCTAGGATTTTTATGGTTTTAATTCTCACATTTAGGTCTTTTTTCCATTTTGAATTTATTTTTGTGTATGGTCTAAGAAAGTCCAGTCTCATTCTTTTGCATGTAGCTGTCCAGTTTTCCCCTCAGCATTTTTTTTAAAGATCTTATTTATTTAATTGACAGAGAGAGAAGGGATGGGGCAGAGGGAGAAGCAGACTCCCCACTGAGCAAGGAGCCTGATACAGAACTCAATCCCAGGACCCTGGGATCAGTACCTGGGCCAAAGGCAAACGCTTAACAGACTGAGCCACCCAGGCACCCCTTCCATCACCATTTGTTGAAGTGACTGACTTTTTCCCATTGGATATTCTTTCCTCGTCAAGGATTAATTGATCATATAATTGTGGGTTTATTTCTGTTCCGTTGATCTATGTGTCTGTTTTTGTGTGAGTACCCTACTGATTTGATTATTACAGTTTTGTAGTTGTATCTTAAAATTTGGGATTGTGATACCCCCAGTTTTGTTATTCTTTTTTCAAGATTGCTTTGGCTATTCAGAATCTTTTGTGGTTCCATATGAATTTTAGAATTATATGTTCTACTCTGTGAGAAATGCTGTTGGTATTTTCATGGGGATTACAGTAAATCTATAGATTGCTTTAGGTACCATGGACATTTTATCAATATGTGTTCTCCTAATTCATGAACATGGAATATCTTTCCATTAGTTTGTGTCATCTTCTATTTCTTTCCTCAGTTATGGTTTTCAGAGTATAGGTCTTTCACTTCCTTGGTTAAATTTATTCCTAGTATTTAAAAATTATTTTTATGCAATTTTAAATGGGACTGTTTTCTTAATTTCTTTTTCTGTGACTTCATTATTAGTTTATAGAGATGCAGTGGGTTTCTGTATATTGATTTTGTATCCTGTGACCTTACTGAATTCATTTATCAGTTTTAGTAGTTATTTTGGTGGAGTCTTTAGGGTTTTCTATATACAATACCATGTCATTTGCAAGTAGTGAACGTTTTACTTCTTCCTTACCAGTTTGGATGCTTTTTATTTCTTTTTGTTGTCTGATTGCTGTGGCTAGAACTTCCAGTACTATGTTGAATAAAAATGATGAGAGTGGATATCCTTGTCTTGTTCCTGACCTTAGGGGCAAAGTTCTCAGTTTTTCCCCTTTGAGTATGATGTTACTTATGGGTTTTTCATACATAGCCTTTATTCTGTTGAGGTGTGTTCCCTCTAAACATACTTTGTTGAAGATTTTTATCAAGAATGGATATTTGTCAAATGCTTTTTCTGCATCTATTGAAATGATCATGTGGTTTTTATCCTTTCTCTTATTGATGTGATATATCGCATTGATTGATTTGCTTATATCGAAACATCCTTGCATCCCAGGAATAAATCCCATTTCATTATAGTGAATGATTTTTTAAATGTATTGTTGGATTCAGTTTGTAATATTTTGTTGAAGATTTTTGCATCTATGTTTATCTTGATCTTTAGTTCTGTTTATTTGTAGTATCTTTATTTGGTTTTGGTGTCAGGGTAATGCTGGCCTTGTAAAATCAATTCGGAAGCCTTTCTTCCTCTTCTGTTTTTTGAAATGGTTTGAAAAGAATAGGTATTAACTTTTCTTTAAATGCTTGGTAGAATTCCTCTATGAAGCCTTCTGATCCCGAGCTTTACATTCATTTCCTCTTTATTCACCATCTTGTTTTCCTTCTCAGTGTTTTGTGCTTACTTAACAGCAGAGCTTGTAATTGAAGTTTCCTGACTTAGACTGTATTTCTAAACATTAATGAGCAAAGCAGGAGACCATGAGAAAGAAGATTTATTTCTGTTTTAATAGTCATGCATTTTGGGGATAAAAATGACTGTTTTTAAAATGGGGAGCTCTAAGAGGTACTAGCCTATGGGATGAAAATATTACTGGTGAATAGTTTACTTTCTCATTGTAGGCTGCTTGGGTTATATTTTAAAGGGAGACAATGTCCTATAGTAAGTAGTGTTGGGAGGTTATAATTATTACTCCTGAGTTTTCTTTAGAATGTGCTATTTGTTTTCTATTTATTTTTCTTTTTAAATAAAATGAGGTTTCGATGTGAAGCTTTTCTTGGTTATATTATTTGTGGCAGCTCTTTTCTCTTATAGAAGATCCTTAATGTAAATGCCACCTTACATTATTTTCTCTGAAGACACAATTTTTCCTGGGGAAAATGTATCATCAAACTGCTTTTTAGGTTACCCAGGGGTCACATGCCAAAATATCCATATGGTTGTAATGTACTTGTGTGTGTGTGTGTGTGTGTGTGTGTGTGTGTGTGTGTGTGTATGTGTGTTTGAATATCACAAGGTGTAATAACTGATAGCTATCAATCATCAGGGAGTATTTGCTATAATTCAGTACATTGGGGGCCTTTACTGTGGTCAGAGATTTATACACACACTACCTTGAATCCTTGCAACCTTCTAGGGAAGATATTAGTACCCTTTTACAGGTGAGGCAACGGAGGTTCAGAGATGTGGCAAATGTGCTGAAATTCACCTAGCTTGAAAGTGGCACAATTGGGGTGCCTGGGTGGCTCAGTGGTTTAAAGCCTCTGCCTTCGGCTCAGGTCATGATCCCAGGGTCCTGGGATCGAGCCCTGCATCGGGCTCTCTGCTCAGCAGGGAGCCTGCTTCCCCCTCTCTCTCTCTGCCTGCCTCTCTGCCGACTTGTGATCTCTCTCTCTGTCAAATAAATAAATAAAATCTTAAAAAAAAAAAAAAGGACAAGGTCTTTAAAAAAAAAAAAAAAAGAAAGTGGCACAATTAGCATTTTAACTCAGAACTGTCAGGCTGCAAAGCCGGTCTCTTTCCACTGGAGAAGCAGCACTCCTCTGGGCCTGGAGTTGTCCCAGAAAGCCTTACACTGGGACAGTGCTTCAGTGAACATATGGATGGATGGAGGATGAAATAGGGAATTTTCTGTAATGACACACAATGTCATATAATGTAGGAGAATATTCCAGGCGGGAAAATTTCACATGCAGCAGCCTGGAGATTTGAGAAAGGATATTATATCCAGAGGGTTTCTGAATTATGAAGTAGTAGAGGGCAAGTGATAGAAAATGAGGTTGAAAAAGAGGTGAGCAGGGCCCCAATATAGGCATTATATCCTCTGAGTTTGCCTTCATTGGATTATATCTCCTCTTTGCTCCTATAACAAACATCTTGTGCTTACCTGCATTAATAACGTGCATCCCTTGTGTAGAAATAGTTTCTTTGCTTGCTTGTCTCTACTAGACTGTGACCTTTTTGAGAGCAAAGACTGTGTCTTTTATCCTTGTGTCCAGTGTAGGCAGGAGCATGCAGTAGGTACTCAGGAAGTAGTAGGAGGATGAAAAGGCCTTGTCCTTGTTGAGAAGAGTCAATATTAATCATAGTCATATCTGTGTTTAACACTCTTCTACCCTTTCAAAGTTGAGTTGGATTTTAACTTGACAATTCTTTGATCTGTTCATATTTCTTGTGGCTAACACACCTGATAGAAAGATAACAGAGTGTCACTGGTGAGACAAGGGTGAGAATAGAGATAACTGGTATAACCCAAGTTCAGCTAGGTCACTTGGTCTTCTGGTGTCACATCACACTTCTCACTTTTTCTACTCAATTCAACTCAACAGTCATTGATGAAACAGTCCTGTGCCCACTGTGCTTTGTGCTGTGGGGTTCAGATATAAACAAGAGAGGGGAGGCAGTATGATATGGTGGGAAAAGTCACCCTCTACACGTCATAGAGTTTCTGTGAAGAACAGATGAGAGGATGTACCTTTAGGCTTTAGGTGTGGCCCTTGCATTATTCACAGGGGCAAGTGGGACTAATACTCATGATTTGATCAGCAGATTCTGACATCTTATATAGGGTTACTTTAGTCTTGGTTTAATAACAATATAGCAGGTATAGGATACGTATATAAAAATAACTACAGTGAAAGACTATATTTTAAAAATGCTATAATAGAACTAAAATTACCATGGAAGCACAAAGAAGGCAGGAAGGCCAAGGACCACTTCGGGTAGGAAATGACATTGAATAGAATCACCGGAGCCAAAATCAGGAGTCAGAAGCTTAACCTACTGAGCCACCTAGGCACCCCAGAAGGCTGTGGAGAGTAAAGGCTTAATTAACTATTGTCTGCTCTGAGACTGCTTCTCTGACCACTGTATTAAAATCAGATCTACCTTTGTATTTTCTATTAGAATCAAACCTCCACAATTGTGGTTTCCAAGTGTTTATTTGTGTATTTGCTTGTTTGTTTTCTGTTTCATTCATTAGACTATAAGCACTGTGAGGGCATTGACCATATCTAGCTTGTCCACTGTTGTCTCTCTGCACTTATATATGGTAGGCACTCAAGAAATGCTTGTTAAATGAATGGATGACTATAATCATTCACTGTCACTTCTCTGTACATCCTATTAACTCTGGGCAGTTGCTATACAAGATAGTGACTCAAAGTCAAAAGCACCTGAAAGTAATCAAAGAGGCAATTTGGTCATGTTTGAACTTGTTGCCATTGTTCTGAGTTTTTTGGTTTCAGCTGAGGATATCCTTTTCCTTTCCTTTATCTTTTTTTACAGTGTCCTTACCCCTCAGACCGGATGAATGCTGAAAACAATGAGTAGACTATAGAGTGTATTTTTAAGTTGATGATTAAAGGTCTCTAGAGGCCATTTTATAGTGAAATCAGGACTGAAAATTTTGACCTTGGAGTTCCCCAGGAGGAAAAACCTTAGGCAGCTACTTTTCTTCAGTTGCTTCCTTTCGTGGGTCATTTTCATGTGAGGATTTTGTAAAGTTTAGTATTTTGAAATACTGCTTTTAAAATCTTGTATTATTCAATGTAATAAAAATAATTCATTTTAAAGCAATTTCTAAAAAGAACACTGTAGATTTTTGTTGCAGTGATTCTCACAATGCAATTCACAGAAGAGCTTCCATGGGGGAGGAGGAGATGCATTTAAGCATTGTCTTGTAGTATCTTGTTCATAGGTACCATTTAAAAAAAAAAAAAGTAGTTTGTTAATTTAACAGAAGTAACAAGGTATAGATCATGGTCCCTTAAGTCTTTTTGTCTCATCAGAGGAGAACAGATACTATAACTTTGAGAACTTTGGAGTCTCACTTTGTGTAATTTGTTAAAGTAGTTTTTGGAAGAAAAAGGTGGAAATAGGATCTACTTTATTAATTTCTATTAAATGCAAGGAGGAGCCTGATGGTCTTGAGACTCCTACACCAGTTTAGTAGGGTTCTTACTATTTAGAATGCCCACAGTCAGGGTCATTGCAGAATCAGTTATTGAAGGGTGGCAGTGGTGGTTACAGTTGTTCAAAAGACTTCCTTTTACCGGTTGCTGTTGTGCATATAGTGCTGATATTATACACTGGGCCCTTTTTGATTGATCTTCCTAGGCATATTATGATTTTGGAAAGTGAACATTGTTATATGTGTTATATATGTAGCAATTTAAGTGACATGGGTTGAAACTGAGCTTATTTATCAGTCTTGCCATGATCTCTCACTTGGACCTTTCAGTAACCTTCTGTTTAATCTTTCTCCCTTTTTAAAACATCATCTCCTTCTCTAGACCAGCTTCCACAGAATAACCAGAGTGATCTCTTTAAAACATGGATCAGAACAAGACCAAATCTTTTTTTTTCTATTCTTTTTTTTTTTTTTTTTAAGAGAAGGGGAGAGAGGTAGAGGGGCAGAGGGAGAGAGGGAGAGAAAGAATCTTACCTAGGCTCCATACCCGGTATGAGCTCCATGCCCGTGATGAGCCCCAAGCAGGGCTCAATCTCAACAACCCTGAGATCATGACTTGAGCTGAAATCAAGAGATGGATGCTGAACCAACTGAGCCACTCTGGCACCCCTGGATCAGAACAAGCCTTAAATCTCTTCAGGCTTCCCATTTTCTTAATGTTAAATTTAAACTCCCTACCCTAAGCCTCATCCCATACTATTTTCCCCTTTTTTCATCATGTTCTGGACACTCTTGTCTCCTTTCTGTTTCTAACATGTTAAGCCCTTTCTGGCCTCTGGGCCTTTGTACTTTCCATTCCTTCTTTCTGGAATTCCCCTGACTGGCTCCTTTAGGCTTTACTTCCAGTGCCACTCCATGGTGAGTACCTCTGTGTTAGCTTCTCAGGACTGCTGTAACAGTACTACAAACTGGGGGGCAGAAATTTGTTTTCTCGTAATTCTGGAAACCAGAGGTTCAAAATCAAAGTTTCGACAGGATTCGTTTGTTTCAGGGGCACAAAGAATCTGTTCCATGCCTTTCCTAGTTTCTGATGGTTGCTGGAAGTCTTTGGCGTTCCTTGGCTTGCAGCTGCATGATGATTTCCATGTCTTCTTCTGTTGTCACATGGCTGTCTTTGTTTTGTTCATCGCTGTCTTTTTTTTTTTCTTTTAAGATTTTATTTATTTATTTGAGAGAGAGAATGAGCACAAGCAGAGTAAAGGGCAGAGGGAGAAGCAGACTCCCTGCTGAGCGGGGAGTGCAAGGTGGGATTGAGTCCCGGAACCATGGGATCCTGACTTGAGCTGAAGGCAGATGCCTAACCAACTGAGTCCCCCAGGCGCCCCTGTTGGTGTCTTTACATGTTCTTCTCCTCTCTGTGTTTGTCTCTGTGTCTCTTCTTGTAAGGACACCATTATATTGGATTAAGGGCTCATCCTACTCCAATATGACCTCAACTTAATTACATCTACAGTGACCCTATTTCCAAATAAAATATTCTGAGTTTCCAGGAAGGACATGAAATTTTGAGGGGTTGGAGAAGACACTATTCAACCCAACACACCTTTCCTGAACTCTTAAAGTAGGCTGCATTAGTGGAGCTTTATCTGTAAACATACTCATAGATTTCTTCCTTCTAGCCAGTGGTGAGCAAGACACTTCATTAGACCACATTTCATGCTTTGCACTCAATTCTGGGCATGCCATCCATGAGAGGAACACAATTGAACTAGAATATGAATGGGGTTATTAACATTTCAGAAATGATGTCATATGGATAAGAACCAGGGTTGCTTTGTTGGTAAGATCTGAGAAGTCCTCACACCCTTTGCAGGAAGAATTCCCCTTCAGAGGAGGGGAAGTACAGAAGATTGGGTGGTGTTACGTACACCACAGGGCTATAATTCTGTATGTGGAAAGCGTGGTTTTGCCTTTTTAGGGATAAGGGTGGAATCTCTCTTTTTATACTGTACCAGATTCCATTCTCCGTCTTTCAGAAGATCTGGCATGGTATATGATTATAACAATGCTACCAGAAGAATATTTTGCATGTCCAGAAGCATTCAGAACAATAGAATATAAAGGAAGAAAAATATTAGTAATATATTATATTATATTTAACAAAGCGGGAGAATATAAACATGTAAAGCTCTATTTGGTAATATACAGCACTATGTAACTTTTATAAGATTACCGTTGAAATGCTTACATATTGTATATACTGGGTTCTGTCAAGGTCTTTTTTACTTGATAAAATGGAATAAATATAATAGTCTAGATTCCCTTGCTAGTCAGCAAGTGGATTTCGGCAGCATTTGTATCTGGTGTAGAGGACCTCGTGGTTCTAGGTATTCATTCTTGCATGGAGATCAGGAATGACCTCAATTCCCTTTACCCTGGCCCTTCTGTCAGCCTCTTTATGGAATTCACATTCTAGTTTTATCCAGCTGTTAAATGTCTCTATTCCGACCCCTAGATTGTGAACCTGTGCTGAAGCCAACCTATAACTAGGCAGGTTGTTGTGCCTGCAAATTCAGTCCCCACCTCAGGGACCCTCTGGAGGTCTAAGCATCAGTTCTTTCTTCCTTGTCATACTTTTACTTCTGTCTTCAAATCGTTGCAACACTATGCTCTTTTAATAGATAGCCCTGCCCCCTACTTGACTAGTTGAAAAAGTAACAGTATTGTATAAGAGGTATTTTATCTAGAACCCCTTAAGTTTTTTCCCTTTCCACCTAGAAATGTAACTCCTGCACTCATCTGTTACTCATCTGAGGAGAAGTTCCTCCGCCTATCCAAGTCAAATCCCCTCCATCTTTGCTGTTGACCCCATTCCATCTTGCCTCCTCAGAAGCCGTCTGCATCACAAAATGCCTCCTTACCTATAGTTTCAACTATTACCTCTAATCAATTTTTGCTCCTGGGCATGATACCTCTTTATATGTGTTTCTTCCTAATTTATAAAACTTTCTTCCCCTCATAAACTGTATACCTCCTGCCAAAAAACAGCAATAGTTCCTGAATATGCTTGTCCTGTATAGCTTATCTTGCTCCCTTTGCTTGAAATGCTCTTCTATTTCTTCTGTACCTGAAAAATAAATTGTTACTCTCTAGAGTTCAGCTCAGATATTCCCTCCTTGGTGAAGCCTTGCAGAATTGCCTCAGGCAGGATGGTAACTTCGTCTTTTGAGCTCTCACAGCACTTTGTAGAACTTAACCATACCATCCTGTGATTGTTTATTAGCTTGTTCACCACTTCTGTTAAATTCCAGAGATGGAATTCTTAGTTCTCTTTATGTCTGCCATTTAATGAGTACTCAATACACATATTTTTAAATGAAAGAAAAATCTACTATAGATGTGATTTTAGTGCAGTATAATTTACATATGATTATAGTGAAATAGAAATGTAAATATGTATACATTATAAAATAATACATATACCTTAAAGGAAGGTATATGTATATGTACATATACCTTATGAGTCTATTTTGTTGATTACCTTATACATATAGAAAAATGCACCATCCTAATTCTAGAATCCCCTCATTTTCTTTTAGGGTCATTTCCCCCCCAGAAAAGTAACCACTATTCTTTTTTTTTTTCTAGTTAATTTTTATTTGTTTTGGAGCACATAAAGTAAGTTTTTATGATATAAAATGAAAAAATATTAAAATATGTGTTTAAACATTGTAATTGTAAAACAAATTGCAATTGTTTTTTTAAAAAAATTAAGCTCTTCTTAGAATTTTTTTGTAAGGGATATGTTATGGTGGTTAAATAACCAAATTTTATTTTATTTTACTTTTTTTATTTTTTATTTTTTTATTATGTTCAGTTAGCCACTCTATAGTACATAATTAGTTTTTGATATAATGTTCAGTGATTCATTAGTTAAGTATAACACTCACTGCTCATCATAGCATGTGCCCTCCTCAATACCCTCCACCCTATTACCCCCTCCTGCCCGCTCCTCCCTCTGAAACCCTCAGATTGTTTCTCCATAGTCTCTCATGGTTCATCTCCCTCTATGATTTCTCCCCTCCCTTTCCCTATGATCCTCCATGCTATTGCTTATGTTCCACATATGAGTGAAACCATATGATAATTGTCTTTCTCTGCTTGACTTACTTCACATAACATAATCCCCTCCAGTTCCATCCTTGTCGATATAAATGGTGGGTATTCATCCTTTCTGATGGCTGAGTAATATTCCAGTGTGTATATGTACCACATCTTCTTTGTCCATTCATCTGTTGAAGGGCATAGAGCATCTTGGCTCCTTCCACATTTTGGCTCTTGTGGACACTGCTGCTATGAACATTGGGGTGCACATGCTCCTTCTCTTCACTACGTCTGTATCTTTGGAGTAAGTACCTAGTAATACAGTTCCTGGGTCATAGGGTAGCTCTATTCTTAACATCCTGAGGAACCTCCATACTGTTTTCCAGAGTGGCTGTACCAACTTGCATTCCCACCAACAGCGTAAGAAGGTTCCCCTTTCTCCACATCCTCACCAACATTTGTTGTTTCTTGTTTTGTTAATTTTTGACATTCTAACTGTTGTAAGGTGGTATCTCATTATGGTTTTGATTTGTATTTCCCTGATGGCTAGTGATAGTGAGCATTTTTTCATGTGTCTATTAGCCATTTGTATTGTCTTTTTTGGGAGAAGTGTCTGTTCATGTCTTCTGTTTATTTTTTGAGTGGGTTATTAGTTTTTTGAGTGTTGAGTTTGAGGAGATCTTTTTTTTTTTTAAATTTTATTTATTTATGTGACAGAGAAAGAGAGAGAGATCACAAGTAGGCAGAGATGCAGGCAGAGGGAGAGGGGGAAGCAGGCTCCCCGCTGAGCAGAGAGCCCAATGTGGGGCTCAATCCCAGGACCCTGAGATCACGACCCCAGCTAAAAGCAGAGTCTTTAACCCACTGAGCCACCCAGGAGCCCCAAGAAGTTCTTTGTAGATCTTAAGAGTAATCACTATCCTACACAGCATAAATTTTTGAAACCTTACTTTAAAATAGTGATGAATGCCATATTTGAATTATGCAGATATGTCTTTTTTTTTTTTTAAGAGAGAGTTTAAGTAATTGACATCTCTGTATCAGTTTTTTTTCCCTTAAGAGTTTGGACTTCAGTTCTAATCTGAAATTTTATGAGTATAATATTTAACACTTAATGGCCTCTCCCCCTTCTTATACAACAGCGCCCTCTGACGGTATAACATTTCCTAAAATTTATGTATTTAGTGATCACTGCAGCACTTTCTAATTTGAGAACTGAAACTGTGCCCAGGTAATTCTAGTGGTACAAAGCTTCCCAAAGCCATTTGGAGTTGCTCATGTGATTTATTGATCATGTGGTGCTTTGTGGAAGCCAATAGATGATGCCAGAATCTTCATCTGATGCAACACCTCACTGTTGTTTGACAAAACATGTTATTTCTTGATTGACTGTAATGTTTTAGATGTTTCAAGGGCAGGATATCCTTACCTCTTTTAGCAGTAGAGCAGAGAGTATTTTGTGTTTGTAGAATTTTGGTAATTTTGAGTCAGGGGCCCATGGTCTTTGAAGGAAGACTTTGAAACTTCTACCTTCCTTTTTAAAATGGAAACTACACCTGGTAAGGCTGGCAATGAGGAAAACATCCCTGTGGGAAGAGAAGGACAATCCTGTCTCTTAGACACACTTTGAAGGGATTTGGATCATTTCCTTTGTCACTACCATACTATCCTTGAGGGATATTATTGCCCTTTTAATTCTTTTTTTTTTTTTAAAGATTTTATTTATTTATTTGACAAAGAGAGAGATCACAAGTAGGCAGAGAGGCAGGCAGAGGGGGGTGGGGGGAAGCAGGCTCCCCGCTGAGCAGAGAGCCTGATGCAGGGCTCAATCCCAGGACCCTGAGATCATGACCTGAGCCGAAGGCAGAGGCTTTAACCCACTGAGCCACCCAGGTGCCCCTGCCTTTTTAATTCTTGAAATCACATTTACTCTCCAGTCTTTTTTGTTTTCATAATACAGATAAGCAAACATTTAAGCAGAATTTTCACATGGCTCTGACATAATAAAGTGGAAATACCAGACTCATAAGATATGGTTTGCTTTCGCTTCTTGTTTTAACTTTGGGTGACTTCTGTATAAGGGATAATTTAACTTAGGAGGATTCCACTTGCAGACATTTGTCTTTCTGCAACTATAGACCTATGGCTTGCCTAAACCTTACCTTCCTTTCAGGTTTGATTCTTTCCTTGTAAATTTGTATCCTTGTAATATGAGAGTGTCTCCCCTTCAGGGGAGATCAACCTTGCCTAGAAACAATGTGTCTCCATTTAGGAACTCTAATGGAATGTAATGCCACACTTCCAAAATTAATACAGGACATACATATCAAGTGGAAGAAATTGGGTCTTACTTCTTTTTAGCATCTTTGGATTAGAATTGGGAACCAGAGAGCCGTCTTTCAAGGTACTTTGATTTATTGAAGGTAGAACTCCATTTTTGTTTTTTTTGTCCTGTTTGTCTCTGAGTATACTTTTCATGTGTTTAGTAAAATTCCACTTAGCTATGATCCTGTATCTGGGTTTGTAAATTAAACTAACTGTAATACTGAGTTTTCTAAAATTAAAAGCTACTGAGTAAGAGTTAGTGTGATTTTTTTTTATTTTGTTTTTTATTAGTGCCTAATTAAATGAGTTAAAAAATAATTGTATAGTAACAATTACTAAGTTAGGCCAGTGAAAAGACCAGTATTCCACATTTTCTTCAATTTAACTGTTAGTAAATGGCTGGGGGATATGTCCTTCATTTTACAAATTTGGAGAAAGATACTCTAGTGTCTCCTATTTAGAGTTGAAGTTGGTAGTCTACTGTCTCTGCAATACTGTATTAACAGTGAAAAATCAGACTGGATTTTTTTGGAGGTAGGATTAGATAGGGGAAAAAAGCGTGTGAAAAAATTGTATTTGAGGGGCACCTGGGTGGCTCAGTCAGTTAAGTGTCTTCCTTTGGCTCAGGTCATGATCCCAGGGTCCTGGGACTGAGCCCCACATCGGGCTCCCTGCTCTGTGGGGAGCCTGCTTCTCTTTTCCCTCCGCCTGAACCTCCTCTGCTTATGCTTTCCCTCTCTCTCTCTGTCAAATTAATAAATAAAATCTTAAAAAAATAAAAAATTATATTCGATTTTATTTATTAATTATGTTATCTTGGGCAAATTATCTGATCTGAGTGTCAGCAACCTTTTTATAAAACTAATGTAATGAAAGTGCCCCAGAGGGTATTTGGGAGGATGATGTGATCTGTAGAAAGCACCAGCATGGTGCCTGGCATGCAGTTCATGCTATGTGTTATTTGCCTTCTCTTCTCCCCTGCACCACCAAATTGCCACCCAAATTGTGTCATGTTAGTGTTACACAGGTTAGTGTAATGTTCTAATGGACTTTTCTGAATATGAACTTTATTGTTGAACAGTTTTGAATTAAAATAATTAATTTTGCTGCAATATATTTTATTTAAAGGATGTTCTCTTTGTTCCTTTTTGCCTATACATTCTGACAGATCTCTTCTCTACAAGGTGAAGGAGAGAATATTTCTTGAAATTTCTTGGACTACATTTTAGAAAGAACTACTGTATGTGACTAGAGGTGTGTTTCTTTTTTGAGGTCATGTTTTATTGCTTTTACGGTACTATTATTTATTTTAATTATTTCAATAAACCAGATTGCAAAAATAATTACAAATTGCACCTCTGCCTCTAACTTGTCACCTTGGCAAAGTCATTTGTTGTCCTTGAGTGCAGTTTCTTCAGTTGAATGACACAGATCAAATGGTTTATAAAGCCCTTGTCCCTTTTCACATTGTGATTTATAAAATCTCTTTATTCAAGAACACAGAGCTGAAAGTGGTATGTGGGTCCTAGTTCTCAACGGCAGAGGGCACACTGCCCCTAGTGTCCCTTCAATACTGGAAACCATCTGCAGTTATGTGGCCTGAAATTGATATTCTTGATGATAGGAAGAAGTCAAGAAAATTCCCTAAACTAATGTTTTGCCAAGAAGATTTCACGGCCTGATTTCTAACCATTTAATATTTAGGTGAAACACTAAAAAACATAGGAGATTTTGATATTCCAAGGGTACTTCTTACGATTATATAAATAATATAGTCGTAATGAATCTCTTTTGTGGAGAGCTTTATCATCTCCCTCCACCTTATTTACCCCATCTAAGTTCTCTTCGCTTAGGATTGGTTTGCAAATAAGATGGAGAAGAGAACTAACATTTATTGAGTCCTTACTATATATTAGACACTATACCTGGTATTTTAGGTACATTTTCTCTAATCCTCACAGCAATCCTTTAAATTGTGTGTTATTTTTATTTTATATAGGAAGATACTGGGCTCAGAGAGGTGAAGTGACTTGCCTGAGGCCTCACAGTAGAGATTTAAGTGCAGGTCTGTTAATTCACAAACCTGCTTTCTTTCTACCATAACAGAGTTCTTCCTTTCTTCTCCCAATTCAAATAATTAGGGATGAATTACTAGGGAGCAGGCATGGCCAGACAGTGGTCACACAAAAAAGTTTGACAAGTTTCTCTTGTTTTAAAGTTTTGGTGACCCTTTTAATTCTAGATGGAAGCTTTTCCTCTGACAAGAATTTTTTACCATTTATGTTTAACATGCCATATATAAACACTTACCCATGTTTTTAAATTTGAAACCCTTAGACTGGATTATTGATTTTTTTTTTTGTGGGCTACTTTTTTTTTTTAATTAATTTTTATTAACATATAATGTATTATTTGCTGTGGGCTACTTTTTAAGGGTACAACAATATCTCATTTTACAAGAAGCCTGGGTTCTAAAGTCAGTAGGTAAGGTGAAAATCACTACAGTGGAATAATCTCTGAGAATCCCATGGGAAGGTGTCTTGTTAGAGAGCCATGTACCTCCTTTCTTTAAGTCCAGCACAGCCAATCTTTCCTTCTTTGGTGAAACAAATCATGGTTTTCCCTGTGGAGCTTCAAATGATGAGGCTGGCTTGTATTTGGGGGCCATGTTGGGTGGTAATGCACATCTTTAAACACCAGACTCTCCTTCACCATGGTGAGATGCTTATAGCATTAGAGGTATTCTGAAACCTAGATCCAAAGAAAGAATAGCAGATTCATCTCCAATTTGAAGCTAACTCAAAACTTCAGCTGTACCTCAGAATCACAGACTACTGCGTTCTACACTCCACAGTTTCTGACTCAGTAGGTCTGGGATTCTGCCAGAACATTTTCATTTTTTTTTTTTAAGATTTTATTTATTTATTTGACACAGAGAGAGATCACAAGCAGGCAGAGAGGCAGGCAGAGAAGAGAGAGGGGGAAGCAGGCTCCCCGCTGAGCAGAGAGCCCAATGCAGGACTCCATCCCAGGAGCCTGAGATCATGACCTCAGCCCAAGGCAGAGGCTTTAAACCACTGAGCCACCCAGGCGCCCCAGAACATTTTCATTTTTAAGGGGTTCTCTCAGGTGATGCTGATTCTGACTTCTGGGGACTTCACATAGAGGACCGCTGTACTAACTGAATGGAGGCAAGTGGAATCACTTCTTTCTTCGCTCCACTGTCTCTCTTGCTCTTCATTATTTTTAGGTGAATGAGTATAGTTGAATTCATTTAAATTAAATGTAGGTGTTGTGGCTCAGCCAACACTTTATCCCATTGCCTACCTTACTTCTTGGCCCAGAACAAGAACTTGGCGATTCAATAGATGCTTGTTGAATGAGTGATTTATTATATACGTTGAATTAACATATAAAACAGGAGGGATTTTTAGCACATGGACATCGTTATCATATGCCTGTTCTATACAAACTTTCTTATCTTGAGGTAGGCAGTCTTTAGAATAGCTTATATTTTAGGACTATGTATAATGATGATCATGGACATCAGAAATATTCAGTGAGTGCAATTTTAAGAAACTTGCATGTTGAGACCTCTGGAAGAATGTGAAGTAGATATGTGTGTGTAGATGGAGCTGGGTATGAGGAGTCCCATCTGTTTTAGAAGGGCCTTGGTAAGTCTTGCAGAGCCTGGTTTAGTTCTGAACCAGACAGTCTGGAGCAGCACTGGGGCAGCACTGGGGCAGCACTGGGGCATTCATTGGTCTGCCCCAGACCAGATGTAGCACTTTCACTTCTGTCTCCAAAGTACTGGGGAAATGCAGCCCCATATATCCTAAAGGCTCGGTGAGCCTTTAAGGATAACACTGTAAATTCGGGTAGTTGAATATTACACAATCCTACAATATTACCGTGTTGTAGGATTTGATAATTATATTTTAAATGGTGAGTTTATTAAGGGAAGATTAAAAAAAAATCTCAAAAATTTAAAGTTTGTTTTAAGCTTAAAATTATTGTGTCATTTTTATCATTTTGGACATGTTTTATTTATATTAAGTCTTACAAAGTCTCAGTATCCTGTGTTTTTTCTCTTTCAGTATAGATTAAATTTTCTTCCTTTAAATTCGTCTTACTTTTTTGTGCTGAAATATTTTCAAGTAAATTGCAGACAGCATGACATTCTATATCTAAATCCTTCAACATACAGCTGTAAAAAATAAAAACATTTACTTAAGTAGCCACAATATGATTACTCCTAACAAAATTAACAAGTCATTAGTATTGTCTAATACCTAGTCTATATTCAAATTATCCTAATTGTCCCTAAATTATCATTTGTATTATTTGTTTGAACCAGAATACAACCTGGAATCATGTATTGCATCTGGTTATTTTAGTCCTTTAAGTTTATTTATATCATTACATTGCCTTACCATTGTCTTATCATGTGTTTGGATTTGTCTGATTGCTTAATCAGAGTGTCTTTAGCTTGTTCATCTACACTGTGTATTTCCTGGAAATAGGAAATTAGATCTGAGCATTTTTGGTATGATTTTATCATAGGTGAAATTTGCTTTTGTTGTGCCACCTGAGGAGGTGCATAATCCATGCCTGCCCTACCGGTAGTGATGCTAATTTTGATCACTAGATTGAAGTGATGACGGCCTGATCCTTCCATTGTAAAATTACATTTTGTTATGTGACAAGAAGGTGCTCTCCATAGTGTTACTTTGGTCCTAATACGAATCTTCATTTCCCTGTCATTCATTCTCCTAATGCTTTTAACATCATGTGGTAATTCTTGCCCAAATCAGTAATTTCGTAAGGCTTTGCAAAACTGTCATTTGTCTAATTTTGTCATTCCTTTTTCTTTAGCTGACATTTAATTGAACACAGCTCTTTTTCATTAACTGGGACTATTTGATATTTTGAAATATAATTCTACTGGAAAGGGAGATTAAATGTTGAGTTCTTTATTTTTGTATTCCCAATTTCTAAGTTAGGAGCTGGTTTAAATTAATAATTTAATAAATAAATTATATATAAATAATAAATTAATCTGTATTTTTTAAAATATTTTATTTATTTGCGAGAAAGAGCGTACACAAGAAGAGGGAGGGGCAGAAGGAAAGGGATAAGCAGACTCCCCACTGAGCAGGGCCATCTCAGGTCCTGGGAATCAGGGCCACCCTAGGTCCTGGGGATCATCACCTGAGCAGAAGGCAGATGCTCAACCAACTAAGCCACCCAGGCGCCCCAGGGATATATGTATTTTAAAAGTTAATGGATTCATATCTTGGTTTCCAATTCAGTTTTAACATTACTGTGTTTTTTATTGCTCTTTTATTTTATAATTGTTATCTTTTTTCTTAACACTGAAAATCTTAAGTACTAATAACATTGTTTCTGTTGTTGTTTTTTAAAAAGATTTTATTTATTTGAGAGAGAGAGCACAAAAGGGGGGTTGGGGAGGTAGAGGGGTAGAAGTAGAGGGAAAAGCAGACTCCCTGCTGAGCAGGCGCCGACATGAGGCTCAATCCTAGGACTGATCATGACTTCAGCCCTGAGCTGAAGGCAGATGTTTAATTGATTAAGCCACCCAGGCACCCCAGGTTTTTTTGTTTTTGTTTTTGTTTTTGTTTTTGTTTTTGTTTTTTTAAGTAAGTTTCACACCCAATGTAGAACTTGAATTCATGACCCTGAGATCAAGAGTTGCATACTCTACTGACTGAGCCAGCCAGGTGTCCCTAACATTTTTCAATCTTACAGTATAAAGAAAGTAATTTCAAAATAACAGTGCCAATATTACTACTGTGACTAAAATCAAATTAAGTTTAAAAAGTTTTGTGATAATTTTTGTAACATAGGTTGATCTTAATGGAAGAATAAATTTAATCACCTTTTTGTTATCTCATTAAATTACTTTCCTCTGAAATTTGTCTCCTTATTTTGTCATAGGTTGATCATTTTGGATTTACTGCTGATAAAACTTTTAAACAGCGGTACCTAATAGGCGATACACACTGGAGGAAAAACGGTGGATCAATACTTTTCTACACTGGTAATGAAGGGGACATTACCTGGTTTTGCAATAATACGGTATGTGCAAATTCCTATGCTCAATTTGCCTTTTATTATGGCAAACTGGAAAAATATGTTTTGCAGTATATATGACCAAGTGTCACTGTAGCTAATTGTAAAGCTCTTTAGAAAATCACAGATAAAACTCACTAATAATAGAAAAATGGCAGAAGCATATAGGTGGGCAGATCACAAAAGAATGAATACAGATATCCAATAAACCTAAGTATGTGTTCCGTCTTAAAGAATTATAGAGGAAAATATTTTTGGACAAATGAATTGTAAATTTTTTAAAAATCCTGTCTTGTTTCTAGAGTGAATAAGGATATGAGGGACATGGGAATAAGAATGTTATTGCAGAGGCGACTGGGTGGCTCAGTTAAATGTCTGCCTTCAGCTGAGGTTGAGATCCCAGAGTCCTGGGATTGAGCCTCCCATTGTGTTCCTTGCTCAACTGGAACTGGAAGCCTGCTTCTCCCTCTCCCTCTGCCTGCTGCTCCCCCTGCTTGTGCTGTCTCTGTCAAATAAATAAATAAAATCTTTAAAAAAAAGAAAAAAGTGGTATTGCATATAGGTTTTTTTGCTTTTTGTTTGTTTTGATTATGGTGTCTAGAAGGTAAACAAAAGGACATGAATTTTTGTTCAGTGTTGTATATTCAGTCTAAAACTCTGCTAGGCATATAGTTTGTACTCAATAAATATTTGTTAAATGGATAAAACCTAAACAAAGCCAGGGCAAATAAGAAAAAAAAATGCAAGGTTGATTGTCAAATAGAATTTTTAATTTAGCTTTCCTGTTCTCTTTTTCTTATACTTGTGAGGGTTAAAAAATTGTATAGATGTTAACTTGCTTCCCTGACTACACATTCTATCACCTTTTATAATAACACTTAAATTCATTAACAACAGTTAATTTAGAAGAACATTTGAAAGGAAGAAATTTTCCTTTTTTATGTTCCAAAACTATGACTAGAAAATGTCAACTTTCTATCAAAAAGCTAGTCTGTAAATTATCTGAAAGTGAAGACTGAATTATATTTTCTCCACTGCCAATGTCTGGCATGGTGCCTAGTATTCAGGAGGTCCCAGTAAATGTTTGTTGAACTACACTGAATTGGAAGCAAAGATATGAACCCAATTATTATTACTGTTAATGCATTTCCCATTTCTGATTATTATTTCTGGTTATTATATAATTTCTGATTATTATTTCTGATTATTTCCTTAGGAATCTTGTGTCTAAATATGTTAGTTGAAAATAAAGTAGTTTCCGGAGAAATGAGATCCTAGGATGTCTATTTCGCTTACATAGGTGACAACTGAAGTTAAGATTTATTTTCCATCAGATTCCTGCTTACTTTTTCTAGGGAACAACTGAGGCTGCTTTAGCTTTTTTTTCTTTCCCTTGTGTGACTTCCCATTTATGCCAAGGCCATGGGGCAACTTCTCCTGTCCAGTTATTTTTCCAGCCCTCCCCCTCTTTCTCCTCCTCATCCTTCTTTTGAGAAAGAGAATAAATGAGAGGGTGGGGCAAAGAAGAGTGGGAGATAGAGAATTTTAAGCAGGCTCCACAATCAGTGTGGAACCGAACTCGAGGCCCAATCTCATGACCCTGAGATCATGATCTCAGCTGAAACCAAGAGTCAGACACTTTAAAAAAAAATTAAAAATAAGAATAAATGAAAAAATAAAAAAAAATTGGAAAAAAAAAAAAAGAGACACTTAACTGAGCCACCCATGTGCCCCCTCCTTTTCTTTATTATAGATAGGCAGCTGTTCCTGCCTCCACTGCTCTGACAGACACTGCAGCATAATTTAAGGCTTGCCTCAGAAGTGGTAGAGAGGAAGAACAATACAGTGTAGGAGCAGTTCCAGGAAGTGGCTAAAAGGTAGATCCTTAGGAAGATCCTAGTTTTTTTCCAGCCCTAGACACTTCCCTGTACATACTAAAATGTCCTGGTTGCATATTCACAAATTCTGGACATTCATCTATTAAGAGGCAGTGTAGCAGAATGGTTAGGAGTGGTAGACTGATTAGGACTGATAAGGATTGAATTCTGGTTTTACCATTATGGTTTGTGACTTTGGGTAGTTTCTTATTCTGTGCCTCAGTTTTCTTATCTGCTAAATGGGTATATTAGTAATCTGGTTCATAGAGTTGCTATGAGGACTACATAAGAATTAGGAACTTAGGACAATGCTATAATACTATTAAATGTTAAGATATTACATGGACCTCTTCTGAAAAATAAAATTACTCTGAAATAGATGCAGGCAAATAATCACTTATTATAATGTGAATCAGTTCACTTAAATTGCTTCCTTTAAAAGCCTGAGGTCAGCTTCCCAGAGGTGTGGCTATTTTGATAGATGATCCTTACCCTTAAGAAGCTCATAGTCTGGTAGGGTAAGACACACATATAAGCAAATATCGCAATACAGTAATAGAGAGCTATGCCTAGCACAGTAGTGTTGAGAAGCAGGAGTGATCAGCAGTGCCACAATGGGGCAGGCAGAGGAGGACATGTTTGAGCTGGTTGTTATCGGAGCTACAGATAAATGGCAGGAACTGGGCAAGGTATTAAGAGAGAAAGTGACGATTATTAAAACCGTCACAGATAACAGTTTAAATTCTCCATCATCACATGCGTACAGATCTTTTTTTTTTTTTAAAGATTTTTTATTTATTTGACAGCGAGAAACACAGCGAGAGAGGGAACACAAGCAGAGGGAATGGTAGCGGGAGAAGCAGGCTTCCTGCAGAGCAGAGAGCCCAATGCGGGGCTCGATCCCAGGCCCCTGGGATCTGACCTGGGCCGAAGGCAGACGCTTAACGACTGAGCCACCCAGGTGCCCCCAGATCTTTTAATTGTTCATTTATTTATCAAAATGAACAAAACCTTTTAGTAGTTCTTAGTTATTGTTAAGGGGGGAGCAGTTCATTAAAAAACAAGAGTGTGCCCTAGGAATGAGAAATAGTTTTAATTTGTGCTAAATCTAAATCTAATCGATTGATGTTGGCTGCCTAGGGTGCTTTGCCAAGGAGGATTCTGAGGGCACCATTTGAGGTAAATGAAAAAAAATGCAATGATTGATTAATCACCAGGTTAAGTGTGGACATAAGGAGGTCGAACAGGGTTGCTGATTACGCTGTGAAGTCAGCCCTTGAGTGCTCGATTCTTGGCTCTGCCACTTTCTAGTTGTGTGACTGTCATAGGATATTTAAACTACTATGTCTCAGTGTCCTTGTCTCTAAAATGGGGATAATAAAAGTGTCTATCTCCTAGATTGTTGTGATAATTAAGTGAATTAATATATATGAAGTATTTAGAACAATGCCTGACACATTGTAAGCACTTGATTATTATTAGCCACTGTTAGCCGCTGCTTATTTTCAAGTATATAAGATTAATATGGAACCCAAGGGAGTCCAGTATGTATTGGTTTTTTTTTTTCTTTTATGTTGTAAATATTTATGAGTAGGCAGCTAACTTAGATATCCTCAGTTCTTTCCTAGACTGTTTGGTACACAGGGCGATTTGAAGGCTGTTTTCGACATAATATTGGTTCTACAGCTAGAGTGTTAGAATAAGGAGAGTTGGAATGACTGGTGTTTAAGTGACTTGGGCTCATTTTTAATTGTTTCACTCTAACATAGTGAGAGACTGGTGTGCAACAATGAAACAATAATTTTTTATCTGTAGAACAAACATAAATTGTGCAGCTTCTCAGAGCTCTTTTTGGACTGGGTTTAACATTCACTTCATAGGAGTTGCCAAAAGGTTCAATGACTTTTTTCACATCCTGATTTTTATCCTGTGGATTTGTAAATTCTTCCCAGGGGTTCATGTGGGATGTGGCTGATCAACTGAAGGCTATGTTGGTGTTTGCAGAACATCGGTACTATGGAGAGTCCCTACCTTTTGGTAACAGATCATTCAGGGTAAGTACAGGCACACCTTGTTTTATAGCACTTCACTTTACTGTACTTCACAGATCATGTGGTATTTGCAAGTTGAAGGTTTGTAGCAACTCTGTGTTGAGCAAGTGTATCAGTGCCATTTTTCTAATAGCATTTGCTTCCTTTGTGTCTCTGTGTCACATTTTGACAATTCTTGTCATATGTTAGACTTTTTCATTATTTTTATATTTGCTATGGTGATCTGTGATCAGTCATCCAAGATGCTCACATAAGATGGCAAACTTAATTGATAAATAATGTATCTGTTCTGACTTCTCCACCGAGTGGCTAGTCCTCCATCTCTTTCTATCTCCTCAGGCTTGCTTATTCGCTGAGACACAAAAATATTGAAATAAGCCAATTAATTATCCTACAGTGGCCTCTAAGTGTTCCAATGAAAAGAAGAGTTACATGTCTTTCACTGTAAATAGAAAGCTGGAAATGATTAAGCTTAGTGAGGAAGCATGTTCAAAGCTGAGAGAGGCCAAAAGCTAGGCCTCTAGTACCAGTCATTCAGCCAAGTTGTGAAGCAAAGAAATAATTCTTGAAGGAAATTAGAAGTGCCACTCCAGTGAACATATAAATGACAAAAAAGTGAAACAGCATTGTTGTTGATATGGAGAAAGTTTGAGTAGTCTGGATAGAGATCAAACAAACCACAACATTTTTTCAAGTCAAAGCTTCATCCAGAGCAAGGCCCTAACTCTCTTCAATCTGATGGAAGGCTGAGGGAGGTGAGGAAGCTACAGAAGAAAAGTCTGAGGCTAGCAGAGGTTGTTTCATGAGGTTTAAGGAAAGAAACCATCTCCATAACATAGTGCAAGATGAAGTAGTAAGTGCTAATAACAAGTAAGTTATATAGAAAATCTAGCTGAGATAATCCATGAAGATAACTACATTAAACATTAGATTTTCAATATAGACAAAGCAGCTTTTTATTGAAAGAGAATGCCATCTAGGACTTTCATTGCTAGAGAGGAGAAGTCAATGATTGGCTTCAAATCTTCGAAAGGACAGCCTGACTCTCTTGTTAGGGGTTAGTGTATCTGGTAACTTTAAATTGAAGCCAGTGCACATTTACCATCCCGAATATCCTAGGGCCTTAAAGAATTATACTAAATCTACTTTGTTTGTTCTCTATAAATGGAAGAACAAAGCTTGGATGACTGCACATCTATTCACAACATAGTTTACTGAGTATTTTAAGATCACTGTTGAGACCTACTGCTCAGGAAGAAAAAAGTTCTTTTCAAAATATCATTGTTCATTTGCAATGCACCTGGTCATCCAAGAGCTCTGATGGAGATGTATAGTACGGTGAATGTTGTTTTCATGTCTCCTAATACAGCATCCATTCTGCAACCCGTGGATCAAGAAGTCAGTTTGACTTTCAAATCTTATTTAAAAAATACATTTCATAAGGCTATAGCCGCCACAGAGAGTGAATCTTCTGTAGATATGGGCAAAGTCAATTGAAAACCTGCTGGGAAGGATTCACCATTTTAGATGCCATGAAGAATATTCAGGATTTGTGGGAAGAGGTCAAAATACCAACAAGAACAGGAGTTTGAAAGAAATAGATTTCAACCCTCGTGTTTGACTGTGAGGGGCTGACGACTTCAGTGGAAGATGTAAGTGCAGATGTGGTAGAAACAGCAAGAGAACTAGAATTTCAAGTGTAGCCTGAAGATGTGACTGAGCTGCTCCAATCTCGTGATAAAACTTGAATAGATGAAGAGTTGCTTCTCATGAATAAGCAAATAAAGTGGTTTCTGGAGAATCTACTGCTGGTGAAGATGCTATGAAGATGCTATGTTGAAATGACAACAATGAATGTAGAAAATTATATAAACTTACTTGGTAAAACAGCTATAGGGTTTGAGAGGATTGATTCCAATTTTGAAAGAAGTTCTACTGTGGGTGAATTGCTATTGAGCAGCATCACAAACTACAGAGAAAGCATTCCTGAAAGGAAAAATCAATCAATGTGGCAGATTTCATAAGACATTGACACAGCCACCCTCGCCTCCACCACCCTGACCAGTCAGCAGCCATCATTTAGGCATGATCCTCCACTGGTAAAAAGGTGAAAGCTCAGAAAACTCATGGAAAGCTCAGATGATGGTTAGAATTTTTTATCAATGAAGTTTTTTAAAATCAAGTACGTACATCTTTTTAAAAAATTATACTAATACACACTTATTAGACTACACTAGTACACTAGAATAGTATAAACATAACATTTATGTGCCCTGGGAAACCAAAATAGTAGTTTGACTTGCTTTATTGTGATATGCACTTTATTGAAGTGGTCTGGAACTGAACCTGCAATATCTCTGGGATGTACCTGTATGTTTTTTATTTTTGAGTTTAAAAGGTTTTTTTTTTTTTAGGATATTATATGTTCTAATAACATCTAAGAAAGAAATGGTAGCTTTAACTTGAACAGCTTGAAATTTCAAAAATTTGTACTTAATCTTTCGTTTTTATATGCAATTGAACAGATTAAGCCTTTTTAAAACCATAATATTATCATTTATAATGTTGATCAGTCTTTAACTCAGTGTGATGAGGTTAGCTGTCACCAGTGAAATCTTAAGGCATGACTGCAGAGACTCTGAAGGGAACTTCTCAGTGTTTCAAAAATGTCAGTAAGTAATTCTGCTTTATAAATTATACACTTAAATTCCTGGGTCTACCACTGGAAAAAATACATTGAGCATTCAAATGTTTAATAAGGTATTCAATAAAATGAGGACAAATATCCCTGTTTTCAGTGAGTCCAATGAGCCACCTGGATTCCCTTCTGGCCTTTTCCTGATCTCACAAGGAGCTTTGGCCTTGACCCCAGATTCTACACCTAATAAAAAGGATACATTTTCTGCATCTAAGTCACTCATGTACTGCCTTTGTGATTCTGAGTGTATGATTGCCATCTGTGCTATGATTTACATAATATTTTTCTTTAAACAACTAACTTTTCAAACTTTGCCTTACCTTAACAAGGGTTTTATGTACTATTTATATCTTTTTTCTAAATGACATTAAAACCAGTATTAAATTTAAAAAGATTGTACATTATCTAAGACCATCATGCATACTACCAGTATACACATACCATCCTTTTGGGGAACTCTGAGTTAGAAGAACTTGGGGACAGTAATTTTCTAGGCTGCGTATTTTGAAAGGAGTTTTAATTTTTGTTCTCAGAGGTTTTATTAGCTCATATTATAAATAAATAAAAAGTTGTGAAAAATGAAATGAAAAGCAGAACAATTTGCTGATATTTGTTGGGCTGCATGAGAAACTCTATCCTTTAGCTTATTATTCTGCATAATTATCTGGTTAGGAGAGTTGATAGGTCCTGAAACCATTGGGAATTAGTCACCTTTTTGCAGACAGAAACGTAATATCCTCTTCTAGATACCTTCCATTCATACTTTGTTAGCAAAATGGAGCAGAGGGCTCTCTTTGATATGCTTCTTTCTCTTCATGTGCTCACAGAATTTGTCAGTAGCTTGGGGGATAATATTACAAATATTATGCGAGGATTAGAAAAAAAATCGCACTCAACTATACATAATGCCATGAAAACTGGAAGTAAGAGACTAGTGACAGACAATAAGAAAGGAGGTAAGAGGTCAGAAGGTATACATCTCGGATAAGGGGGAAGACTAAAGGAGTAGGTGACATACATAGGAAAGAGGAAAGATGGGAACTGTGTGGTTTCAGACTGTGCTAAATGATGGAGGGAATCAAACATAGTGGTGAGACCAAAGCATGAAGATCGAATAAGATAGCCTAATCAGTATATAGCTGTACTAGTTACTTATTGCTATATAACAATTTACCTCAAACCTTAGTGATTTAAAACAGCAATAAATATTGTCTTGTAGTTCCAATGGGTAAGAAATTAAAAGTGGCTCAGTTAGGAGGTTCTTTTTCAAGGGGTCTCATGAGGTTGAGATGTCAGCTGGTGCTAACAATTATCTGAAGGCTTGACTGGTGCCAGAGAACCTCTCCACTATAGGGAGAATCCACACGAGTGAAAAAATGTTGCTGGATGTCAGCAAGAGGCTACAGTTTATCTCTTCCTGGGTTTCTCCAAAGGCTTACTTGAGTGGCCTCATGACAAAGCAGCTGGCTTCCCTCAAAGTCGATAATCCAATAGAGCAAGGTGAAACTGCAGTGCTTATCATGAGTTAACATTGGCAGTCACATATCGCTTCTGACACATTTTATTGGTTAGAACCAAGTCACTAAGTCCAGTCCAAGTTCAAAGACAGAGGATGTAGGCCTTATCTTTTAAAGGGAGATACTTTATTAGCCTACTCAGCTTAGCAGGATTCTGAGTTCTACTTCCCTATGTTGAAGTGAAGCAGTTGTCTCTAGGCAGAGAATTAGATAATCATGGAACTTACTTTATAAGTATCCTTCTCTCAGGGATCAGTGTCTTGTGTTGCCGGTTTTCTAATGCCTGAATATAGTTGCTCTATTGGTTTTTGTTTTTAACTCTAATTTTATATTGTTTACAACAGGGTAATTTCTAGTTGTTGGTATATCAGACATAATAATTATCTTTCTTACTAGGGAGGATGAGATTTATTTTTATTGAAGATACTTCAGTTTTTCACAGGATTTGGTCTACTTTTGCCTGTATGGTAGCCATTTTAAATGTTTCAAGTTTTAAAATAAAAATTATAATACAGCAAATGTCTGTTAAGCTGAGAATTGTATTCTGTCACATTTGCTGTTAAATGTTACTTACAGTTTGTTTCTGTTGTTTCTACAACCTCAACAAGATCTTTGGTAAATAGCATTTAATAGAAATTACATTTGAATGCAAAATATATTACATTTGTCCCACAAACTTAAAATCATTTTTTTAATGATTTGTTTAAACCAGCATTGTTATTATGTTGACTGGGCATTTTAACTCAATTGCTTAGAAATTCTGTTTGGAGAAAAGGTTTTCTGACTGGCTTTTTTCTTGGATCTATGCTATGCCTAAGCTGTTATTATGTGCACATTTATATGTGTTCTTTGTTACTTTTCTTTAGGATTCCAGACACTTGGACTTTCTGACATCGGAACAAGCTCTGGCTGATTTTGCAGTGTTAATCAAACACTTGAAAAAAACAATCCCAGGAGCTAAAAATCAACCTGTCATTGCTATAGGGGGCTCTTACGGTGGCATGCTTGCAGCCTGGTTCAGGATGAAATATCCTCATATAGTGGTTGGGTAAATGCATTTATGTTGGACATGAGCACTTCTTAATGATTGTCAAGGCATACTTAGAGATTTGTTTTGGGTAAAACATGTTCTGTTGTACTGATATTTCTACTTTCTATCTCATTAACAACTGTAATTTTTCCTCACCATTTTTGTTCAATATCAATTTCAATTTTAGAGCTTGACTTCAGTAAGTTGCATTTTTTTCTTTTCTCCTTTCTTATTTTTTCTCACCATTTAGAGCTCTTGCAGCCTCTGCCCCCATTTGGCATTTTGGTAATCTGGTACCTTGTGGTGTATTTATGGAGATTGTAACTAAAGATTTTAAGAGAAGTGGTCCAAATTGTTCAGAAACCATCCGCAGCTCCTGGGATACTATTAATCGATTCGCAAGAACAAGTAAGCTTTAATTAATAGAATGGAATCACAGAGTTTTTTACCTTTCACTTGTTAATTTCAACACTTCTCAGTTTTTCAGTAACCTTTTTATTTAAGTAAAACATACAATCAAAATAACATCACTTGATGAATTTTCACAAGAGAAAACATAATCAGTATGGTATAATAGTATACTCATCAGGAACACAGTATGTATGTTTTCTGTCTGCTGCCTTTTGCTCGACACTATGTCAGATACTTCCATTTGTTTTATTTAGTTGTGGTTTACACATTCTGATTGCTTTCTGTGTTCCATTTGTTTATTTATTTACTTACTTCAATAGTATCTTTGAAATAGGGAATAATTCACATAATTTCTGGCAGACTCCATGAGGATAGACAACTTGTTTATCTTGGGATTATCCAGATGTTCTAAAAATATTTTATTGAATGTTGAAAAGCATTCTTGGAGAAATGGTTTGGAAGGATTGAATTTTCTAAAATACCAAGTAAAGCCTTCTGTTAAGTAGTGTTTTTTAGATTCCCAAAAATGTGATTCTCTTCTCAGGTGCTGGCTTGCGTTGGCTTTCTGAAGCCCTTGACTTATGTACCACATTAACAAATGCTCAGGATGTCCAGCATTTGAAAGCGTGGCTCTCTGAAACCTGGATAAATCTGGCAATGGTGGACTATCCTTATGAGTCTGACTTTTTACAGCCTTTGCCTGCTTGGCCTATCAAGGTAATAGAAAAATGTCCTTTCATTACTTTTAATGTGAACTTCTGTCCTTCTCTCTCTCTTTTTGTTTTTAGAAAGCATCTTTCTTTTTTTTTAAATTTAAATTCAAGTTAGTTAACATATAGTGTATTATTAGTTTCAGGATTTTGTTTTGTTTTTTAAACTGATGCCTTCTGTGACTTTTGGCATCAAAGGAATCTCCAGTGACAAAGGGGCTCTGGGTTTGACTAGTCTGGGCAGAAATCCTGTCTTCTGTCACTTTCTGCTTACTCACTTGGACATCTTACCTAACTTTTCTTTTTTTTTTTTCTTTCTTTCTTTTTTCTTTTTCTTTTTTTTTAAGATTTGTTTATTTTTTAGAGGAAGAGTTCAGGGGCAATGGGTAGAGGGAGAAGGAAAGATAGTCTTAAGCAGACCGCACACATACCGAGTGCAGAGCCTTATGCGGGACTCATCTCTTGACCCTGAGATCACCACCTGAGCCCAGACCAAGAGTTGGTGGCTTAATTGACTGCACCACCCACGTGTCCCTTATCTAACTTCTAAAAGAAGACAAAATGTATAGATTACAGAGTTATATGAATTATAAAACTAGGACCGGTAGTTGCTGCTAATGGAGAGATTACTGTGTGCCAAGTCTTGTGCTTTACACTTTGCATGGACAATTTACTTTATTACATCTTTGTGATGTGTGAGACACATAGACCTATGTCATATATGGTTAGTGGTTAATAAATGGCAACTGCTCTCACAGTGCTATGATTCAGTCAACTGCTAATGTGTTCTAAGTGCTACATACATATCATAAAGGAGTGATCTCCATGCAGCAGGGTAGAGTGGAAAGAGTACTGACTCTGAATCCTTGATCTAGAACTACCATTTATCAGCTGTGTAATCTTGGGTGAGGCTGTCTTCTTCCGAACCTCTATGTCTGCCTCTGTGAAATGAGATAATTATCCTAAACATTCTCCATAGGGTTGTGTTCAGGATCAAATAAAATATTAGATGTGAAAACACTCTGGAAAGTGTGAAGACACATTACATCATAAATGTTTAGGTTCTTTACGTGTCCAAATTCTTTATTGTGTATCCCCTTTTAAGCATTTCTTTGCAAAGAACATTCTTCTTAGTTTTAAAATCCAAGTTTGGCCAACTTGATGGCTAAGTTTAGAGAATATAACTGATTCTGCAGCTAGAATGAGTGGCAGAAATGTAAATAGACTTAATAATATGAGAACCAGTTTTCAAAACCACTTTTAATTTAACAGTCCCTTTGAACTTAATATTAAATGAACATTTTGCTTAAAACATTATAATCCAAATGGAACAAGGTCATTTGCTATTAGAAGTATTTTTCTTCATCTATAAGTAGAATGACAAGTGGATGTCTTGCACATACAGGCTAGAGGTAAATGTGTGTTGAATTAAATTGAATTTAGACAATAGAGAAATACTTAAAAGAGTAGATCTCTCTCATGGTAAGGAAACCTGGATCAAAATAATGAGAAAAAACTAAATTTGAGTCAGTTAGCCTCCATATATATCTTTGTGCTAATAAGGCCTTATCTATATTATTTTACTGTTTGCAGAACACTTTCATATATACTATCCCAATTAATCCCCATAATAAAGGAAAAAGAGGCACAATGGAGAGGAAATTTATGGAGTTTTATGGAGAGGAAATTTAAGCTCAGTGAAGAGGTGGTGAAAGTGGGATTTGAGCTTGGGTCTACCATTGTTCAGAGCCTCTGATCTTCTACCATATTGCACTGGATTCAGAGAGGATTTGGCTGAAGTTTTGGGTAGATCACTAGCTGCATTGTGACAACTATCAGATTTAACTGTATTCTCTTTACAAAGTGATAATTACATTTGCATTTTTATGCCCACTGGAAGAACAAATGAGTTGTCAGGTGATAACATATGGGGAATTCCCTTGTTATTTAGAATGAAGGTTGGCAAACTTTATTTGTAAAGAGTTAGATAGTAAATATTTCATGTTTCGTGGGCCATTTGATTTCTGTTCTAAGAAAGTAGCCATAGACAAATCTAAATCAATGAGAAATACTGCATCACAATAATTCTTTATTTATAAAACAGGCAGTAGCCTGGATTTGGCCTGTGGGCTATTGTATGCTGCCCCCAGATTTAGAAAAAAACCAGAGAAATATGGCTTTTTAGTGTTCATTTGTTTATGATTTGGAACAAGGAACACTAACTTTGCTTTTCTCCTCATTTCTTTAATGTTCCTTTTGAGATACTTTGCTGTTGCATCTTAAATGTAAGTAAATATCTATCCTTTCTTTCTCCTAAATATTCACTCAAAGTTAGTGGAGTGTATCTTAAATATTTTGTCATCTGTTTTTGATTTAGCACAATCCTTCTTTTATCTTTTGTATGTATACATTATAAAAGTTTATTTTTAAGACAAGGTAACTTGTGTCTTTGCCCAACAATCACCTTTTGTTTTTCTTCAGGACTACTTCTTGTCATTCTCTTCAGTCATTTCTTACTGGTTTTATCCTTTCTTTTGGCATATTAAGGAATTCTTGATTGCTTATAATAAATTTATGACTCTGTTTCTTGCCTACACCCCAACCAAAAGAAATCTCTTTGCCCCCTACTTGAGAAATTTCCATTGCTCTATTTCCAGTTTTATCCTATATGATTTCATAGTATTTCTCTTACATGTCTCCCTTCCAAACTTTTAGCTTTATATCACTTTCTTTCACTGTTCATTCTATTTCTCCTTTTTTGACCTCCTCTCTGTTCTCCCAACCCACTAATCCCAGGAACACTACCCAGTTGGGGACCGCTCTTTCACTTGGATAGTTCCATTTAACCAGGACTCCTCCTCCCTCTGATACACTTCCTCCTTTTTAAAGGGCTGACAAACAGCCGTCCTTTTCCAAGTCTGTAACTCAGGCTTAGGATAGTGAGATAATGTGTAATAGTTGGGTTATGAAAAAAAGTAGGTAATTTCCAATTCTGCCTGGACCTTGTATGATTCTGAAGGATCCATAGGCAGTGATTGAATGCCTTTTCCATGTCAACTCAAGTATCGTTCTTTTTAATTTGTTTGTGGGCTCTGCACACTCGGACTCCATTTGTCTTTGTTTACTGTTAACAGAAGCTGCAACATTCATGCAGAAATAATCATGGACTTGGCTGAGGGAACACAAGAAGAGAAAAGGAAAATAGAAAACCTCTGTCATTTGACTGCTCCATCAGCATAAAAACTACTAGGTCTCTTCTCAGCTTAAAGAGCAGTGTTTAAGGATATTATAGAGGTTGTTTATTTTGAATACGTTTTTAGCTGATAACTCACCAAATTTCTTGGCTTAGCTTTCTGAGCATGCAGATAGATATAGTGAAATAATAAGACATAAAATGGAAAATCTCTTCCATTTGTCTTGGTGTTTGATAATGTATGCGACCTCTCTGGGTGGTTTAAGCGGTTTAGGTGCATTCTATGAAAAGAGAGCTTTTAATGACAAAACTAATGTGATTATCTGTGAGTGTGAGAGGGGTATTGAAACCTTAGAGAAAGAAAATCTGTTAGAAAGCTGAATGTATCTCTTTAATCCTTTCTCTAATGTGGATGGACCATACTTTCTGAGAGGAGGTTGGTCTTTTTATTTTTTTAACCTGTCTTTCCTTTAAAAATATTTTTCTTTGCCCCCATTTTCTTTCTCTTCTTCAAATGCTATCCTTATAAGTAAGGGGATACGTAAAGCTTTTGAGCAAATCATTATCTTTACTTTCTCTAGTGTATGTGGGGTCAAAGGGCAGAATCTAAATATTTGAGTGCAGAGCTAATTAGTTTGGTACTAAGATAGGAATGTTCTATTTCTACACTCTTTAAAACCAGAATTAAAATGGATGTGTAATGCTCTTTGTAAGATTTTTTTCCTGTAGGTTCACTTTTGTTCTAGGAAATAGAAGGTAAATTAAGTATTTCATATGTTGATTGTTGAGCCTTATATTAATTACTATTTTACAGTTTTCTTTGTTGCATAGTAAAAAAAAGTTGTATGATTTTTTTTTTTAAGATTTTTTTTTATTTATTTGACAGAGAGAGAGCGCAAGTAGGGGGAGCAGCGGGCAGAGGGAGAGGGAGAAGCAGGCTCCTCAATGAGCAGGGAGCCCGATGTGGAGTCGATCCCAGGATCCTGGGATCATGACCTGAGCCAAAGGTAGCCGTTTAACAGCCACCCAGGCACCCCCAAAAAGTTGTATAATTTTTATATTGCCACAGAATCCCTTTTATTAAAATTTTTTACCTAAGACAAACTTAGAAAAATATAAAGATAATCTAAGAATTAAAAAATTGGCTTAAAGAGTTAAGCATAAGGCTACAGGTATATTTAGGCACTGTTTGTGTTATTTTTCTCTTACACTAAAACTTTGAGATTGAGTATGTGTAGTGTGGATTATTACAGATGGAAGCTCCAGAGTGTGTCTTGTGTTTGAATCCCAACTCTTCCACTTCCTGGCTGTAAGACTTTGGCAAGTTTCTTAGCCTCTCTGTGCTTTAGTTTCCTCATTGACAAAGCGGGGATATAGTATTTGTAATGCTTATTAGGGTCATTATGAAAATTTAATAGGACCCCTGTATAATAAGCACTAAAGTGATACTAGTTATATAATAATAATAGCTATTATTGTTGTTACACAGTATTAGAGGAACAGTGTTATGCCAGGACTTTGTGGCCAAAGGCTGAGTTCAGAACTTATATTCATAGTTTTAAGATTGTATGTCTGTAGCCAGACCTCTCTTAGTTTGTTTTCTCTTCTGTGATATGGGGATGGCCTTGTGTTTTTCCCTGGGTCATTGTAGTGAAAGTATCTGACCTTGAGGAATATTCAGTAGTTGTACTAGCAGCCTCGGTCCCAGATGTCCTTATATCAGTGAATTTATGGCATAAGTAGAAATGCTATACCTTATGTAGAAATTGTTTAGAAGAAGCTAATTTGATAGTCTCCACGAAATAAATAGAAAATATAGTACAAAGGCTATATTGGTGGTGAGTATTCTGAATGGAAGTGGTTGGCAGGGACTCTTCTTGTTTTCTGAGTAGATCATAGCCCCTAAATAAACAATCATTAGGCCAAGTGCTTGTAGTTGTCAATTGGCCAACAACTGCAAATTATCAGGCTTAAGGTGAAATGAGTATTAGATGAAGTTGAACCAAAGAAGTTGATATCTGACTGCCTTTGACTTATAAACATGGCAATTTCATGTGGTTCCAACTTAACATTTATATAAGTGTTTTGTGCATTCTCTGGATCTTTAATAAAAGTACATGATTATTTCCTTTTATTCTTTTTTTAATTGGTGTTTTGTTTTCGAAAGATATTTTATCTATCTATCTATCTATCTATCTATCTATCTATCTATCTATCTATCTATCATCTATCTATTTTAGAAATAGGGGAAGAGGGAGACAGAGAAAGACAGAGTACTTGCATGAGCGGGGTTGGGGAGAGGAGCAGAGGGAGAGGAACAAGCAGACTCTGTGCTGAGTATGGAGCCCAACATGGGGCTCGATCCTACAACCCCAAGATTGTGACCTGAGCTGAAATCAAGAGTCAGACACTTAACTGACTGAATAAGGCACCCAGGCGTCCCATGATTATTTCCTTTTGAATGAGCATGGAAATAGTGCTGAGATTTTGCTAGTATAACTTAAGTATTTTTTTTGAAAACTTCATTCTTTACTACCATAATTGTTAAGAAAGTCCATAGAGATGTATAGAGATTGTGTTCTTAATGCTAGAGGATGATGCTTGGACTCACAGAAGTTTTGAGCTAGAAAGCAGCTTTAGGAGCAGTAAAATAATAAAATTCCCTTAGTAAATTTGTAAGTATTTTACAAAAAAAATTTTAGTAATATATTTTAGGCCTTCTATTATCTAGTGTACCAGTAGAATTATAAATTAGTACTTTCTAGGCAACTTGAAAGGCAACTTGACAGGATGTAGCAAAGGCCTTAAAATTGTTTATTTCCTGGGGCACCCAGGGGGCTCAGTCTGCCTTCAGCTCAGTTCATGATCCCAGGGTCCTAGAATGGAGCCCCAAGTCAGGCTCCCTGCTCAGCGGGGTGCCTGCTTCTCCCTCTCCCTCTGCCCCTCCCCACTGCTCCTGCTCTCTCTATTGTTCTCTCTCTCAGATAAATAAAAATCTTTTTAAAAAATGTTTATTTCCTTTGACTCAATTATCTCAAGAAAATAGTTAAGGATATATGTAAAGATTTAGCCCCAGGGTCACTTATTGTAGCCTTTGTAGAGGGAAAGATTGGGAATGATACAAATGAGTGATTATAGGATTGCTTCAGCTTTTCCTTAACTCCCCATCCTGATTGCTTCTTTGGTCATTGTCCTTCTTAAAGTGTGGTGCTTGGAACTGGACCCAGTACTCCAAAGGAGCCCTGACCTCAGAGAGGACAGTGGACCCAGGAGTGGCCTTAATCTGGACATGGAATTTCTATTAGACGCCAAGTTTCTGACCACGATGTTCTCTCTGTGTAACTGGGGCTGCCGAAATCCAAGTATTGTCAGCTGGTGCCAGTCCCCAGCCATGCTTGTGTCTTTTAAGGAGTGACAGTTACTGCTATTTGCAGAGATGGCTATTCATGGGGACTCCTTTTCTTTGCCTGACAGAGGGCCAGTGTTCTAGCTCTGAGAGGGGATCTGATGCCAGCATGTGAGTCACACTTAACTTGCTACTGTTCTTTTCCAGAGTTTTAGGCTACTTGTTTGTTGTTGCTCATCAGCACTCCCCTTTCCTCCTGCCCAGCTTACATTGTCACCCTGCCTCATCTGTTGAGCTATGCTTGAACTTAATGCTCTTCTATGCATTCCATGGGTCCATTCCATAGTTTTATGCTGCATTTGGAAAGAGCAGAGTCCACCGTTAGTGTCCACAGTCAAGAAGGAATGCTGATCAACTGTTGGCAATAAGTAGTTTAACAAATTCTGTGATTGGTTCTTGATTTCCATATTTTCTTGTTTCTGATTGGCATATTTCATAGGAACGTCTTCTGAGAAAAGTGCTATGCAAATGTTAGGGATTTCTTTACCTACCACGGATAATTGAAAGTTATCAGAATAGTAAAACACTGTTTTGCCTTTTTTCTTTAGCTTGCATTTTTTTTATTCCTTTCGGCTTGATAGGTTTGCTCAATTCTGTTTATGTACACTTTTTCAAGTGTATCTCATTCTTATGACCTCGTTGTTACTTTTTAAAATTTATTTTTAATTTTTAAATTTTTTTATTATGTTCAGTTAGCCAACATACAGTACATACAGTAGTTTTTGATGTAATATTCAATGATTCATTAGTTGTGTGTAACACCTAGTGCTCATCACAACACGTACCCTCCTTTTTTTTTTTAAGATTTTATTTATTTATTTGACAGAGAAAGATCGCAAGTAGGCAGAAAGGCTGAGCAGAGTGCCCGATGTGGGGCTTGATCCCAGGAGTGAGATCATGACCTGAGCCGAAGGCAGTGGCCTTAACCCACCAAGCCACCCAGGCACCCCAACACGTACCCTCCTTAATCACTGACTTTTTTAAGGTTATTTGGTCCAAGGTCCAAGTTATTTGGACATCTTAATTTCTGACTTTTCTTTCACTTGTTATTTCCAAAACTTATTGGGAATAGTGCTTACTCTATCTCCCTTTTGGAAAGCCACATTGCAGTTGAGCATGTTAAAGGTCCAGAGGAATCCTATTCACATTTGCCATTATAACATTTCTTAAAATTATTTGGCTGTGAAATACTTTTTTTCACAAAGTACCATTTAATATTTCACAAAAATATTTTTGTGCTGCTTGCATTTGGGGAGAGACATTGAATTTTCCCTGATTCCTTTCTTCTGCCTTTTCATGTTTCCCTTTTTTATCAGAAAGGTGTTGCTAGAAACTAGTCCTAAGCAAAACTGTGATGAGAGGCTAGGTTTGCTTTCTGCTGTTCACTTCCTTTCTCAGTGTCCTCCTTTCTTGAGTGGGAGCATGTCCCCAGCCCAGGCCTTGTGGCTTCTGTTGCCCAGAGTCTTTCCCTGAGTAGAGTAACTAGATTCTTTCTTTCTTGGCTCTTTCTTCTTTGGATGGCTCTCTCTCTTTTAATCAGAACTTGCTTGCTGTATACATTTATTCTATATGAAATGAGAAAGGACGAAATCACTGACTTCATGTCAAGGTGATAATAGAAGATGGAAGCTTACTGAATGTGTTTTCCTTGCCATTGTAGCTATTTGCAGTTTTACAAGGGATGCTTTCTAAGCTGTGTAGCTGAACGGATAAGACGTGTATTTCATAATTAGAGATATCTAGGGTTGTATCTAGATCTTAACACTTACTAGCTGAGTGACCTCGAATAAAGTGGTTTAAGATTCACTTTCTCTATATAAAATGGTGGATGATAATATATCCGATAAGGTTGTTTGAGGATTATATAATGGTTGTAAACCCAGAACTCAGTAATTAGTAGCTATGGTTATTTTTTTTTTTGCTGTGATTCCATTGCCTGTGATTCCCCCGAGATTTTATTGTGAAAAATTACAAATATGGAAACATTAAAATAATTGGACAGTGAACACCCATAAAAATACCACCTAAATTCTAGAAAAGTATTTTGCTATATTTGATATCGCATGTATATATTTGCCTAACCATCCTTCTGTTCTTCATTCTATTTCATTTTTTAAATGCATTTCAAAGTTGCAGATATCAGTACACTTCTTTTGAACACTTCACCTTTATCGTCATTATTGGAGTTCAGCATTTATTTATGATTTTTCTTAGATAAAATTTATATACAGTGAATTGCACAAATTGCAAGTGAACTGTTTGTTATATAACCCAGACTTCTATGCAGATATGGAATATTTCCCTACCCTTGAAAATTTCCCATGCCCCTATCTAGTCACTCATGTCTTCACTCCTCACCCTGAGTATTGTCTATGATTTTTAATACTAGAATTTCAGGTGCTGATTACAGTCTAGTGATGGGAATATTTGGAAGCTGGTTTACTACCTAATATGCTTCTTATCATACCACAGACACTGGAGCTTAGTATAGTTTTTCCATAAGAAATTTTATAAATTTTGTAGTTTCATAAAAATGTATTTACTCGTTCAGCTGGCATTTAGTCAGATATTTTGCTAAGTGCTGAGTGGGATATTCTGGAATTAAATGAGTACAGTGCAGTGTTATAGGGGCTCCGCTAGAAACAAGTACAGGGCATAAGTGGAAGCACAAAGGGGGTGATTTAGTTCTTCCTAACTTGAGGACATAGCTAATTATGGCCTTATAGAGGAGGTGATACTTGAGCTAAATATCGTAGAAAATGAATTGTTGTTTGTCAGACATTAATGGAGTGGGTGAGTGGGAAAAGGGTCTTTCAGGGTAAGTAAAGGTTATGAGGAGAGAAAGAGCCTGGTGTGATGGGAATGGTTTTGCTAGACTGGAGCAAAGGATGAGGCTACAGAGATAGATGTGGAGGACTTCACATACCATGCGAATGACTTTGGTTTACTTCTCTAGCTAAGAGAGTAATTTAAATTTTATACTTGGAGATTAATGGTTTATTCATTTATGAACGGGATTATACTTGAGGTAAAAACTATCAAGCAATGCTATTAGATGTTTAAGACTGTTTTATAGGCAAATCAAAATCATATTTCTTTTCATTAAAAATTATGATTTTATAAATATATTGACTCTTCTTCCTTTATATCTCTTTAAAAATGACAGGTAGTGTGCCAGTATTTGAAAAATCCCAGTGTATCCGATGCACAGCTTCTGCAGAATATTTTCCAAGCTCTGAATGTCTATTACAATTATACAGGCCAGGCGAGCTGCCTGAATATATCAGAGACAACAACTAGCAGTCTGGGAACCGAGGGCTGGAGCTATCAGGTAAGTGTGTATCATTTCCTCAAGTGGAACTTAGTTTTCACTGATATGGTTAGACTATAACAGAGTTCACAAGATTTTGTCACTGATGTGGATCCAAATCTGGGCTCCATTATCTTACACTGTGAGACCGTGGATAAGTTCCTTCCTCCCTCCCTCCCTCCCTCCCTCCCTCCCTCCCTCCCTTCCTTCCTTCCTTCCTTCCTTCCTTCCTTCCTTCTTTCCTTCCTTCCTGTATTTAATCATCACCAAATATATTCTGGGTACTTACCACATGTCAGACAACATTCTAGGCTGCAAAGATACAGAGATAAATAGGACATGATCTCTCCTTCAAATACAGCTCAGTGAAAAAGATACTTCTATTGCAATAGATCTTAGTAAGTCCTATAAAGGAAGCATTTTATGGATACAGAAAAGAAGGGCAGTCTGACTTGACTCTTTCTGAGACTCCATTCCTTAATCTGTATGAGACTAATAATAATACCTTCCCTCTAGAGTTGTTTTGATGATTAATTATGATAATAGGTGTGAAAGAAAGCAGTTTACAAAGGAAGAATATATAGCCCTAACTTTTGTAACTTCTCAGCTTAGCCTTTCCAGGAATAACGCAATGTGGTATAACAGAGGTAAAGAGCGGGTGCTCTGAAGCTAGACTGCCTGAGTTCAAGTCCTAGCTTTGCTACTACTAGCTGTATGACTTTGTATAATTTATTTAACTCTGTGCCTCATTTTCTTACTGGATTCTCTTTTGGTTTCCTTTTTTAGGCCTGCACAGAAATGATCATGCCTTTTTGTACTAATGGTATTGATGACATGTTTGAACCTCACTCATGGAACTTGAGGGAATATTCTGATGACTGTTTTAAACAGTGGGGTGTAAGACCAAGGCCTGCCTGGATCATTACTATGTATGGAGGCAAAAACATCAGTTCACACACGAACATCATTTTTAGGTGAGTTTTTACTGATGCAAAGAAAAACTTTGGTTGATGGAGACATTTGTAGAATAGCTAAGAAGATAGAACAAGAAAAATGCTGACTAAACAATATAGAATGCCGTAGTGGTATCCATCATGTCTTTCCTTGAAAGATAGAGGATGCTACGTAAGAGATACGATTTTATACTCTATTACCAATGTGCTTAAAGGCTTAAAAAGAGGGGCGCCTGGGTGGCTCAGTCATTAAGCGTCTGCCTTCAGCTCAGGTCATGATCCCAGAGTCCTGGGATCGAGCCCCGCATCGGGCTCCTTGCTTTGCAGGGAGCCAGCTTCTCCCGCTACCATTCCCTCTGCTTGTATTCCCTCTCTCGCTGTGTTTCTCTCTGTCAAATAAATAAAAAATATTAAAAAAAAAAAAAGCTTAAGAAGAATAATAGCAACAAAATTTAAATATTTTCTTTAAAAAGGGTAGCTCAAAATGAAGCATCATCTGCTGCTCTCAATTTGTTTCGCTGTTGATAGTGTTGTTATTAATTGTTAATGAAGGTTTTTTTTAGTATTTATTTATTTATTTATTTATTTATTTATTTATTTATTTAAGATTTTATTTATTTATTTGACAGGGAGAGAGAGAGATCACAGGTAGGCAAAGAGGAAGGCAGAGAGAGAGAGAGAGAAGCAGGCTCCCTGCTGAGCGGAGAGCCCGATGTGGGGCTCGATCCCAGGACTCTGAGATCATGACCTGAGCTGAAGGCAGAGGCTTTAACCCACTGAGCCACCCAGGCGCCCTTTAATATTTATTCAAACACTTTTGAGGTGCCTACCTGTTCTGTTTCAGGCACTTTGTGAGGCACTTTAAA
>CM053613.1:51038757-51062687 GCA_028646535.1 Procyon lotor | reverse complement strand
TCCACATTTTGGTTTGAACACTAGGCTGTCAGCTCTTAAGATAACAACCAATAACTCAAAAAATTTCCCCAAATCTACATGAAAATAGTAGAGAGATAATGTATATACTTACTAACTTGGAGCCATTGTTTACTGTAAATGTCATTCTTTTACAAGCCCTTTAAAATGAGAGTCAAAAAAAAAAAAAATGAGAGTCAAATTTGGCCTTCTGGACATGGCCAATAGCTGAAGGATCATTCTCTGGATTTAGGCTGGTGGCACTGCCCACTTTGCAAAAGAGCCTCTTTCTTATTAGATTCACACTGTTTGCTCACCCAACAGGGTACCTGCCCCAAATAAAAGGTGAAACACTTAAATGGAAAACGTAAAGTTTCTTTCGTTTAATTTTTTGTGTGTTTCTTTTTCTCAGTAGGATTCTTCAAAACTATACTTTTCCACTCAACCTTTTGAAGTGATGGTTGAGCAAATAAATCTAAGTATAGATTATTTAAGGAAACTGTGCCAAACTAGGGTGTGTGAACTAGGGTGTGTGAAATCAGGAAAACAAGAAGAGACCTAGCGGACTATAAGAGGCTTAAACACAGCTTTGGGTGTCCAGGTTCATTTTTGTTCCTCAGAAGAGGAAGTACTTTGTCAGTTTCTTGTTTTTTCTTTGGTAATTTATCTCCATATAGTATTTAAATGGATTTCGGTAGCATGAGGATACTTTAAGCTCCTCTTTCCTTGCTTTGACCCTATAAAGCTGAAGTTCAAGTTGAATTATATTCAATTCTTGTATGAAGGTTTTAGTATTTGAGTTTTGGTTATTTAGTATTTGTATTAGTATTTTAAATTTTAGTATTTAGTATTTGAGTATTTGACTTTTTTGTTGAATTCTACCATTATAGATGAGTATTTTAGTTATCTGTTTGCCCTTTTATATTATTTTGCTTAGGCTATCAAAATCATCATCATTGGAGAAGGGGGCAGATTTTGTGAGAAAAGTTTAGAGACTAGAACTGAAGCCAAGAGATGGAAATTATAGCTTAGTGTTAGAAACTTTTAACATATTAAGGTGGGACTTCCTAACAAAATTGTACAAAGGTCAAATGAGCTGTTTTAAATAAAATTACTAAGCTCTTGGATCCTCAGTCTTCTTTTCTGTAAAATGCTGATAATAATACCACACTCACCGCACAGTGTTATGTGATGCTAAATAGTTAACCCAAGGAAGTATTTGGCCCAGATTTGACAAATATATGTGCTTGAAAAATATTTGTTGAATGGATAAATGGAAATACACTCTCTGCCTTGTACTTATATCCTAGCCACAGGGAACTATTTGTCTTTGCATGTCCTTTCCTTTCCTTTTTCTCTTCCTTTTTTAAGACTCTGACATCGTCCAAGAAACCTTCCCTCCAGGGAGGTTAGATTTGCCCCAACCCTTTAGCTTCCCTAGGCCTGTGAATATCACTTTGCACTCTGTGTGGAAATTACCTATTTGTGTTTCTTTCTGCCCCATGAGACTGTAAACTTCTCAGTGGCAGAGACTTTGTCTTAATCATACCTGTGCCTTTAATACTCTGGTGACTGGCACATACTGGATGTCCAAGAAATGTGTGTGTTGATAAAAACAAGGAACAAAATACAAAGCTTAGAAAGCCTTCTAAGGCATATGAAAGTTTAAAAGCAGGACTATGTGAAGATATTGGGTTTTTTTGTTTGTTTGTTTACTTGTTTGTTTTCAAGATTTTATTTATTTATTAGAGAGATCACAAGTAGGCAGAGAGGTACGCAGAGAGAGAGGGGGAAGCAGGCTCCCTGCTGAGCATAGAGCCTGATGCGGGGCTTGATCCCAGGACCTGAGATCATGACCTGAGCCGAAGGCAGAGGCTTTAACCCACTGAGCCACCCAGGTGCCCCAGATATTGGGTTTTTTTTGTTTGCAGTGGCAAGTCTACTTTTAAAAAGAAATCTTTATGCTGCTAGGTGTGAGAAATCCAATGTAAAAATTTGAAGTTTATTTTTTAAAAAATAAATTTATTTATTTATTTATTTATTTATTTATTTGAAAAGATTTTTATTTATTTATTTGACACAAGCAGGGAGGGAACACAAGCAGAGGGAGTGAGAGAGGGAGAAGCAGGCCTCCCACCGAACAGGGAGCCCAATGTGGGGCTTGATCCCAGGATCCCAGGATCATGACCTGAGCCGAAGGCAGCCACTTAACAACTGAGCCACCCAAGCACCCCTAAAAGTTTTTAAAAAATTCAAAATTTTCCTGCTTTTCTGAAGAAAACATTCTCAAAGTAAAGAAAGAGCCTTAGGTGTCTCTGTTCTGTTTACTTCATGGCTACTAGCTAGAAAAAGGTTTTGGTTTATGAGTAAGAAAATGTCCAAGGAACCAGGTGGAAAGTATCTTTATGTCCATGCCTCTCTCTTTAAGTTATCTCACACAAATCCAGTTGTGACTGCTTTTCTGAATGGCAAGTTCAGTCTAAATTGTTTGGATAGGAGGTTTGTCAGTTAAATTAAAAGCTTGGGTGTTAAGTCGGGGAGACCAAGTTAAGCTGTATAGCCTTACACAAATTGCCAATTTGTTTAAGTTAGAAATAATGACTATAAAACAGGGTTACTTTAATGAGTAAATAGATTGTCATGGAAGTAAGCACCATGAGGGCAGAGATTTTTGTCTGCTCACTGTTGAATGCGTCTTACACACTCAGTAAACATTTATTAAATGAATGCGGACTTAATAAGTAGCAGCCATTAATTGTTTCATTTCAGTAAATTTTTTTATTCCACAGTTGTTTTGTTAGAAGGATTTGTTTTTTTTCCCCCAACCCCAACTGGTAAGAAATTATCTTATCAATGATCATGCTGTTATTTAAATATAAATCCAAAAGGGAGTCCCTGAGGAGTTGGTTAGTTTAATATCATTTCTCAGGCAAATTAATTGTTGCCAGTGATTAGAAGCTTGCTGTTGGGAATTTTATCCAGGCATCTAGACTCTCTCATGAAAGCCAGTATTTTTTTTTTTTTGGTAAAAGTCCCAGTGGCTGGTTTAGCTTTCATGTGTCTAGGACCAAGAAATTCAAGTCCATGTGCATCTTAGGTCTCTCAGCAACTCCAAACACTGTTGCTAAGCCACTGGGCTGATTCAGATGACCTTTTAAATCAAATGCAGTTTGCTTATTATGTGGCTGTTGGGATGGCTTTTTTGTTTTGCAAATAATGGAGAGTTTCCTATCTGGGTTGGTCCTGTCAAATCGGAATAATGATAAAGGCTATTTGTTCACTTAAGAGAATCTAACTCCTATGTAGTTTAAGAATTTATCTGGTAGTTGAAAACTAGGGGTGCTATTTTGCATGTGAGTTGTCCTTTTTGTTTTTTTTTTAATCCTTTTTGTTTTTAACAAAATCAAAATTCTACATTTTTGGAGAGATTTATTTTTTCCCCAAGAATGATGTTATTAAGTTGCAATTGAATTAATTTTGTTTCTAAAGAGAAGTGTGGTAGACTAGAAAAGGGACTTTTTTAAAAAGATTTATCTATTTGAGAGAGAGAGGGAGAGAGAGACCGAGTGTGCATACAAGTTAGGGGAGGAGCAGAGGGAGAGAATCTTCGGGCATTCTTCTTTCTGAGCGTGGAGCCCATAGTGGGCTCTATCCCACCACCCACGAGATCATGACCTGAGCTATAACCAAGAGTCTGACGCTAAACTAACTGAGCCACCTAGGCGCCCCTAGAACAAGGAGTTCAAAATTGTATTTCAAATACACACACACACACACACACACACACACACACACACAATGTACCTAAGTGCTTATTTTTTCATTTAGTTTGTACATTTACCTGGAAAAAGTTGATCACATTACTTTTCTGGCCAGAGTTTCTGTGAAACATGCTTTCACATAATTTTTCATAATTCATTTATCTCTCAGAAGTATTCATGCCTACAGACTATGATAGTAATAATTATAATAATACTGCACATTTGTGTATTATTTTATAGTTTATACCTTACTGTCATATTATTATTTAACTTGAACCTCACAGTATCTCTGTGAGGGAGGGGCATTATCTTTTCTTTAAAAAATTTTTTTTGGTTTTCGACTCAGGTTATGATCTCGTGGGTCAAGGGATTGAGCCCTGTCATGGCCTTCGGGCTGAGGTGGGAGTCAGCTGAAGATTCTCTCCCTTCTACCCCTCTCTGGTACTTTCTCTCTTCCTCTCTCTCTCTTTCTCTCTAAGATAAAAAAAAAATCTTTAAAAAGTAAGATAAAATAATTATTTTTCTTTCTTTTTATATGTGGGAATTAAGGTTCACAGAGGTTAGATGACTTACCCAAGGTCATGGGCTGGTAAGGGTATAAAACTTAGATCTTCTTAATTAATTGTTCTTGCCACTACTACACACAGGTGAAGGTCAGTCTCCCTATATTTATATTAATCACTTATATTAACTCTGGTTTCCCATGTAAAAAGTAGAGTGATTTCTTGTTCCTGAACTTGCATACATATATTTATGAATCTCTTTGTAGAACATTTAGTACAAGGCCACAGACAACTGTACACTTATTTTTTCCCCATTCATTCAATAAATATTTGGCTCCTACCATGTACAGGCCTGGTTCTAGGCACTGTGGATATAGTAATAAACAAAACTCCCTCATGGAGTTCTAGTTGAGGAGATAGTGAAGATTGTATCTATAAATACATTAGAAGGAGCTAAGTGCTAGGGAGGAAAAATAAACCAGGGAAGAGGCCATGAAATGTCAAGAGGAGGGAAAAGGTTTGCAATTTTATTTTATTTTATTTTATTTTATTTTATTTTATTTTATTTTATTTTATTTTATTTTATTTTATTTTCTTAAGTAATCTATACAGTGAATGTGGGGCTCGAATCCATGGCCCCGAGATCAAGAGTCACATGCTTTTCCAACTGAACCAGCCAGGCTCCCCAAGGTTTGCAATTTTAGGAGAGTTACCAAAGAAGACCTCACAAGGGGGAACTTTTGAAAAATGACTTAGTGGAATGTAGCCATGGGTTTGGTGGGGTAAGAAAACTCTAAACCAAGGAGTAAGCAAGGGCAAAGGACTTGAGAAGTAAATGTCTTATCATGTTCTCTTCTAGGTATAGTAAGGAGGTCAGTATGGCTAGAGTGGAACTAATGAGGGAGAGTGGCAGGAGAGAAAATCAGAGGCCACAGAGGGCCCAGATCATGTAGAGATTTGTAGATCCTAGTAAAGATTTTGATTTTTAATCTGAGTGAAATGGGAAAACTCAATGTTTTGAGCAGAGAAGTGACATAATCTAATTCAGGTTTTAGCCAGATCAAATTATCTGCTCTAAGCAGGGAGATAAGAGTAAAAGCTGGAAGATCAGTTAAAACACTCTTTAGGCTAGAGATAATGGTGATTTGGGTCAGAGTGGTGGCAGTGGATCCGGTGAAAAGTGTTGAAATTCTGGATATATTTTTGAAGATATAACTGACAGAAATTCTTGACCCATTGGGCGTGAAAGAAAGAGAAGGTTAAAAAGTGACATCAGCCTTTTTGGCCTAACCAAATAGAAGGATAGGGTTGCCTTCAGCAAAGATTGGGAAGATAGTGAGAGGGCTGGTTGGGAGTTAGGGAGTATTACGAGTTCTATTTTGGACCTGGTAAGTTTGAGATGTCTAATTAAATTTCCATGTCAAAATGTCAAGTAGGCAGTTGAATTTTGCTTTTGAAGTTTAGGGGAAAGGTCCTCGCAAAAATATTATTTGATAGTCATCTGTGTATAGGTTGTACTTAAAAGATGAGACTTTTAAAAATGATTATGTAGATTGTGTGAACCATTTCATATATCTGATAATGTGACCCCAAAGATTTGTTATTTCAGGCTTTGTAACAATATCAGCAAAATGGGATGTACATGAGAAAAATGTCAGAATGCATATAAAAATGTTCTGTAAGTGAAATCAAGTGATATGTAGATAAAGATATACCAAGAGGTGCAGTACCAGGGGAAAGTGATCTAATAGTTGCCAGGTTCTTAAATCCAGGTATTTCAGTCTTTATTTTATTTTGAGCAATCTAAACTTCCATGAGATTAGGAAGCTGAGAAACAGACCTGGAATTGGAACCCAGTTATGTCTAATCCCAAAGCTGATGTTCTTCTTACTGTGCACCACACAAGTCAAGAGGATATGTGTTGTTCATTTCCAACCTGTATCCATGAAATGCAGTGTCACATAAGACTGAGCATTTTACTGGGCTTACAAGGCCTGAGTTTGTATCTCAGATTTGCCATTTCTAGCTGAATGATTTGGGCAAGTCTTTTAATTTCTCTGGAAATTAGTTTTCTCATCTATAAAAGAGTTGTAATTAAACCCACCTCACAGAGTTGTTATAATAGTCAAATGTGAAAGGCTTGGTAAACTCTAAACCACTCTATGCAGGTGTGGAGTTGATAATGCCAGGGAGCAATTTGATTTACAATAGCATCAAGAATAAAATATTTAGGAATAAGTTTTTTTTTTTAAAGAGTTTATTCATTTATTTGAGAGAGAGCATGAGCTAGAGAGCACAGCAAGGGAAGCACAAGCAAGGGGAGCAGCAGAGGGAGAGGGAGAAGCAGACTCCCCACCGAGCAGAGAGCCCGACATGGGGCTTGACCCCATGACCCGAGCTGAAGGCCAACACCCAACCCACTGAGCCACTAGGAGCCTCCTTAGGAATAAGTTTAACAAAAGAAGTCCAAGACTTATACACTGAAAACTACAGAACATTATTGGAAGAAATTAAAGATCTAAATAAATGGAAAGGCATCCCATGTTCTTGTGGAAGAGATAATATCAGTAAGCTGTTAATATTCCACAAATTGATCTACAAATTCAGTGCAATCTCTGTCAAAATTTCAGCTGGTTTTCCCACATAAATTGACAGGTAGATTTTAAAATTCATATAAAAATATAGGGGACCCAGAATAACTAAAACTATCTTTTTTTTTTTTAAAGATTTTATTTATTTATTTGACAGAGAGAGCTCACAAGTAGGCAGAGAGAGGAGGAAGCAGGCTCCCTGCTGAGCAGAGAGCCCGATGCAGGGCTCGATCCCAGGACTCTGAGATCATGACCTGAGCCAAAAGCAGAGGCTTTAACCCACTGAGCCACCCAGGCACCCCTAACTAAAACAATCTTAACAAGGAAGAGCAAAATTGAAAAAGAACTCATACTTCCTCATTTCATACTTACTATAAAGCTACCATAATCAATACATTATTATACTGTCATAAAGAAAGACATACAGATCTTTCAAAGAGAATTGATAGTCTGGAAATCAACCCTTGTTATGTGTATGGTTAATTGATTATCAACAAAGGCCAAGACAATTTATTGGGAAAAGAATAGTTTTTTTCAAGAAATGATGCTGGGATAAAGGATATTCACAACCCAAAGGAAGATGTTGGATCCCTATCTCATTACTGTACAAAAAAATTAACTCAAAATGGATCAAATGTTTTTAAATGATAACTCAACTTAAAAAACGGTCAAGCGTCTGAGTAAACATTTTTTTGAAGAAGATATACACCTGGCCATTCAGCACATGAAAAAATGCTCAATATCATCAGTCATTTGGGAAATTCAAATAAAAACCACAGTGAGATTCCATTTCACACCCACATAGGACAGCTATAATCAAAAAGATAATAAGTATTGGCAAGGATATAGAGAAATTGGAGCCCTTAGATTAACAGAGGATAGTCAGAAGAAAAGCAGGCAGGGGAAAGGAGGGCCCCATTCTAAGAGGAAACTACCCTTGCTTGGTTCAGGGCACTCAGGCGGTATCGTGGCTGAGCAGTCTAAGGCATTGGATTAAAGCTCTAGTCTCTGGGGATGTGGGTTCAAATGCCACCACTGCCAAAATATTTTTTGAGGTGCCTGGGTGACTCAGTTGGTTAAGCATCTACCTTCAGCTCAGCTCATGATCTCAGGGTTCTGGGATCAGAGTCCCACATTGGGCTTCCTACTCAGTGGGGAGCCTGCTTCTCCCTCTCCCTTTGTCCCTTTCCCCATTCAGACTCTTTCTCTCGTTTTCAAATTTAAAAAAATACTAGGAAACTGTCCTTAAAAGGAAAAGGACGCCATCCTGTTATTCTAAGCTTTATTCAATGTCCCAGCTAAATTTTTTTATTTTTATTTTATTTTTTAAATTTAATTTTATTTTTTCAGTGTTCCAAGATTCGTTGTTTATGCACCACACTCAGTGCTCCATGCAATACATGCCCTCCTTAATACCCACCACCAGACTTACCCAACTCCCCAACCCCCTCCCTTCCAAAACCCTCAGTTTGTTTCTCAGTGTCCACAGTCTCTCATGGTTCGTCTCCCCCTCCGATTTCCTGCAATTCACTTTTCATTTCCTTCTCCTAATGTCCTCCATGTTATTCCTTATGCTCTACAAGTAAGTGAAATCATGTGATAATTGACTTTCTCTGCTTGACTTATTTCACTCAGCATAATCTTTTCCAGTCCCGTCCATGTTGATACAAAAGTTGGGTATTCATCCTTTCTGATGGAGGCCTAATATTCTATTGTATATATGAACCATATCTTCTTTATCCAATTAAAAAAAAAAGAGGGAACTATCCTTAAAAGGTAAAAGATGCTATCCTGTTATTCTAAGCTTTACTCAGTGTCCCAGCTTTAAGTCTTCCTATTGGGAGGGCTTACAACTTGTATGTGGCAGAAAGGAAGGAAATGGCCTTTGGAGTCTTAAGTGAGGCCCCAGGGCCAGCTCAACAGCCTATGGGATATTTAAGCAAAGAGCTTGACCCGGTGGCCCGTGGCTGGCCAGCATGCCTTAGGGCAGTGTTGGCTGCAGCTCCCTTGATCCCCAAGGCTTGAACCACTCTGGAAGGAGCGCTCCACCCTTCCCCATGTGAACAACTACCTGATAGGTAGATGAGTGCATGGACAAAAACCTGATTGGGTGAGAGGTGCATGGAGGGTTAATCAGATTAAAACAACCTGCCAGAAATCCCATAAAAATGCCTGGACTTATGGGGCACCTGGGTGGCTTAGTAGGTTTAAGCGACTGCCTTCAGCTCAGGTCATGATCTCGGAGTCCCGGGATCGAATCCCACATTGGTCTCCCAGCTCCACGGGGAGTCGGCTTCTCCCTCTGACCTTCTCCCCTCTCATGCTCTCTCTCACTCTCTCTCCCTCAAATAAATAAATAAATAAATAAATGAATGAATGAATGAATGAATCAATCAATCAATCAATCAATCAATCAATCTTTAAAAAAAAAATAATGCCTGGACTTAGAGAAACTCTGAGGGCAACCCTCTCAGGTGCCCTCCCTCTTTGGGAGCTTTGTACTATCAATAAACTTTGCTTTGCTGCCCACCACTGTTTATCTAATCTTCCTCTTCACTCTTTGAAAAGGTGCGACTAAAAACCACAGGCACTAGAGGAGAAGAAATCCTGAGACAATATGTTGCTAGTGGGAATATAAAACCGTGTAGCTACTTTGGAAACAGTTTGACAGTGCATTAAAAGGTTAAGTCACCATATATCCTAGAAATTCCAGTCTTAGGTATATGCCCAAGAGAAATGAAAGCCTGCGCCCATGGAAAAACTTGTATACAAATGTGCATAGAAGCAATGTTGTTCTAATAGCCAAAAAGTGGAAACGATACAAATGTGTATCTGATGAGTGAATAAATAAAATGTGATATATCCATACAACGGACTATTATTTGGCAATAAAAAGGAATAATGTACGGATACATGCTACAACATAAATGAATCTTGAAAACATTATGCCAAAGTGAAATAAGTCAATCACGAAAGACTACATATTGTATAATTCCATTTATATGAAATGTAAATGTAAAGGCAAATTTTTAGGGGGAGAAAGTTGGTTAGTGGTTGTCTGGGACAGAGAATGAGGGGGAATAGGGTTGGAGAATAGGGATTGACTGCCATGAGTATGGGTTTTGTTTTGAGGTGATGAAATATTCTACAATTGATTGTGGTGATGGTTGTAAACTCCTGAACATATTAAAAACCATTGAATTATACATTTTACATGGGTGATTTTTGTGATAAGGGAATTATATCTCAACAAAGCTGTTAACAATATTGTTAAGAATGCTATCAGTGGGGTATTGGGTTTTTACTCAGCCAAGCTAAATAGCCAGTTAATGACTGATACTGTTACATCATTCTGAAATGTTGTGTGAACCAGCCAAGACTAATAAAATACCATTTCTTTAACTTAAAAGCTAATATAAAATAAAGATCTTTGAGTAATGCCCAAAGTTTTTGATTCCAGATCCAGGAGAATTTTTTTCAGTTCTACCATCCTATTTCCCAAAGTACTATACTAAGAGGAAAGTATTATTTAAAAAGAAAAAAGTGGGGGGGGGGGCACCTGGGTGGCTCAGTGAGTTAAAGCCTCTGCCTTCGGCTCGGATCATGATCTCAAGGTCCTGGGCTTGAGCCCTGCATCAGGCTCTCTGCTTGGTGGGGATCCTGCTTCCCCTCTCCCTCTGCCTCCCTCTCTGCCTACTTGTAATCTCTCTGTCAAATAAATAAATAAAATCTTAAAAAAAGTAAAAGAAAAAAGGGGTGCCTGGGTTGCTCAGTCAGTTAAGGCTCTGCCTCTCCCCAAGATCGAGCCCCATGTTGGGTTCCCTGCTTAGCGTGGAGCCTGCCTCTCCCTCTTCTCTGCTCCTCTCTCCTGCTCACTCTCTCTCCTGCTTTCTCTCTCTCAAATAAATAAATAAAACCTTTAAAAAAAAAGGGGGAAAAAAAGCAGTTTTTCTTTTTTAAAGCTGAGATAAGTAGCTTTTTTAAATATGGGAGTTTTCCTTTTTTTTTTTTTTTTAATCACTCTGGTAGTTGAGTCCTCGAAAAGAAGGAAACCAGTATTAATTGAAGGACTCCTCTGCCTGACACTTGTGCTTATTCAGTACATCCACATCTACCATCTGGTTCATTCTTTATAACAAACTTAGGAGGTCGGCCTTATTACCTCTATTTTACAGATGAAGAAACTGAGTCAGGTAGCTTGTGTGTCATCTAGCTTTTTTTTTTTTTTAAGTATTTTATTTATTTGACAGGGAGAGAGAGAGATCACAAGTAGGCAGAGAGGCAGGCAGAGAGAGAAGGGGAAGCAGGCTCCCTGCTGAGCAGAGAGGCCGATGCGGGGCCCGATCCCAGGACCCTGAGATCATGACCTGAGCTGCAGGCAGAGGCTTTAACCCACTGAGCCACCCAGGCGCCCCTCATCTAGCTTTTGAGTGATGAAGCTGGGACTGAAATTCATTCTTCTGAATTCCAAGTCCTAGTGTAATCTGGGACCACCACCTTCAGCCTCCTCTGATTCTGTTTCTTGGACCTGGTTGTAGAAATATTATAATACTTCACATGAAGCAGCTTTTTACATGACAGATTCACTCCTCAGATCAAATCCCCCAGGTTATGAACTTGTAATTTTAGATGTTATGCATATAATAGGTTTCTCCTCTCTTATCTGGGTGTAGTTATGAAAAACTAACAATCTTATTTTTTCTTCTTTCCCTCACTTAGCAATGGTGAACTAGACCCCTGGTCAGGAGGTGGAGTAACCAAGGATATCACAGACACCTTGGTTGCGATCACCATCCCAGATGGGGCCCATCATCTAGATCTCCGAGCCAGAAATGCCTTTGATCCCACGACCGTGCTATTAGCCCGCTCCTTGGAAGTTAGACACATGAAGCAGTGGATCAGAGATTTCTATGCCACTCTGAGAAGGAAGCACTGAACGATTTTGATCATTTTCAGTTCTGTTACGTTCATTCTACCCATGTTCCCATTGACTTTGGTTTTCTACATGTAATTACTTTTCCTTGTTTGTCATTAGATTTGGTGGGGCGAAGGTTGAGATAGAAAAGAGGATGATGGTGGTGACAGCAGCCATCCCACCTCCTGGGTCCTCGCCATCTTCACACCACCTCCAGGAAGACTCTCTTGGTGACAGCTTTCCTACACCGTCAGTGGCCCTCATAACTGGAGCAGAGTTCCTGACTGCCTTTCACAAGAGGGAGAGTCACTTCCTTTGTTTCTCTGCAAGCAGGGCTTTCTCTTCATTTTGAGGTTTAAGTCTCTTTGGTTCATTCGTCACTCCCTAACCCTCCCCCTGAAAAAAAGAAAAGCAGAAAATAGATAAAAATGATGTAATTGCAGCTGGTAGGAAGGATGTCCGGTGCCAATCCAGGAAATGGAAGCCATTTCTTTTGTACTCGATTTAATGACTTTGAACTGTGCTGTAAATAAAGAATAAGGCTGGACCTTATACCTGTGTGTTGCTTCTGAAGCTCACTCCAGCTGTTGGGAATGCTGTGTACACTGGGCTTGGCTGCTTTTGGAAAGTCTTTTCATTTTCACTCTTCTATTTGGTGGCTTTTTTCCGTTCTGGGATATTTGCCACTGTGATACTGCCAGTAAGAAATCTGGCCTTTTTCTGCTCCATTTCTCTTTGTTCCTAAGGTCAGTTTTGTGGTAATTTGGTTACATTTTGCCAATTTAGGAGAATGACTCTGTTTTGCTTTTGCTTTTACATTCAAGCGAGCTTTTATATACTGTAGTCACTGATGATACTTCAATGAGAAGTCTTTTAAAATTGATAAATCAACTATTTAGAAGATAGAATGTAGTTATATTCAGCATTTTGTTTTTTAAATTTTATTTCCTAGTGGTTGTTACTGCTGTCATTAAAGTCAGAAGTGTCAGGGTGCTAAGAGGCAGGTGCACGAGAACTTTTCTGTATGGCTTCCAAAAGACAAGCTGACTAATTCATGCAGGCAGCATATTTGACATTAATAAATGGCCGAGCCGTTCCTATTTCCAAGGGGTTGGCTTCTTTCAAGCAGTTCTTACACTGAGACCTTTCTTCAGAAGAGCTTTTCTAGGATAACAAATAGGGTTGGATCAAAACCTTTCAGGGACACAGAGAGAGACTAACAGTTTCTACTCTGTTGAAAGATTTCTTCCCCCTTGTTACTTTTTATTTTCTCTCAGTAGTTTTTTTTCTTCACCCTGCCTTGGAAACATTTTCTGCTTTTCAAAAACTATACCTTGAACTCAGTCATTTCTAAAGCACTTATTTTTTTTATAAAGAGGAGATATAGAGTGCATTCTTGGGTGGGAAACTGAAATATTTCCCTTATTTTCCCAGCATCTGGGAGATACAGAAAAAAATCTTTGGTTTCGGAAGCCTTCAGTTCTCATTGTAATGAGTTGTCCATCAAAGCATTTGGTCACTATTTTCGTTTCAGTATCAGAGCAAAGTCTGCTGGAGTGAGAATTTAAGAGTCAAAGCAATACTAGTTTTTATTCTCTATCAACTAAGAAGTTATATAATGCAGGGTTTAAAGGCTTAATAGAGGAGATGCTTACTATTTTAGGTACTATTGATTTTGTTATATTTTCCTTGAAATCTTATACTTATTTAAAATCTTAAAATATTTTGCCATTTGATTTAATAGTAGTTGTTTGAATGAATTACATTTTTGTGAAGAGACATGTTGCCAAAAATTGCTATATTTTTATGCAAGTATAATTTGGTCTTATGTTTTTCAATGTATGTTTCATTACAGACAGCAACCTTAAGTTATCCTAATTATAATATGCTAGAATTTAATTTTAAATTGAAAAAGAATTGGAACATGAAATAAATCTTATTTAAAGCATTTTTCTCATTAATAGATGATGCCTTTGAAAGACAATGAAAGAGAGACCTGAAGAATTGGGGTGTTTTTATTTCTATCTTTGTTACTTTAACTACCTGGAGTCAATAGATAGAACAAAAGAAATAGGAATTTTTCTTAAGGGATCTGTAGGATCGAGAGACTACCCAGAGGAATCAACGTCTAGTCTATTATATTAGAAGGTGAGGGCACCTCAGCTATCATCGAGTTCAAACCCATCATTTGTAGGTGCTGGCATTGTGGCCCAGAGAGACAGGACTTGCAACAGCTCATTTCTGGTAGAACCAGGCCTTGAATCCAGGTTTTGTTTTGTTGTTTTAAAAATTGACATAGTGAAATGTCTGTTTGGATAAGCAACAAAGCCTCACCAAATCAGCTTATGCACAAGAGGAAATTTTTTTTTTTTTTTTTTAAGATTTTATTTATTTGACAGCAAGAAACACAGCGAGAGAGGGAACACAAGCAGAGGGGAATGGTAGCAGGAGAAGCAGGCTTCCTGCCGAGCAAGGAGCCTGATGTGGGGCTTGATCCCAGGACTCTGGGATCATGACCTGAGCCGAAGGCAGACGCTTAACGACTGAGCCACCCAGGCGCCCCTAGAAGAGGAAATTTATTGGAACTATGCAGGAATAGCTCCAGGATTTGAATAAAAGTAGGAATTGTGAGAGAGTGGAACCAGGGTCTAGAAAGTCGTGGAAGATCAAGACTGCTAGTTTGTTTCATCTCACTTTCAACAGAGGTCACCAGCCTGTGGGTGAGATTTGTTCCTCAGATTTTTATAATTTGGCCAGCAGTGTAAAGTGTATATGAGCATCAGAGTTACTTAAAGGGCTTGTTACAACACTGATTGCTTAGCCTCATCCCAGAGTTTGTAATATGTGGTGGGGGTGGGGGGTGGACCCCGGGAAGTTGCTTTTCTCACAAGTTCCTAGGTGATACTGGGGGATCATACTTTAAGAACCACCAGTTGAAAGAATTCTAAATTTGCATATCTCGAGACAGGAAATACCCCATCAATTCACCTCATTCCTGTTATCCTGCCTGATCCCGTCTAAGTGTGGGATCTTTGCCTAAAGAGTCTCTTCCCATGGTTGCTTCATCCTTTCTCTGCCGACCAGCTTTTTCTCTGTTGGTACAGGCCCATGATGACTTCCCAACATGGTGTCCTCAGGCCCCTCTGGATGAGTTTATAAAACCATGGATTTAGAGATACACTGTTGGAGAGGAAGCAGTTTAGGCAAATATATATATGTATATATTTATCTCACAGTGTTTTCCAGAACATAAGTAGCCAACAAAATGCCAATACTTATGTAGTAGAAAGATCCACAGTTAAGCTAGTTTGGAAAATGATGGGTTAAGCAAAGTTAAATACTTGCTGTTTTTTGTTTTTAATCTATAAATATGCATTGTGACTCTCGAAAATGGTAATGGAGAATGTAGATTTTCCTCTTCTTACAGACCACCTACAAGGCATAAGGTATTCTGGGACTTGGAGAAAACAATGGTGAAAAAGCAAACACATTATCTATTCTAATAAAGTTTATGTTCTGATGGTAGAAAGACATGAAATGTCAAGTTATACGATGAGTTGGTATAAATGTCCTGAAGAGTAAGGGTTATTAGCAAGGAATCTGAGCTAGTTTACAGGAAGAAGAGAATGCTGTTTAGAGATGAGGAGTTTTAGCTGTGATCTAAGTGTGAATGGAAGCCATATAGGAAGGAGTGGAGAAAGTGGCATGTGCAAAAGCCTGGAGAGTAGCATATTCCAGGAACTGAAAGAAAGCCACTGTTGTAGGATAGCAGACCACAAGGAATGTGCCACAAGATGAATCTGCATATTTGGGCAGGGAGAAAGCTCATTCAAGGAGACCATGATTAGGGGTCATTATAAGGAATGAAAAATCAGTGATGGTCCTAGGAGGGGAGTGACATAAACACATTTTCATTTAAAAAGGTCATGTTGGGGATGCCTAGGTGGCTCAGTGGGTTAAAGCCTCTGCCTTTGGCTCAGGTCATGATCTCAGGGTCCTGGGATCAAGCCCTGCATCGTCATCTGACTCTCTGCTCAGCAGGGAGCCTGCTTCCCCCTCTCTCTCTGCCTGCTTCTCTGCCTACTTATCTCTCTCTCTGTCAAATAAATTTAAAAAGTCTTGAAAATAAAATAAAATAAAAAGGTCATGGTGAAATATGTATTATAGGGGGCAAGCCTATGATGTAGAGACCACATCATTTTTGCATTTGTCCAGGTTAGAGAAGAGGGTAGCTTTGACGAGGGTAGTAAAGGTGGCAATGAGAAGTAGATGGATTTGGGAGAGATTTAGTAAGGAATATCAATGGGATTTGGTGATGTGTTCTCTGAGATATGAGGATGGTTTTTGGCTTATGTATTTGGATAGATGTGGTGCTATACACCGGCAAAAAGCACCAGAGGGTAGAGGGTGACCAGGTTTGGCAGAAAGTTTATGGGTTCAGTTCAGTTTTGTTAGGCTGAGTTTTATGCAATTTGAAATAGCCACATAGAACTAGCTGTTGAGTAGGGCTGTTGGATGTAAAGATCTGGAATCCAGGGGCACCTGGGTGGCTCAGTGGGTTAAAGCCTCTGCCTTTGGCTTGGGTCATGATCTCAGGGTTCTGGGATCAAGTTCCGTATCATGCTCTCTGCTCAGCGGGGAGCCTGCTTCCCCTCTCTCTGCATGCCTCTCTGCTTACTTGTGATCTCTCTCTCTCTCTCTCTGTCAAATAAATAAATAAAATCTTTTAAAAAAAAATAAAAAAGATCTGGAATCCAGTTTGAACTGGATTTGAACTGAGTTTGAATGCTTTGGTGAACAGATGGTAATCAAAGCATGAGATGTTAGTTCAAGGGACTATTGTTCAGGAAACTGCAGGAGTCACTACTGTTTTGTACCTACCATGATACATTAATTAAGCCCTACACATCGAATCTCCTACAACCTTAGTACATATGGCTGCATTTAGCCAACCTACCACTTGTGCTGTGGTACAACCATGGCTTAAATTAGGATCTACCTCTCTGCACTCATTTCCTGTTCTTACTTGCCAGCTATTACTTTCCTTATGCCCTGGCATTCAGTCACTCCAAATTTACTCCGAAATTCCTTTCCTAGCCTTACCCTCCAGTATGTTTTCACTGACAAACTTGTGTGCAAAAGCCCAAGCCAACTCGATTACTTCTACTGTGAAGTCTTTCTCAGTTTTCCTAAAGGGAATGAATGGTTTCCTTATTTATGGTCTCAAAGAACCAGCTTCATACGTAGTATGTCAGTGACAATGTATGCTCCACCAAGGTAAGGATTGTCTGTTTTATTCACCTCTGCATCTCTTTTACCTTAAAGGGTGCCCAACTACCACATATCCCAAATTGTGATATTTTGCTAAATGTTCTCCCCCTCTTTTTAGGAAGACCAAGTTCTTTGAGAGCAGGAACTATGTCTTATTCTTTCAAATAATCAGCATCTAGGATGGGGTCTGGCAGCCAGGTTTCAGTAGGCCCTCTCTAAATTTGTATGAGTTGTGGAAAGTGATATAAATTTATATCAGGGTGGAAAGGCCAAGCTTTCTATCCACCGGTCTCTGTAGCCAAACACCTTTCACAGCTCTGATGTGTTCATGTGACCTTTCCCATCCCAGGCTTTCCTAGATTTTGGAAAGGGGATGTTTTAGTACTCAATACCTCTAGAACTCAGACTTCCCGGTTTGCCCACTCTTCAACTGAGTGTGCTCCTAGCTCCCTCTCCCACTATGTCAGCCTGGCATTCTTTGTCAAGGGAGTTGAATGCAACTCTGTCTTGAGGTTAGGTAGAACCTAGACCATTAGAAACAGAGACATGCAAGTGGATAGTTATTTCTGAAGCCATTTTTCAGTGCAAAGGGTCAAAGAAGGGTCTGGTTCCAGTAGATTTTGTTACCTACTAAAGGAGATGGGAGGATGGACGCTTCAGTAGCAGAATGTGAACTTAGTGTTGGATCGTTCAGTTCTCCATGTGTGTTTAACGTGGCTGACATCTTTACTAAGAAGCTCAGGCCTGGAGTGTAGAAGTTACCTGTCCAAGGTCATAGAGCTAACATGTTTATTTAATATTAATTTTTAAATTTTTGTTACATCTGGTTCTAAAGGTGTTCTAAAGATATACAATAAACATAGCAAGAGTGGGACCGAAGAGATTTAAAAGGGACAGGGATGTAAAATGGATTTAGGAATGCAAATAATAAACCAGCATTTATCAAACAGGTTCCACAGAATGCTAATAAGGCCAGATGTTAGTGGATATTTCATCAAGAAGGTATACATGATGAAAATGTTTGAACATAGTTGAAATAAATTTAAACAGATTATCTTTACTACAAAATCTTTCAGACTTTGATACACCATGTGCATTGTGAAGAATGCAACATTTTCCAAACTTATTTGATCCAGAGCCCCTTTTTAAGCAACATTTGAAGAACTAGTGCTTTGCCCAACATTCATTGAGAAATACTGCCTTGGAATCCTATATATTTTTTAAAGATGGGGGCCAAGAAAATTTGGCTAAGTTTTCTAGCAACCATCTGCAAAGAAGACGACAAAATCAGTTAAATAGTTCACGCTGTGCATAAAATAAATCAGACCAATCAACCTGGAGGAGCCCAGGCAGGAATTTCCTGATGGAGCCTCAGAGAGGGGGAAAATGTGATGAGATCTTCAACTTCTTTATACATATTGCTAGGTCTCATAGTATTAAGCCTCACACAATCCTTTAGAGGGAAGTCTTTTTTTTTTTTTTTTTTTAAGATTTTATTTATTTTGCAGAGAGAGTACAAGCAAGGGGAGTGGCAGGCAGAGGGAAGGGGAAAAGCAGGCTCCCTGCTGAGCCAAGAGCCCTACCTAGGGCTCAGTTCTAAGACCCTAGGATCATGACCTGAGCTGAAAGCAGATGCTTAACCAACTGAGCCACCCAGGCCCCCCAAGAGGAAAGTCTTAACACCATACTATAACAACTATTCTATAATGAGCTAATGAAATACACTACTGGAATATATGTTTTTTACTGATTTGGCTTAATCTAGAAATAGATTTTATAGTGTTCAGACGAACACTCTCAGCCAAAATTTTGCCAGATAGATGTTTCCTGGCCAGTTTCTAATGCCTTAGTAGACAGTTGAAGAGGGTGAAGGAATGATGTTTTATAACACAAATGGGGTAGTGAAAAAAACAAGCTCAGACACCTGAATATACTGTTAACTCACTATGGGACCAACAGTAGCTCACCAGCCATGTGGAGGCAGAGCGGAGACAAGGAATCAGGTGCTTCTTCCCCTGCAGAGATGTTTGCATCTGTTATCAAATTTCCTCTGTAGCTGTGGGGGATGATATTAATTTGTATTTTTCTTTGTTTTGTAGCTTCTGAAATCTAGAGATAAATAGACAAAGATTTACAGAAAACCATTAAGTCCATAACTTTAGGATAATTAAACTCTAAATGTAACTTTTTGCTCGGGTGTTATGTAAAGTGCTATGACACTGAGAGTGTAGAGTAAATGCCCTTGACTATGTACAATACAGTGAAGTAGTCTGATGATTTGATAAATAAAAGACTTCCTTCTCTCATCAACAAAAGCTATCTATCAGATTCCTGTTTCAGAACTCTCCCTTGCAGGGCACCTGGACAGCTTAGTTTTTTAAGCGTTTGACTCTTGATTTTGTCTCAGATCATGATCTCAGGTTGTGAGATTGAGCCCGGCGTCCAGCTCCATGCTCAGTGGGAAGTCTGCTTGAGATCCTCTCCCTCTGTCCTTCCCCCACACATGCATGTACACACTCTCTCTCTCAAAAAAAATCAATCTTTTTTTTTAGAGGGTGCACACACACACTCCCTCTCTCAAAAAAAATCAATCTTTTTTTTTTTTTTAGAAGGTTCCTGGGTGGCTTAGTCCGTTAAGCATCTGCCTTCAGCTCAGGTGACAATCCCATAGTCCTGGGATCGAGCTCCATGTCAGGCTTACTGCTCAGAGGGGAGTCTGCTTTTCCTTCTCCCCTGCTGTGCTCTCTCGCTCTTTCAAATTAATAAATAAAATCTTAAAAAAAAAAAAATTTCACTTGCAGTTGACAGAAGACATTTTATATGTTACCATGATGTCACTTCATTTGGTCCAACTTCCTACCTTCAGAATGGAAGGTACAATTATAAATCAGTAAAATAAACCATGTGCTTTATCTTTAAGGAGCTTATAGTCAAAGTTCCACCATCTCTTTTGTCTCTTTTTCTGATGCCACAAAAACCCTCACCTGCAGGAATTTAGTCTTTAGGTGTAAGTAAGTCGTTTTCAACTGGTATCAATTTTTGTCCCCCCCTTCTGCCCCCCAGAGACCATTTGGCAATGTCTGGGGGTATTATTGGTTGTCATAACTTAGGGGTAGGCTGCTATCTAGTGACTAGACATCCTACAATGCAGAGGACAGCCTCCCACACCAAAGAGTTATCTGACTCAAAATGGCAATAATGTTGATGTTGAGAAACTCTAGTCTAACCTTTAATCTTTTCTATTGTAATTTAAGGCCCTTTCCTCAAGTTTTACCCTACAAAGGAGATGAAAAACATTGTTAATTCAATTTACCCATTAGTCTTACATTATAAATAATACAATAGCACAATGTTTAGTACAGACACATTCCTCTCTAAAATTTAATAACCTTTATTGTAGAGACTGATTCTTAAGTTAGTTACTCCTTGAATTTAGCTTTTCTGGGCCAAATAACTGTAATTCTTTAGATGATTTCTTCATTTATCATTTGTCCATTTATTGAAGTATTAGTAAGAATTCAAAGGCAAATCCAGGTTGTTTTCAAGAAGCCCAGTGTTGATGGAGAGAGGTGGACACAATGTCAGACGAAGGGGCTAAGAATTTGTATTGCATTCAGAACGCTGTGGAAGCATGAAAGCACATGTGATGAATTCACCCTGCAGGTTTGAGGAAGGCTTTAAAGGAGGAGAAACACTTGTATGGAGACTGAGGGATGACCATTTGCAAGGTGGATGGAGCTTTGTGACAAAGGCAACAAAAGCATTATTTAAAAAAAAAAAATTCAGTACACGTTATGTGCCAAATATTAGCCACCAACCATATTACTATAAAAAAAAAAAAAGAAAAAAGTTTCTAATGTTAGGAGGTTCATAAAACTAAAACCAAGGGAAACCTCCCCGGTAATGCTGGTATCATACTTTATAGATCGCAGAACCCTACTGCCTGTCTTTTCTCATTTGAGCCTTTCAACGTCCCTGGTCCTCTGAGAGGCAAGGCAGATATCACCTCCATTTTATGAAGGAGGATCATGAAGCCAAGAGAAATGATGTGACTCTCTTCCACCCCCAACCATGGCCCCAGATGTCGCAGCAGTTGTCTGATCCCAAATCTTGTGCTTTTCTACTCTTCCTTGGTTCCAAATGCAATTTCCTGTGCAGAAGGCAAGCACACTTCTTTCTACCTCCTCCTTGCCCTACTGTCTTCATCTCTGTCTTAACTTTTGTTTTCTACTGGCCTCAAGGCTGAAGGAGTTTTCTTGTCTTCCCAGTTCCACTGCCAACGGAAGGGAGCAATTAGAATTGCTGTCCTGCCACTGTCTATTTGAAAAATCATCTCTTCCTCTATTTCCCCAATTTCTTGAGGAATAAGGAAAACTGAGTTGTGGAACAGAAAATCCCTTTTGTTTGTCTTGGTGTTTGATAATGTATGCAACCTCTCTGGGTGGTTTAAGCGGTTTAGGTACTTTCTATAAAAGGGAGCTTTTAATGACAAAACTAATGTGATTATCTGAGTGAGTGTGAGAGGCGTATTCAAGGCTTAAAGAAAATCTGTTAGAATAGCTGAATGTATCTGCTTAATCCCTTCTCTAATGTGGCTGAACAATGCTCTCGGAAGCCATTGGTCCGCTCTTTCTTCTAGTAAATGCCTGTCTCCAGAGGTAGGGACTGTTTGCCACTTTTGATACCCTTACGCTTCACCTTCTCAGCTGCACAAAAGCACAGGAAAAGTCCAGAGGAACCCAAAGGACTAGCAGAAAGCAAATGTTTTCCTCTGAATGCTGAGAGCAAAATGTACAACACAGGCCTGCTTTCTTCACAGTGTGCTGAAAAGCCGAGGCTGTGGTCATCAGCAGGAATGGTTTCTCTGAGAAGGGCCCAGGTCTTAGCACTGGCTTTCATTGAGTGCTGGGTGAGGGGTCACTTGTGGAATCTTAACATCTTACACCTGAGTTGAAGGGTGGCTTAGCTGCTCCTTTTTAGGGCCGGCATGGGGCTGGGGAGATGGGTGGGAAAGGGAAGCACAAGAGGGGAAAAAAGTAATACAGATTTGGATTCTACAAATTGCTCTGTTGACTTTGGGCCAAAATAAGATTCCTTTGAGTCTATTGCTCTAATCTGTGAACGGGATAATAATGCCTGCCACTTGATGTCACTGTGAGAACCATACTGAAAATGTGAACATAAATATGAAAGTGCCACAATCAATCTAGAGTATTATCAAATAGCATTGTACACTTTTATTTGTATTTTATCTTACTTTATTTAAAGTATTTTTAATTGTTCTTTTAAGAATTCTCTTCTAAATGTATAATTCATTTTAACTCAAAACATTTGTTGGCTACTTATTATATGCTGGGCATTATACCTAATTCTGAGATTACATACATGAATTGGTGTCTAATCCTTAAGGAAGTCATGGTCTTGTAGGGGAGGCAGGCATGTAAAATTCAGCTTGATAAATGTGCATCACAGTTGATCATTTCTTAAAACTTTTTTTAAAGATTTTATTTATTTGACAGAGAGGGAGGTTGATCACAAGTAGGCAGAGAGAGAAGGGGAAGCAGGCTCCCTGCTGAGCAGAGAGTCAGATCTGGATGCAGGGCTCCATCCCAGGACCCTGAGATCATGACCTGAGATGAAGGCAGAGACTTTAACCCACTGAGCCACCCAGGCGCCCCCACAGTTGATTATTTCTAACTTGGGGTCAATAATAATGGCTTATTATTAAGCTATTATTAATAGCTTATACTATTAATTGTATAGCATTAATATAATGCTATACATTGTATAACATTATACAATGTATAATGTATACATTATACATTGATAACTCTTATACAATGCTTTTTATTTGCCAGGAGCTTAGCCAAATGCTTAAGTTACTTCATTCAATCCTTATTTCCATGTGAGGTAGGAACTCTCATGCCCATTTCACAGATGAGGAGGCTGAGGCTTGGTCAGATCAGCCAAGTCACTTTTCCACTGTAATAAGTGGTGAGCCAAATTAGAGTCCCAGATCTGTCTGACTTGATAGTCTAAAGCTTTACTCATTATGCTGGGCTATGCCTCAAATCAAGAAAGCTTCCCAGAGGAGTTAACCATAGCTGGGTTTCAAAACAGATCTAGAAGTTTTCCAGGTATATGGAGGAGAAAGGGCATTCCAAGCAGATGGGATAGCATAGGTGAAAGCACATCGTCTAGAAAAAGCATTCGTGCAGTTTGAACTAGAACTGGAAGCAGTTTGTGATTAGTAGTGGAGGGGGGCAGGTTGGAGGAGTACATAGGAACCAGATTATGATCTCTCACTCTGCACCTTTGTGGAGAAAGTAGGTAAATTATTTATTTTAATTAATTTCTTGATTTATATTAAACTCTTGCCGCCTTTATGGTGCAGTACAAAATATACTTCAAATTTTAGAATGAGAAAACTTTCAGAATAGAGGGCATATAAGAGATCATGAACTTATTCGATGTAAAAAGAAATCAAGGCTGACTGCATACAAATGTATTCATCCAAGTTATAAAGCAGTTTAATCAGCTGATCCAGGAATATCTGTGTTCTTTAGATGGATTATGAAGTGAAAGTAACATTTAATGAGAGTTAGAAAAAAAGTACGGGATTATCTTCAGGTGCATTTATAGAAATCGGTAGATTGACCCAAAGCCTGGGCGGCTCAGCTGGTTAAGTGGGTGCCTTCAGGTCATGTTCCTAAGGTTCTGGGATGGAGTTCTGCTTTGGGCTCCTTGCTCAGTGGGGAGCCTGCTTCTCCCTCTGCCTGCTTTTCCCTCTGCCTGCCACTCCCCCTGCTTGTGCTCATTCTCTCTCTCTCTAATGGAAGGAAGGAAGGAAGGAAGGAAGGAAGGAAGGAAGGAAGGAAGGAAGGAAGGAAGG